>WAAB01020737.1:4555-29943 GCA_013389865.1 Piaya cayana | reverse complement strand
CTGGTGGGCCTGGTGGACCTGGTGGGCCTGTGAGGAATGTTTCTGTAATTAAAACAAAAAGATTTCTTCATGATATCCAACATAACGTGACAAGTTTCTTCTGGCTTCCCCTGGTCCTAGCCAAGGATGCGCTCTCTGGGATCCCAGCAGTCAGAACACCCCTGAGGCACAAGCGAGGAAATGAGTGGAAAGAACTTACCTGAGGTGGACATAGAAGACCCTGGTCTCCCTGGTGGGCCAGGAGGTCCTGGCAATCCTTGTCCTAGGCAAAAGGGTCACAAAAAGGATTCATGAAGGATGATCCCCAGCAATGTAAGTAAATGAATATCAGAGCTGTTGCATCTCCAGCTGTGGCCATAACACTGATATTTCCAAGTTTAGTCCAGTATTATTGTTTTCTCCACACACACCTATCCCTGTTAGTTATTTTTCATTATCATTTGCCACCACAACAGAGGTAGGACAGAGAAACTCCTTCCTCTGTGGTTACTGAGTGCCTGTCCCAGCTGCCCTTCACTACATTGAGAGGGAAGGTTCATTTCATCATACACTTGACCTCCCCTCCTCTGATACTGAGCAGAGGGCAAGGAATGGGTGTGGGCTCCTATCTCATGCCCTCCTGCACCTCCTCTCTTTTGGCTGTGAAAGGGAAATCTGTGCTACAGGTAGTGAAGTGGGGATATATTCCTCGTGATAAGAACTGCTCCATCTGTCCCCAGCTTGCAGTTCAGGTCGGAAAAGTTTGAAGTAATGACAGAATTGATTGTAGTTACTTTCTCTGGGAACCTGAGAGCGCTGACTGCCTTCCCAGAAAGCACGGCTTTTATCAATTACTATTCTGGCTAGCAAACTTCTACCGAAGCAAATCTCTCTTGGGCAGCATCTGCCAAAGCAAATCTCCTGTCTTGGGCAGCGTCTTGCTGTTATGAAACTCTACTGCAGTGAAAATAAGTTAGTTGGAACCCACTACGTGAAATGCCACCTCCATCAAAGTCAGCCCTACTAACTTCCACCGGGTCCAAGATTGCAGCTGGGATGCTGCAAGCACAGGATAGAGGCACTGGAAAATCCTCCCATTTCCCATGTTTGGAAGAAACAAGCTCTTACCTGGAGGTCCAGGAGGCCCAGGGGGTCCCTGCACAGATGCACCTGATGAAGAAAGAGAGATTGGTATTTGCTCAGTAATTTGCACAGCCCAGCAAAGAGCCAGGTGTGTTTGCGTCCCCCTGCTTACATACTGAGCTCTGCTACATTACGTACCTGGTGGTCCAGGGGGACCTGGTGGTCCTGCTCGCCCTGGTAGATCTCCCAGCACTGTGCAAATGAGACACAAACAAAATACAGAAAATTGTTGCTATGGAGCTAGTGCTGCTATGGAAACACGATCCTTATATTGCCATGGGAAGCTCTCTCAGTCAAAGGTGGACTAAGGAAGGACTTGGGTGACCTGAGCCAAAGTTGAGGCAGAGGGGGTAGAAGAGAGATGTGTTTTGTTGCCAGCACGCAGGTTAGGACACAAAGCAAAATACAACCTGGCAGCGATGAGATCTCTCTGGAAAGTAATGGCTGCTGATAAAAAGAGCAAAGGACTCGATGCTAGAGAAACAGGGAAAGGACTCTCAAGGAGAGGAAAGATTCTTTCAACAAGGGGCACGTTTTGGGAGGAGAACATTATGCAACCATTATTTGACAAGTAGATGCGCTGTGTTATCTTGATTGGAGACGTATCCCCTCACCTCCAAACTGAGGCAAAACCTCAAAGCTCACTGACACTGGGATCTGAGGCTCCTGGATACGGGATGGGACAGTACAGAAGCATGGTCTGGATCTCCATGACCCCATTCAGACAGCAGCGAGGCAAGGGACATTTAAGATTTTATGCCCTCCCCTACCTTGCTTCTCCTGCACACTTGCAGGTGCCCCAGATCCTAGGAATACTAACTCTAAGTCCACCAGACATCTAGTAAGGCACAGAGCAAGCAAACACTTTTCTCGGGATGCTGCTAAACCATTCTGTTCTGCTCCACTTATTTTCAACTTAAAATAGCATTTGCTCCTCTGTGAATTTGTCCTCTAATTCACAGAGAGATTTTGATTTTTGTTGCTTAGACTAATGTGCCTTTTCAAACTGGTTCTCCTCGTATGGATGGCTCTGTGTTCATTTATTATATACCGGGAATTGCTCTTCTGCAAACACAGAGCCTAGAAGGCCAGGCTGAAACCTCACAGCTCTGTGACCACTGTTGACGACTGTTCACCAGTCACGGTTCCTTAGCTTCCATCTCTGTGACATGGGCCTGCAGCCATCTATCTCCTTCTGAAAGGACTTTGGGATGCACAGCTGAGAAGGAGGCCAGAAGAAGTGGCTGGTATTGCTGTTCCACAACTAAACATACACACACATATACCTGTCCTATGAGGAGAAAGATGTAGAGGCATCTCCTGTTAGATATGAGCAGTCAAAGGCCTCTGCACCACTCCAAGCAGAAGAGTGGAAAGACAGACCCACTTACTTTGAGATGCTAACGATGAGACTTCTGATTTGATAGTTTCTATCACAGCTTCACCTGGAGATCCCTTCTCACCCCGTGGACCTTTTTTTTAGGCGGAGGGGAGTGGGGGGTAGAAGAAGAGAAAGTAAATTACTTAACTGAGACACGTACACGCGCCTTGCCTCCTCAACAACAGGTTCAGATTGGAAGCACGAACTCAGCCCCTGGCTCTGAGTGACAGTATTCAAATGGGGAAATTACTGCACAATTTGCCCTAACACCATCACAGAAAACTAGCTCAGAAAGGTTTTTAGGGGTCTGCTCTGTTCAGGTGTCTGTCCAACTGGCAGTGGTCTCACAGTGAAATGATTCCCAATTTGACTGTAGTTTGTTCTCCCACCTTTCAAACTGGCAGGAGGTATCCAGCTGGGCTATATCACCCATCACAGAAAGGCAACTGCATTTGAGAAGTGCCTCACAAACACTAACTTCCAGGAAAAAACAACATAAGACAAAAGACTTTGCAGCATCCACATCACACTGGCCCATGCTGCCCCCTTTCTTCCCTTGGGAAAGAAAAAAAAAAAAGAATAGAAACTCTTTACAAGATTAATTAAGCCAAACAATGCAGCAAAATGAACAGAAAGGGAGAAATCTGCAAACAAAAGGGAGAGAGATTGTGCCAAGGTCTGAGAGAATTAGAAACTAGGAAAGCTAATGAATTCAGTTCTCTTATAAAGCAGAATCAAATCAGATGGAGAACGGTACCTTGCTGTCCAGGGAGACCAGCTGGTCCAACAGGACCTGGTTTCAAAGAAGAAAAAAAACTCAGATTGCATTAGATTTTCCTGGTTGTATTTTACATTAGCAGGAAAGAATCAATAGGTCTTTTATAAGAACTGAAACTATGAAATAATGTATTTGTCTGCATGAGTAAATGGAATTGCTATGGGGTATGAATTCATCAATGTCCCATGTATTACTTAAAGCTGCGGAAACGAAGCTTATTTTCCATCATGTGGCAATTAAAGAGCTTGGTGCCGCCTAGACTGTGGAAATAACCAGAATGTCACTGGTCACAACACAAATGCAACACGGCTAATTTTCCTGTCGCATTCCCTGCTGCAAACTGAGGCTTCCTCTACCGAACCAGGTCCAGGATTAGCTCCAGCTCTATGGCTGGAAGAGGAACTGAAGCACCCCAAGGACTAGGGCTCAGGAATCCTGCTGCCTGACACCAGTGCTGGAAGGTAGCCTGATGCAGGACAGAGAAGTGTGAGGCCCAAGCTCACATATAGCCAGAGTCTATGTGTGTGTTTCCAAGAAAGTTTCGTAGATGCTCACATGGGGTTTCTGCTGTCTTGGTTTCAAAGTTAAGACTGGAAAGCAAACTCACCCCAATTTTAGTAATAGTGTGGGAAAAGGAATTAGAAACAAACCTGCTTTCCTGAGAAGCAAAAGAGTTTGATTCCACTCACAGGATTTAACCTATCACCACTTTGTACTCATCAGATCAAAGTACAACAACAGTGTTCCCAGTTTCTTCATCATCTCAGCCCTTCCGTTCTGTCCTTCCCTGTGTTCCCCCTATTTCTCCCTTCAGGCTGCTGCCCCCCTAACTCAGCCTCAGATCTTAGTCCTTCTGCAGGAAAGGGTGAGGACCATGAGACCTGCCTGAGCAATCTTACCTCCCAGACAGTGTGGCAGAGACAATAAATATCACATATTAAATTAAGAACTGGATGCACAGCAATGCAAGATGCCTGCAAAAGCCACAGCAGAGGAGCAGCTTTCTCACCTGGAACACCTGGGGGTCCTGTGGGGCCAGGTGGGCCTGGAGGACCTGGTGGGCCCGGCAGAGCAATAGTTGATGAACCCTCTGAAACACAAACACATACGCTTGCACACGTACACACAGATCCATCCTTAAAGAATCACACACCTATAGAACATGTATTCTCCCAACACAGAGAGCCCCAGGGCAGGTCTGACATACAGTCATTAACTTAGAAGACATAACAAAAACCAGAAAAACCTCCGAGAGCAGAAGCATTGGAACTCTCACAGCGCTACATACCAGCACTTATGACTTTTCCTGGAGCTCCAGGTTCTCCTAAGAAAACAGAGACAAGAGATGAAGTTCTTTTGTGGGGAAGGACCTGTCACTAGCTCAACAACACTGTATTTTTGAACCTGTGATTTCTGTTCTCTTTGCCCTTGATCTCTTGTCTGAGAAGTCATAGCACTAGAAGGTGACGGGGGAAGCAGAGCCCAGCTAATTCAGAGGTATCCTCAGATCAGTTTTCCAAGCACCCCACCTGCCAGAATAGGCAATAGGCCTTCATTTATCTAAGGCAGGTGCACAGATTTGACTGCAGTCATCAGGCCTCACACCTGTGTGTGCAGGGCAGAATCAGTTTTTTTTAAGGTTTTCTCAGTGGAGAACCGTCACGCCGAGTGCCTCAGCAGATGTTCTGACTTTCATTATTTGCTCAAGGAGGATTTGGCTACTGTCTGCTTCTCAAACCTCCCCTTCCTAAAGCCACTAGATGCCACTGTTGATTCAGAGACTGGTCAGCAGAGCAGCGAGCCCTGCTTAAAATGAAGCGTTTGGAGAGAAAATGAGTATTAGGGAAGAAACAAAACTCACCTTTAGCACCTGGTCGGCCTGGATTGCCTGGAAGACCTGATATCAGGAAGAACAATTTAAAATGGTCAGTGTGAATATTGTTTGCTCTGCTTTTTCCAGGTATCCTAGATGAGTTCCCCTCATGAGTTTATAGAAGGAGCTGCCTTGCTCAAGATCCTGGCTTTCAGCATTTATAAACAGGCACCGACAGCAAGTGGAGGAATTCACAGCACACAGTGAAGGGCTTCCATTCTCCCACTGCTCCTTGGATGGTGGCACCGCTCCCTAGATTTACCTGTACCTTCCTCCAGGTATTGATCCCTGCCCTGAGGCTCCTGGGTAAGTTCCCTGATGATTTGTCCCCCAAACCACTAATGCTTGCAGACATCACATCTGGTTTCTACCTCCACTGCTACATCATCTCCCTTCTCTTTCTGCTGCTGATTAGATCTTTTCAGTGATGCACAATGAGCTAAAACATGTTATTTGTTGCTAAGTACGAGGAGAGGCAATTTTTCAACAGTTCAAGGCTTCATGCTCCTCAAAAACTACACACCAAACACAAAACCTATGTCAAAAGCCAAGGGAGACACAGAAACCTTGAGATATCGTTTAAGAAGCCCCAAGCAATGCAGAGGGAGATTAGAAGGGGTTTTTTGAGCCCGTATCAAAGTGTGTCATTGATAAATGGGAACACAGTGGAAAAGCCTACCTGGTGGTCCTTGGGGTCCTGTCAGACCTGGAAGGAAAAGGCAAAAATTCTAAGATGTCAAAAACATATCAGGTCAGGAAATAGACCTGGAGATAGACAGGGAGAAAAAGATGACATTTACTTAAAATTATAGCACACAGTCCATAAGTGGTGTGAATCGGCCTAGCACCTGGTATGTAAATTGAACATTGGCTCATAGCAGCTGTTGTTCTCATTTGCAGTGTGTGCAATCCTGAGACCATGAAGGTTTTAGATTCCCTGTGTTTTCTCCTTTCATCACCTCTTACAGTACAGAGATCCTCTGCCAGCCTTAACTTCAAATTAAGACTGGAAATCATTGACAAACACACCTGTGTTCCTGACTGAGCAAAATGTACGCTTTTACCTGGCTGTCCTGCATCTCCAGTGGGTCCTGGAGGGCCTCGGGCTCCTGGCATTCCCATAAGACCTGGTTCACCTAGGGATATAATCGCTATTAGCAAAACAGAAATCACTGAATTTACAATTCATCAATACATTCAAACTTGGTCAAGTGGCCATTTTCAGCATCAGTGTCTGGGAAGTGAACATCAATGGCAGAGGAGTTCTGCAGTGAGAACTCTGTCATAAGTTTTTAGCCAAACCCATTACATATCTCAGTTCCACACTTACATGGTTGACTCTACAGATCTTCTGAGACAGCAAGATCCCAGAACATGAATCTTTCCCCCCTCCTCTTACAAACCTCCTGCCAAATCAGAAAGTACTTGCAATTCTAACTCAAAGGAATCCCTTACCTTTTTCACCTGGCTGTCCATCACGGCCAGCTTGCCCTGTCCAAATTAAAAAGATTGTTAGGGACTGCTGAAATAGTACCACAGCTGCCCTGCCCTACTACAAAACAGAGCACAGCCCTAAACATAAGACAGGGTTTCTTCATCAAATTGCATCTCAAAGAAACCTTGGGTGCAGTTATTGAAGGTCCAGAAAACATTCATTCGAAACTGAAATCTGGGACAGCTTTTCTGAGTACATAGACTAATCTTGGCTATTCAGATAAAAGACCTAGGATCACAACCAGTTTGATTCCACTCCAATCTCATTTCCTTGTCTGTGCTCGTAGAAACAATTCTGGGTGGAAACAACACTGCCCCACATATCAACACAGCTGTTTTCCATTACTCACCTGCAGGTCCTTTAGCCCCTGGCTCTCCTGGAGGACCAGGCATTCCTCTTGCTCCTTGTTCACCTTCAGCAAAACAGTATGAAAATGAATCAAATAAGTTTTGGTGATGATACATTTTATGACTATCAGGAATATTTGAAGACCAGTACTGGAAGGATGTTCAGGCCTCACGATTCATGACTGGGCATTACAAAAGCTCAAGTGATGTGAATACAGTGCTCATGAGGGAGAATTTCCCTAAAGCTAAATACAAAGATTGCTACCAAGTTACTGGAATCAAGAATGGGATCTATTTGTTTAAACATGAGTGCAAAAATAAAAACTCCTATAATCAAGAACATCATTATACATTTTCAGGAAGCTAACTGGGATTGGCTGAACACTCAAAAAATGCACATGTCTACATAGGCTGTTACTCCAAGAAAGAAATACACTGACCTGTCATTCCACGAGAACCCTTCTCACCCTGATCACCTGTAGTAAAAAAGAAGGATTCTGTGAGATTGTTTCACTATAAAATGATTCCATCAAAGAAAATAAAATCTGCTTCCTGATAAGAGCAGAGAAGAAAAAAGCCAAAGATGGATAGGATTAATGCCTATGGACATTATCCATATCTAGAGGAATCTAGAGAAATTATCCACAAAAGGTATCTAATTGATCAACATACCTTTGGGTCCAGGGGCTCCAGGAACTCCTTTCTCACCTGAAAGATATATGGATGATTGACAAATAGTGATAACAAGTCAGAAGGTAAAGGAGTTTAAAGGAAAATCATAGGGAAATACAGATATTCTGATACTCAAAATGGAAATTCCTTTCCTTCAGTACAGCTCCATCCACCCAACCCTGTTTTCTCATCCAGACTGCTCTATCACCTCTGTGCCTCTTGCATTTCTCAAGATTTGCTTGCAGGCACTGACTAGGTTTAGTTCCTCCTCCCCTTTCCTCAGTCTTATGCTTTTCTTCGCCCCCAGCATCAAAAGTTCAGACCGAGTCTGCTGCTTAGAGCAGCACTAAAAAAAAAGCACACCAGCTAGTGCTGCTGTAATTCCTTACCTTTAGCACCTGGGAGACCTGCTTCCCCTCTAAATCCTTGTAGGCCAGGAGGACCTGCAGGAAAACGAGATGGGGGGTTGTGTCTTAATTCATCCCACTCACCATTGTTTATCACTGCAGAAAAACTATGAGAAGCTGTCACTGGTTTTATTTTCTCTGCTCTCTAGATGCCACAGCAAAGGAACACAGCACTCACCTGGAGGACCTTGTGGGCCTGGAGAACCCATCAGACCTGTGAATAAAGAACATGGATCCTCTTTTAGTAACACCAAAATTAAAAAATCTCTTTCAGTTTGCCCAACATCAACCACAACCCAACAAGTGCTTAGCAGATTGGAATTCTCCCAGCCGCTAGAAGAATTTACATCACTGGCAGCCTCAAAACCAGGGCAACAAATCCCCACAACTTAGTTCTTGTCACGTAGAGGAAGTGGTTCTCCCTAAAGTAAAGTAGAGACTCAGGCCTTCCATCTTGGCTGGGATCTGTGCTTCAGGTGGGACCCATTTTGTTATAGTGTAATTCTTATTGCAGCCACATGGATTGTTGTAACTCTGTTAGAAGCCTGTTAGCGATACGGGGTTTACCTTATTATTTCTGAAAGCTGAGAAAAATCATCTGGAAACATCACACATCTTAAAAACTGAATAAGCCTCCCTGCCAATCTCCATTCTCAATAAAAATCTCCAAGAAATTATTGCTCTAAAGGTTATGTGCACCTACCAAATTCAATTTTATCTAAAATGAGGACCATTAGTTCACATTTCTAATTACTGCAGAGTAACATAAGTGAAACAGGAAGGCTGGAACGCTCATATACTCCTATATGTTCTGCTAGGTTCTCTCTGTCTGTCTTCATATTTACCTTTAAGGCCAGCAGGACCTGGAGGACCAGGTGGCCCTGGAGGACCTGGCTCACCAACAGCACCTGCAGGATACACACATAAATAGATATAGTAGAATATTATTGTAATCCTATTTTTCCATTATCACATCTCCTGTTATCCTTTCTCTGGCAAGTATAATGAATAATCTGCTGGTCAGCTCAAAACACTCAAATAAGCGTGCATTGCCAAAAAAATACAACCCAAAACATCTCACTGGGCATGAGCAGCAAAATATACCCAATCTGGATAACAGGAAAGATAACCTGGACATTAGCTGCTTTTGGTTCTGCCAAGCTCGAACCTGTCCGTGAGAGCTTGCAAACTAACACAAACCTTGTTTGCCCCTTGTAAGTCTGGAAAAAAATGCCTTAGGCCAGATTTATCTGTGCTGGGGAATGTCTGAAATGAAACCTGAATTTGAAAATCATATTCAATTCTGTCTTTGAGGTGTTGTATAAATTGGGATGAAACGCTAACTTTCATCCATCTCCGCTTTATCCAAGAATGGGACGCCTAGTTCCTACCTCTGTCTCCCTTTTCTCCAAATCCAGGTGGCCCAGGCTCCCCTCGAGGCCCTGGTAGTCCTTCTCGACCTCTTTGTCCCATGGGACCTTCCATGCCAGGATCACCTACAGGAAACAAATGCCTTGTGAAAAAAAAGTCTTTGTGGGAGGCAGTGGACAAAAGGATCCATGCCCACAGCCATGGGGGAAGGCAACGATCACACCAAGCATTCCCATGTCATGTGTCAATCACTTGTGAGAGACAGAGCACCGATAGAGACACTTACCCATGCTGCCTTTCTGTCCTTTTGGTCCTTCTGGTCCTTGGTGTCCAATTGGACCAGGAATTCCTGGAAAGAAAAATACAACAGATGTTCAGAGTCCTTTGTCTGCGTACCATGAAAATATAACATGCAATTTAGGGGAACCTGACATGAGATTCCTCAGCTGGAGTAAAGAATACGTCACTTGGAAGGTGGGTATTTGAACAGGGATCTCTTTAGAAGAACACTTAACATATAAGATCACATAGAAGTTGAACCAAGTACTCATGCAGCTGTGGGACTCTTTCATAGGTAGATTGGAATCTTCACACCCCCAAATTAGGCATCTTTGACTAAATGGATGTTATGCTCATGTCTTGCTTGTAAATAAGTCTCTGAGCAGTGTCTGTAGCTCAACACCAAGCTACTAATCAAGCAACCCGGTCTATGCTAAATATTGACTCTTTAGAGAATATTGACTCTTTAGAGAGCCCCTTTAAGTTAGGTTTGCAGCGCAAAAGTTGTTCTCACCTACAATAAAGTCACTAAATGCCCTGCTTCAAAGCAGAAATGTACTACTGCTCACCTGGGACACCAGGAAGTCCTCGCTCTCCTGTAGAGAGAAAAGAAACAGTCAGTGGGGAATAGGTCTTCCTCGTTTGTCACTTCAGCCAACCCTCAACCCCTGCAAAAAAGGAGTTTATGTTCCTGGCATGTTTACAAGTTCTACCATGTCCAGCAATGCCATGTATTTATGCAATAGATTGAATCATTTACACCATGCAAAATCCTCTGAAGCGCTCTGATCAAACCAAGCAGAGCTTGGCTTCAGGAAGGACTTTCATCCAGGTGAAAGAAGTTTCTAGATTCAAAGTGAGATCTGTTGTCTTTTCTCCTGTGAAATCTAAAATTGTCTTTGCCCAGATGAAAGGCAAACCCCACCCCCCCAGACCATCACAGCAGTATTTGAACTAAAGAATGAATCAGCCTCTTTATCTAACCACTGGAGGAATAAAAATCCATTTCCCTTCAACAGGCTAGCTACCCGAGGAAGCAGGTAACTCCAGACTCACCTCTGGGACCTTGCATTCCCATGTCACCTGAGAAAAGAGGAAAAAAAAAATAAAATCAGGCGAAATCCTAGCAGTATTTCCAATGAAAACTCATTCATTTTGGTTTTCTAGTTGCTTTTTCACCTTTATTGAACCATGAAGGAATTTTAGTTGAACCTGGATGCTCACACTTGACTAGTGTGGGATCAGAAACATCCTGCTAGTGACAAAAAGGACCTGGCCTTTCACACAGACACGATGTAAGACTGGGCCTCCTGCACTAGTTCTGCCTGGGATCAGCCCCTCAACGGTTTACACGGCAAATGAGCTCTGCACTCCAGCAGGAGCAGGGCAGTGATTGTCTCCTGGGACTTGGTGTTGATGGGGCCACACCACAAATACTGGGTTCAGTTTGGGGCCTCTCGCTACAAGAAGGACATTGAGGTGCTGGAGTGTGTGCTGAGAAGGGCAGTGAAGATGGTGAAGGGTCTGGAGCACAAGTCTTACAAGGAGCAGCTGAAGAATCTGGGGCTGTTTAGCCTAGGGAAAATGAGGCTAAGGGGAGACCTCATTGCTTTCTACAAATAACTGAAAGGAGGTTGTAGTGAAGTGGGTGTTGGTCTTTTCTCCCAAGTAAAAAGCGATAGGATAAGAGGAAATGGCCTCGAGTTGTGCCAGGGGAGGTTTAGATTGGATATTGGAAAAATTTCTTCACTGAAAGGGCTGTCAAGAATCAGAACGGGCTGCCCAGGGAAGTGGTTAAGTCACTATCCCTGGAGATATTTAAATGATGGGTAGATGTCTGCACAGGGACATGGTTTAGTGGTGAACTTGGCAGTATTAGGTTTACGGTTGGACTTGATGATCCTAAAGGTCTTTTTCAATTTTAATGATTCTACGACTGTATGATTCCTTTTGTTCAGATATAACCTAGCTTTATCCTTCTCACTGCCAATTGCTCTTTGTGGCAACATCCAGATTGTTGTGCATTTCTAGAGCCAAGGAACAGGACAGGGGAACAGAAGGACTATATGGCAATACCTTTCTGACCAGGTTCTCCTCTCTCCCCTCGGAAGTAGCCTGTAAGAGGAAGGGGAGGCTGTTAGAGTGCATTACACATCAGAATAGCCACTCGCTTCATGTACAGGTATTCTATTTGGATTCTGAGGCTGCAGCCAGAATAGCCTGTCAAGCACAGCAAGGATTTATAAGCAGCATTTCTTCAGTAAATTGGCTTTCTCAAATCCACGAAACTTCTGTAGCTGGGAGAATGTAGGTCCCTCCGTTCTTAACCTGTTTCCATCACCTGCTAAGCAGAAATAAATCACCTTTCCCTCGCTACCAAAAGTGGCATGAGAAATCGGCTGTGGGTTCATTTTTCTGTGTAGATCTATGTAGTTTTAAATGGAAGAACTCACTCTAGTAATACAATACATGCTGTCACAAGACAGTTCTGGTCTTTAGGTCCCTGTCCAATCAAATCCTCCCTTAATCCTTAAATAGCGATGGTCTCATGCAGTATCACAGACATTCTGCTTACCTCGTTCTATTTCCTTGTTCAGTCTGCTCTTCACCATCAACCAAACTGACTCGTCATTTTCATAAGAGAAGGTGGAAGAGGGTGAAATTCCATGAAGAAAGTCGACTCTTGAAGCATCCTTTTCTATTTTAAAATTCCCTTGGTTAGCTGCCAGGAGGCCACCGTTGATTTGTTCCAGGTTTTCCACGCGAGATTTCAGCTTTCTCACTTCTTCCGCTGGAAGTTTGAAATAAAATGCTGGAGAACAGGCTGCCACAGGTGTACGACTGAAATACCTATTTCTAATAGCAGGGCCGAGGTGATGCTGTGTCTGATAGCTATGGCTAGGGAGGGTTTTGGGATTGTGTCTCTTTCCTAGCAAGGGTATATGAAGTTTAAAGAACAACTATGGAATCTGTTGGTCTCTGAGAAGACCTCAGATCTCATTTTTCCTCTCCTACTCACCCCAAGACAGTACAAGCCCTCATAAAATGGTTATGTTCCTTATCTATTCTTTTTGTCCACCTGCCATATCTTAGTGGCAGTCACCACCAAGCTGAATGTGCTCCTCCTCGATTTTCTGGCTTGATTTCTTTGAGACTTGACCACTGCCAGCTTGCACTCTCAGTTTGTCTTTCTATCCCATTCAACATTTTGTTCCTCAGTTATTTCTTACCCAGAGCAATGAGTCCAAAAAGCAATCCAAGGAGAAGCAACCAGGCCAGAAGCAAACCCAGGAGCCATTTCCACCAGCTACAGCAGGAGCCGCAGGGACACCAGGATGGTGCTGATCCAACCGCACCCCCCGCAGATCCAACTGCACCCCCCATATCACCATTTCGTATTTCTGGAAGAAGAATGGGGCAGTCTCCAGGTTAATGAAGAGTTAATTGACTTTGGAGTCAAGAACCTCTTAGAACAAGGACACCAAGGCCTGACCCATTATACAAAAGCTAAGGAGAAAAATCTGTATGCTCTGCTCCACACACAGTGGGTATAATCCTAGTTTGTGTGGAACAGCATTCCCAATGAGAATTCCAACAGGGGACAACACTTAGTGCATTTTTTAAATAAAAGCTGGGGAAATGTGATCCCCTTAGGGTCATTTTTTGTACAGTTTTGAGCAATAAATGGCAACAATAGTCAGCACAGTCTGTCTGAGCTCCCTCCTCCCCATAATTCTGTCCTGGTAGCAGGATGCAGCTATCCAATTTCCCACAGCAATGAGTAAATACTCCCACTTATCCACAATCAAATCACCGGTACCAATTTCTTTGGTGTGTTCTCTGCTCCTTACAGACAGAGCAGCCTCCTGAACATTCTCTCACTCTGATGTCACCTCACAGAGATCACTCCTGCCACTAAAGAACAACAGCCTTTTCATATATTGTGCTTTGGTGCCTCTTCCAAAGAAAGTCTGAATTTCATCACTTACCTGCATAAGTTGCTTTGTCCCTTGTTGGCACAGATTTTAGCCCTCCTGTTTTAAAAGGAGTAAAAGAGGTTTTAACAGTCTTTCTATGCATGATTAACTTAGAGCATGCACTAGAAAGGGGAAGGTAGTAATGGAAGTAGAAGGACAAAGTTCTATGGCTCTTCCACAGAGATGAACTCTTACCATTTGCATCTGATTTTAGGCCAGTATCTGTAGCATAAGAGGAGGAAAATCCCTGCTTCTCTTTCTTCAAGGTGTCTTCTGCAAAGGAACCTGTAAAGGAACCAAATATAATTAAAAACATAACACCAGAAGTTCAACGAGACCTATCTTTTTTCCATTTGTAAAAGCCATATTTTTGATTGGGAAGACACAATAGCTCTGCCTGCTTGAACCAGATATAGTTTTTTGTTTTCAGAGTTCCATTAAGTTGGCATGGACAAAGGCTAACTGCCTGCCAGAGCTTCTTGGTTTATCTTGCAGGGATTTGAGTTGCGTGTTGTGTCCTGACCTCTGAACTCTCACCACGATCGGTCTCCATTTCTCTGCCATATCCACATATCCCAAAGAAAAGATGTTACCTCCATTAAGCCCAGTGGTAGAAGCACTAAAGACTTTGCCGCTGTCCTTTGTCATGATCAAGAGCTCCATCTCCTTCTTTGCTGGAGAACTGTCCTTCTCCACCAGCAAGAACTTGCAGTCTTTGCGCAGAATGTCATCTCCTTGGGAGCTCAAAATAGTTCCTCCTGGAATATTGGTAAAGGATGGAAAAAAGGAGAAGTGAGTGTGGGCCGCTGAGTCATAACTACAAGCCACAACGCTTTTGTTCCTTAGAATAGGTGGCCCTGTTACGATTAGTAGTCCCACTGCTATAAACACTCAATAAAAGAGACATTGGTCACTGAAGCCAAGAGGTCAGCTCTGTGTGTCATTAGATCTCTCTAGAGATGTGTATTTCAGAAGCAGGGAAGCAACTTCTGCCAGAAAAGGAGAGCATCTGGAATTCAATCACACACAGAAATGATGTGCTCGATGACCTTGTTGCTTCTCAAACACACTTACTACAGAATTGTAGAAACTTAGTTTGAGAGACGCTCTGAGTGTCATCAGAGCCAGCACAGCTCAAGGAGGAGCGCCCTTAGCAGACCTACTCTGTCAAGCACAAAATACTCCCTATCCCTGGGAGCCAGGCACGGTCAGGAGGCATTGAATTCTGGCTTACTAAGGCTGGAAATATGCCAAATGAGGCTCAAAAATGTTAGTGTGGTCACTCATATGCCAATAAGCAGCATCGAGCATGCCTGGAACGGTCTACAAACCTGAATTTGCACACAAAGTGATACGATATAGAAAATCAAGATACCAGAATGGTATTATTCCATTACTACAGCACAAACCTGGAGTAAACCTGTACTAGAAATCCTATCATAACTTCTGTGGTATTTACATCTAGTTTTAAGCTTCATCTTTGGGCGGCTTGGTTACAGAAGAAACTTGGCTTCTTTTTCAAACACACACAAAAGACTAATTTACAGCTTTCAGAGTTGCAGAGAAAAGCTGGAGAAGATGAATCCCAAGGTTGCACATGGATGTTAAGGCAGTAGAAAGGCCTGAACTTCTCACATTAAAAAAAATAAACATGACCATGTATAAGTCAATCCACTGATTTTTGTGTGGCTGAGGCTGACACATAGATGATATTTAAGAGCAACCTTGAAAATGTTTTGTCTTCAAATGAGGCACAATTTCACACGTGATCTATCCAGCNTTGTGTGGCTGAGGCTGACACATAAATGATGTTTAAGAGCAACCTTGAAGCACAGTTTCACACACGTCACCTTCTATCCAGTTACCTACCTATTGAGCAAAACCAACTGCAATTAAAGCATGAAAGTTACCGAAGAATGGGGAAGATCCAAATCAGATCAGCTCATTTGCTTATTCTTACCTTCTGGCTCAGAAAGTTACTGATGGGAGACTTGGCTAGTGATGAGCCACGCTCCTGGGGAGCCAAGTTTAAGTGTCACTCAGTTGGCTGAGTCTCTAACTTGTTTTTATCATGATACGCTTGTACAAGGCCGAACAACTGTGAGTGGCACACTCACCTGCTGAGGCAGACACACCAGTGCTTGCTGCAGTGTTGCTCTGAGAAGTGTTCTTCACCCCGTATGCTGCAACAGAAACACTTGAGAATTAAAGAGAGGAAGGATAGCACAGTATCTACACACACCAACCTTGGACCATACACCATTTCAAAACCTTCTTCTCATTCATTCTAGGACAACTCAAACAAACAAGGGCTTCCCCAACAAGCAAATTTCTAGTGTTTACATAGGCACCGGGAGCTGCTCCTGCACATGCAAAACAAAGGAAATGCTCCTCAACATCCCCTCATACCACACTGCTCCACACAAGAAGATGGGAATGAAGAAGCCTCTGTTAATATAAACTTTCTAGTCACTATAAAAAAGCCAGAGAAGGCAGCACACACTGGTGACCCTCACACATTCTCTGGGCTTAAATCGTTTCTGACCTGCGGAGGCTGCAGTGGCGTTCTGGGTGAGGGTTGAAGAGCCTGGAGACAGGTTGTTTTGAACTCCAAACACTGCAAAGAAAACACATTGAAATGCAGGTTGTAGGAGTCCTGCAGGGCAGGTGGTATTCTGGCTGAAAACAAACCAAACCCAGCAATAATAATACTACCAAAAAACTCTCCCAAGAAATTCCACCTGCTAGCCGGAGGCATCACAGTCCTAAGCATTTCTATTCAAAGATCTTCAGATCTTCCTTATAAAATGTTTTTTTAAAAAATTAGATCACTTTGCTGTGTAAGTTATTGTTGGCCCAGGACAATAGTGGTGATCATTTTAAAACTTTATTTCAATTTAGACTGCAAGGCCAAGTGTGAAAGGAAGAGAAGAAAAACCTGACCTGTAGAGGAGGTGCTCAAGCCTGTGTTCAGAGTATGATTGCTGGGAGCCAGGTTGTTTGGAACAGCAAAAACTGCAAAAAGAGGAAGTGGAATGTTTTTACTTTCCTAGAATTGGAAATCCAGCACCTGAAGGCCAGTGGTACAGCCACAGAAATTAAGGGTTGATCACTTGGNAAAATTAGATCACTTTGCTGTGTAAGTTATTGTTGGCCCAGGACAATAGTGGTGATCATTTTAAAACTTTATTTCAATTTAGACTGCAAGGCCAAGTGTGAAAGGAAGAGAAGAAAAACCTGACCTGTAGAGGAGGTGCTCAAGCCTGTGTTCAGAGTATGATTGCTGGGAGCCAGGTTGTTTGGAACAGCAAAAACTGCAAAAAGAGGAAGTGGAATGTTTTTACTTTCCTAGAATTGGAAATCCAGCACCTGAAGGCCAGTGGTACAGCCACAGAAATTAAGGGTTGATCACTTGGAAATGCAATTAGTGAAAATGCACGAAAATGGCACAGAGGAAAAATCTTGAAAATTGTGACACAAACCCACTCTTTAACTGAACTGACAAAGGGGAGAAAGTCTTACATCAGAGAAGCTGCAGTCATGAGACAGTGGGAGAAAAGAAAGCTTTTATTATCATGTTATTGTAAAGCTTGCGATGTTTTCTCACTGCAGCTGAGAAAGGCAATATCCCTGGCATTGGGAAGTAGGTCTTACAAGATACGAGCACACTGAAAAGTTACTGGTTAGATCTTTAGTGTATGGGGACTAAAAGGGTTAGGGCTAGTTGTTCGTACAATGAGCCAGGATAATCCGATGATAACAGGAATCTAAGTTTTGATAGGGAATGTGAGCCTGACCTCATTAATGAAACTATCATCAAAGTTTAGTTACAGATCAGTCAGGACAACAGATCCTCATGGAGACAGATTTTCAAATACAGTTTGGAAGCAGAGAGTATCAAGATACAGAAAGCCAGAAAAAATTCAAGCACATCTTCTGCCATCTCGATCCTTCCATCATTTTAGTTCTTGCTGTGTAAAAACAAACACTTCTGTTGACTCAGTTTCAGGATGGAGTTTACAGCCTTTGAGTCTGGGCCATTCAGAGAGCGTACCTGATCCTGTGGAGTGAGACATGGCATTGACCAAAGAAGAGCTATTCTGGTATCCACCAAGGGAGGACCTAGCAGGCAGAGTGGAGGACCACATGTAGGAAGGGAGGGCAGTATTCAGTATGGTTGTATCATACGTCCCCGACACTGTAAAAGAACCAAGCACAAGTGGTTTTCAATGAGGTTTCCACGGCAAATAACGTATCAGCCTTAAATTTCAATTACCCTTGTGGAGTCAACACAATGACTCCAGATTAATATACTATAACTCAATCGCCATCTGATTACAGCCCATCTGAATGTTAACCAATGGAATAAAGATTGACCTGATAGCACAATCATCCACAAAACACCTTGAAGAGGTGCTTGTAGGTGCTGTGATACTGGAATAAAAAGATTCGGCCTGCCACTCTGCTAATAAATCATCCTGGGCCACGGGGCATATGAGGTTAGCTTCCCACATGTGGCTCTGACTGGTTCGCTAGTGTGTTGGACTAAAATCCCCAGTTTTAGACAGGGTTTGAGCCATGTGCAAGAAAAAAGGTATTGCTTTTTCCTAGATACTGGTGGAGGACAGTGGGATGAATGTGAACACCACTGCCTCAAGCACTGTGATGAGGCTTATAAATAATAAAAGTGGGTTATATTATTTTATGTACCACTTCTATTATTAACAAGTTCCAGTGATCTCTGAACCACGTGTGGTGTGGAACAAATAAAACACTGATCCAGATTTTGTCTTCAGTACTATGTCCGTCTTGCTTGGTGATAAGAGACGAAATTGCTCTAAGACGTGTTTGCTTAGAGCTCTTTTCTCTGCCAGAAGCACCTCTGAAGTAAAATTGGTGGCAGCAGGAACTGGCTTATTTTTACATAAAGCCATGAGAAAGCTACCTAAGTTGGCTCCTGTTAGGGAAACATCTGCTGCAACATCAGCATTCTGACCCTTTTTCTGCATTGCCACCTCTTGCCTAGGATAGAGACCAGGCATTCTTACTAAGATGTTCTTAGCAACTGGGTATTTTTAATGGTAAATAATGATTGGAATGGCTCCAGCATTGCTAACCATCCTCTGCCAAGTACCTGACTGGGAGCTCTCAGTAACCATCTTGGTCTCCACCACAGCCTTTTTCGGTATCGGGAGCGTACTTGACGGTGATCGAGTCGGGCTGCAGCTGGCTGATCGGCTCCCTTTCAGCAAACGTTTCACATCATCCAACTCTGTCCCTGGCAGGAAAAGCAAGTGTTCAAACTCACCCGAAAGCCATTGTTTCATTGATCTGTAACCTTGCCTCGGCTAAACCATTCAGTGGAATTTACCTGTGCCTGTCTGTGAAGATTTACTTTCTAGGGGGGCCTTCTAGGGGTGCCACTTACTTAACAACAAAGCTTCGGGGCCTCATTTCTGGGACTAAGTGCAACTACATCCTACAAGACCACCACCTAACCCACAGCATGTTTTCTTGTTCAGAGAGGAGAGACAAATGAACGTTCTCAACAGGAAAAAAAAAATGACACGCTTCTATCTGTCATCATGAAGACTGGGCCCCAGAGACACCGCAGACATACCCAGAGCAACAACACCCTCTATCTTATACCTGATCCCTGTAGAATAAGAGCCATGGCACTTACATCTGCCAGAGGGAGAAGCACTCTGCAGCCGGACTCGTATTTCACTCTCTGGGAAAAGAAAAAAGCGGATCATGAATATGGAGTAAGAAGCATTTGTGCCCCGGGCTGGGAATGAATCTTTAGGATGAAGCGAATTCCTTCCTTCTTGCTGCATACGATCCATCTTGCTGTCTTGCTGCTTGATCTGAGCAACATTCATGGCCCATGTGAATTGTTTATAAATTGGCTTGAGTGACTTTTTGTTTTGGGGTCACATTTTGTTACTTTTAACTCCAGAGAGCTCTATTTTACTCATTGAGGGCATCTGTTGAAGTCAGT
The DNA here is from genome assembly GCA_013389865.1 of Piaya cayana. Taxonomy (NCBI): domain Eukaryota; kingdom Metazoa; phylum Chordata; class Aves; order Cuculiformes; family Coccyzidae; genus Piaya; species Piaya cayana. The sequence goes on along the minus strand of WAAB01020737.1, from coordinate 10,240 downwards.
AACGCTGTTACTGCCAGACATACGTAAGGTCTAATTATGAAGTCTTCAATCACATTGATACTCCCATTCATCACAACTATCATTGTTATTGTCCTTCTGAACAAAAACCTAGAGAGCCAAAAGAAGTTTATTAAATAGACAAATTCCCTACTACTTTTGGGGTGAAATTCACACTCTCATCTCTACAATGGGCTGCACGATGTAGTCTCTTACAACCTGGTAACTTCTCTTTCACTTAAAATCAGTCAGTCTTAAGCCAGTATTCTCGCTAGGTGCTCAATTTTATTACTGACTTTTACTGTCCAACGCAAGAGACGACGGAGTTAATGTGATTTGGTCAGGACAAGCCTTTAAGCTTGCCACCTACAAGCAAACTGGCCAGCCAGGACATGTGATACATGCTCCTCAAGATGAAATCTGACAGTGTATGTGCTGTAAAAGAAACACTAGCTTTGGCATTCATGTGGAAAAGGTGATGGATTGGAATTATTTGCTGAAGTAATATGAGAAGCTGGATCTGATTCTCCTGAGTCTGTTTTATTATGTACGACCTAGTTCTGCTAGGAGACCCAGTACGTAGTGAGCTAGAGGAGACCGTGAAGATCCGAGCTAGAATAACTGGTAACTGTGACACTCTCCAAAAGGAGTATGCGAGAGCACACTTGGATTTATATCCAATGCTAAAATTAACTCGGATGAGGTGACATTATAGTTTCTTCTTCAAGCAGCTGGGAACAATATTACATTTCTCACAGAGCAATATAATCCTGCTTTCCCCCACGCTATAAATAAATTATTAGAAGAGCTGAAGGATTTAAACAATGCAGACCTCTACAGAGAGCGGGCCAAACAGACCACAGCAAGTCCATAATTTCCTTGCCATCTCCTGGCTACCAGCATAAGATCATTTCAGGGTATGGCCTTACGGTTTGTAAGACAAATTGCAGTGGGAAGAACGTGAATACAATGACTGTAAATATGTCAGAGGCAAGCGACAGAGCGTGGGTGGGCTGACTTTGTGCTAGTAAACAGATAAAATGGAAGACTGTCCCCTGTGCCCTCAGATGTCCAGGTCCCAAGTAGATCCTTCTTTCTGATACAGTCCAAGCCACCACGACCTTCACTAGAGTCAATTTTTACATCAAGCTTCTTTAAGGAATTGCTCATAGATAAATGGTTCACATCTGTGGTGCTGTAAATCCACGTACCTCGTCTTACTGCTCTACACTTAAACTGGTTTATTCCAGCTAAGGAACAGGTCCATTTGACACACCCTGAATCATACTGAAGCGAACAAAGAGAGCTTCTAAAAGAGCAGCATCACTTACCTCGACTTTGGCTTCTCCCTCTCGTGGAGGCAGATGCTGTGAACAGTAATGAGAAAAACAATATTAGGGTCCAGTGCCTGTGATATCTCTAAAAATGAACACACGGATCTTGCTCAGAGTGCTCAGATTCTGACAGTGACCTTCTTTACTTGGGGCCCAGCTTGAGGAATTGAACCTTAGAGTTCTTACCAGCTCCCCATTAGACCATAGGATATCTTAAAGGTTAAGTAGCTCCATTAGTATTTCTGGACCAACTGCTGCTCCTTTTTGCATTCATAAATGTTCACAGATGGCGATCTCCCATTTCAAAGGGGCCAAAAGGAAGCTATTAGACCTGTTTACCCCACTGACCAAGGCTGGACACTGAGAAACTCTGCCTCCTCTCTGAGCCAGAAAGACTCCCTGACCATATTGTTTCACTCTGCACTCCCAAATAACTCCTCCAAAGTCATGGACCTGCCCTGGCTGCCCGAAACAGAGGTAGCAGAGGTAGAAAGAGACACAGCAAAGTGCAAAAAAATGCCACTGTAGTCATCAACCCACACGACCTTGCCATAATGTGCAGAAGAACAGCTCTAAAAAGAACATACCACACTCTTTTCTGGGAAACTCAGGAGAGGAGTTGGCACTGGAGCTTCCTGCAAAGAACAGAAAGGTGTTCATTAATACTTTGCACAAGATCGTTAAAGGCTGTCAAAACATGTCTTCTTTTTTAAAAAGAGAGCTCTGTAAGATTACATGAAAGAGCTGCTAATGTCTTTCAACAAAAGTATGTCACAACTCCTTTTGGGAATGAGCATTACTATAAAGAGGACTTAATCATCAAAATGTGTCCCTGATGGCTTATTTCCTAGCAAGATGACGGGATTCTTGTGTTATTTAGGGCAATCCTTCATTAATGCAACCTCAGAGCGCACTAGGCATTGCCTCCTTTCTACATGACAGGTTCTGTGATACCTTCATATGTCGCATGGCGGTTGACATAGGTTTTTCTTTCAAACGTCGAGCCAGGTGATTTGGTGAGAGTAGAACTGGGAGAATGGGCTTGTCTGTAGCCAGAGGACGACGACGTTGAATTCAGCCTACCGCTTCCGCCTACAGGTAAAACAAAATGCCCACAGCAAATTGAAGATAGGCCCTGGATGTACACTCAGGATGCTTTGGGTGCTTGATGTTACCATCTTCTGAGCTGGACAGATTTGCATCAGTGCCTCACAAAGAGAGATGCACAAGTACCATATTTCAGTCTAAGTCTGACTGCCCTCAGCATTCAGCACAGAGAGGAGTGTTGATCATCTCTGTGGTTTCAAAATAAATCTTGTCAACAATATATATGGCAAAAGGTTTTGGCCTAGGGGGATAAATGAGCCATCTCCCCTGAGCAGGAATAAATGTGGCTCTGAATGACGCTAGGTTTTGGTTTGCATACAGATCCACTTGTAAACTCAAGTGGTATATGACACAGGCCACAAAAACTGGAAGACTGTCAAGTCAAAGTCAGCCATACTCCACAAGCTGAAAATAATAAGGACGACTGCGATCCTTCAGCTGTCTGAGTTTGCAGGGCTGGGTTCAGCTCTCAGGCTGGTGCCAGTGCAGACAATTAGACTGACATCTTCACTGGAGTTGCTTCACATCTGCCCCGAGGCAAAACGATTCCACGCTCTGGCCTTTAATTGGCGTCGAGGCGTCTTCAGATCTACTGGGTATGGCTAATTCTCCTGCCGAGCTTCCAAACCACACTTCATTCCTTTTGGTTTGTCAGCTGTTTTAGAACACGGAGGATGTTTTCATCAAGGATAGTTCTACAGTCTGTCCCACTGGGAACAGAGAGAAGGGTATGAGAGAAACCTGTTTTATTCTTCAGAAACCTTTGCTAAGACAATCTGAGAAGAATCCTTTTTTTGTGGAGTAGACAGCACATACTGATTTAGCACGTCCAGAAAATCTGTCAGACTGTTCAACGTGCTAAAGCCATGGGTGCATGCACACAAGGAAATATTTTCTAGAAAATTCTGTAATGATATTCTATCTCCAGCAACATCAACAGAAAAAATTAACCAAAGCTCTCTTTTGAACAAAAGCAGTCAAAAAGTTTGTAATTTGGAAATCATGAAAGAAAGGAGATTTGGTTTCTGAACGATTTCTTAACAATAGCTGGGATGGCTTTTTTTTTTGTTGTTATTCTCCTGAAATCAAGTTTTCTCTGTGGAGGATGGGAATTAAGGTAAGGACTAGCTTTGCTTTTAGCAGCTGCCACTTTTACTTTCCTAAATCCTGTTTTCCTTATTTCTGCCTCATCTTACTTCACCACCCTGAATCTCTCCTCAGATCACTCATGCTGCCATTCTCTCTGTTTCCTCACTCTACAATGAGTTCCTTCCTTACTTGAAGTCACGTAGCTGCTGTGGCTGTAAGATCTCTTTTCCACTCCGCTCCCTCCAGCGTGGGATGATGTTTTGAGCCCACTGCTGCTCCCTCCTTCTGGAAGAGATGAACACAGAATGAGACAGTCATCCAGGATTAAAGATGAGAAAAGACACTGCAAAACAAGGCAGGGGCTACCCAAAGCTGTCCTCACACTCAATTACAGGTCTAGCTTCATGTCTGGTCAGTTATTAATCTGCTGATAAGCGTCCTGGCAGAGCAGATACGCATTCAAGCTGCAGACCCAGCAGATTTGTAGTCAAGTTTTGCTCCATTTAGGCACTGAAGGATGTTCCTGTTAACCCTCATCATAAATGAGACAGAGTGATCCCTTTCCTACCCAGCTGCAATGAGCTAATTAAGAATGTGGCGGTATAAGGAGCATGGAGGATCCCTCCCTACATGTTGCACAGAGGTAGAAATCACCCATGACATCAGAAATTAGCCAAAGAGATTCAATTGCTGTTGTAAATCAGTAAGATGACAGGGGAATACACCCCAGACTCAGCAGTGGAGGCTGCAGGCTCATCAGTTTTGACCCTTGTCCCCAAAATACAGTCACAGACCCTACATCTGGGCTTAAGCTCTCTGAGAATCGGTCCTGCTAGTCTTAAAGGACTGTGCAGCTTTTTTTCTAACAATACTCAGACAGCTCCCTACACACTGTTCCTTCTTTCCGCTAACAAGTATTATGGGTGAGGCATTTCTGAAAATAGCTTCTCTTTGGGTCTTTCCACACCGAGACATGCTGTACCCAGAGATTTATGAAAATAATGGAGTCAAACACCATGGAAGGGGCACAGAACATTAAGCAGAAGCACTGTAATGACTGACAATTACTTACTGGGTGGTAAGGACGTCAGTCTTGTGGTTACAGTCTCTGTAATAACTGAGGAAAGAAAAAGGTGCAGAAGTAATGACATGTTAATATAGTCAAACAAGATCCATGATCTACTGCATTTCCATGAAAAATGTGACTTGTTCAAAGATGATTGACTCATTTAAAGAACAGTCCCTTAAGACCACGCTGCTGGGGGGCTGTAGGCTCATTAGCACACAACACTGCGTGTTTGTTTGCAAGAATTCCTCACTCTACAGTAATGAAGAATATCACTGTCATAAAAGACTTCTTTACAAACCCCTTGTAAAACATGGAAATACTCAGCACTTCTGGACTACAGCTCTTGCTGTAAGAGCAAAGCCCTTGGTCAGGCTGCTTACAAGCTCCCTACTAGTTAATTCCCGTAATGCCAGCAGGAAACATCTTCTGTTTTACACATGGCCAAAAAAGATATCTAAGGAACATTTTCAAGGCCACAGAGGGTATTGATATCAGAGGTATGAGGAGAATCCAAATATCTGCCCTACTGGCTGGAAATGTTACCACAGAGAACAATCTCTGTGCCTTGTTCTGACTTCAACAGAGACCAGAGACAGGTGCAGGATTTAGTTCTGGACCTGTGGTCAGCATTCGATCTCTTACAGAGCTGGGCATCCACTTGTGAAATTCTTATTATGTGACATAAAAATGAAAAAAAAGTTCTCCTTACGTCTTTCAGTAACTTCCGATCCATCTTGTCTCGTTTTCTTTGTTACAGAATCCATACCATTGCCACCTGCAGGGAAAGCAGAGAGGCTGCACTCAGCTCTGTGAACAGAAGGAGATGACAACAGTTCCCTAAGTCCCCACCATTTTTCTCCCTTCATCTAGGGACTAGACTGTCCAGGAGACATCTATGCCAGGGATTTTACAGTGCCTTTCCAGAGCCACGTGAGTATTACTAATAGACCAGCACCACTTGCCTACAAAGCTGGATGCTGCACAATAAAGAGCTGAAACAGACGGAGGGGTTGTAAAGCCAACAGGTAAAATAATTTGAAGCAAATCCACTCAGTGCTGGAAGTTTAGACCTGGATTTATATCCAGACC
>WAAB01020735.1:0-13279 GCA_013389865.1 Piaya cayana | reverse complement strand
ATTCCCTCTTGTCCTGTCCAAGAGAAGGGCTGGTGGCAGCACTGCTGGTATTTGAATACACGTCCCTCTAAACCCTCTTTGAACAAGGAGAAAATCGTGAGTGGCTTTTTTCTTTTTAATGCAGCAACCGAGCCCCTAAAGGAGGTTGTGCAGTACTGCACGGGCCACGTGAGCTGCCCAGGGCACTCCTAGACCCTGGCCCAACTGCTTGTGTTCACAAATGGATCTGATTTACGCTGCTAAGTGGTTCATGCTGTCAGCTTTGTGTCTCATACTCCTGGCCAAAACGATTCTACCCAGTCATTCATTTTACAATGATTATTCCCAAGCGATAGCTGCCTGTTTCTGAAAGACACCTTCATCTTCTTAATGTAAACCATCTTGAAAAACAGACTTTTCTATGAAGATTTCACTTAAATCAGGAAGACGTTGAGACCAAAATTTTTAGATCAAGCGGGTCGGAGTGAGGGAGGTGCCAGGCATAGGCAGACAGCAACGCGGAATGTCGAAGGTGCTTTTCTCTATGCCAGACCACAAAACCAGGTAGCACTTAAAAGTCTACATTAAAGTATTAAAGTACAGTTATACTGCAATGTTCTACAATGGAAGGGCAAATGGCCTTGAACATTGGCTATCAAATGTGGCTCCGCGGCAATCACAACTAGCTCAGCTTTACGTTTTCCACCAATCCCACTGTAAGCACCGAGTTTTCAGCTTTATTGTCTCAGTTTTCTCAAAACTGCAGGGCAGGTTTGGCGAATGAAAGCTGAGATTGATACNAAAACTCTCTTCTTTCCTCTTCTCTTGTCTTTCTGAGATTGATACAAAACTCTCTTCTTTCCTCTTCTTTTATCTTTCTGCCATAAACCCTCCAGAAAGCTGCAGATGCTGTCAGGAAGAATGTTGCACCAGATTGTGCACAGATTTTTGGGATGTGAAAGGAGAGCCTTTCTCCTGGGAGCATCCGCCTTGCTTGAAGACTTGTGGGATGCCACAATGCCTGTTTAGGGATGCCTGCCCTAGATGATATCATATACCAGCTCTGACATGCTGGGTAGTGCATTAGGAAAAGAAGGTTAGAAATTTATTTTTAATAATGATACAACCACCATAGTTATGCACAAAGTTCAGTAGAGATCAAGATCAGTAGCCAGAAGAAAGCACACTCCTTCATGGTTTATGTAGACACTTCAAATACAAAGGAGACAACAATAAAAAAAGTGAAGCACGTGGGTAATTTATACCAAATATTTTTATCCTTGACATAAAGAACCCTGAATTTCTTTTAGGGTTCTTTGTCACTCATCTTCCTTGTCTAAAAATGCTCTGCTGATATAAGGCATCAACGACCAACCTTACAGGTCTTTTTCTTTGAGCAGTCTTATAGATCAGAATAAGCCCATATGTTCATCGTACCAAGAAGATATCAACCTTGTCTACATCCTCCTTCAAATCATAGAATCATAGAATCAGAGAATCATAGAATAGTTTGGGTTGGAAGAGACCTTAAATCCCATCTGGTTCCACCCCCTGCCATGGGCAGGGACACCTCCCACTGGATCAAGGTGCTCAAATCCCCATCCAACCTGGCCTCAAACATCTCCAAGTGTTCAAATGTGACAACAAAATTCCCTGATGGGGATTGCAGTGTACATGCTGCCTGGAGCCCCATGGGGGGAACCCTTGACAAGCCCTGCTGCCCTTCTGAAGTCGTTTGGCCCAGACAGTTCCCCCATCCCAGGAGACCCAGACTGGGTCTTTTGCTTTGACCTGCTCTTCTCTTTCATTAGGGCAGGGCAACATTGTGCAAACTGACCCAGAGGATGAAGCTTCCCGTGTTTATTTGACATGGTGGGAAACGATGGGAAAACAGTCCAAACACGAGCACAGCCTAAAACCTGAAAGTGGTTCAAAACCTATAAATACATCACACCAAAAACTTGGCTTATCTCCTTCCTGGACAAAGTCAGAACCTGATGTATCTGTGCATTAAGTAATAAAACTGTTAATGGGATGATTAACAGCTTCACGGTAACAAGTGGGCCTGATTTTCCCAGAGAGCCACGGCATCATTCTATTTGGAAAAGTCATCACTGAGTGGGATGATGAGTTGTAAGAAACACACAGTTTTGTCGAAGTGAGATGGGCCAACTGCACTGAGATCACAGCCAGAGGGAGGCTCTGCCCCAGGGAATCCCTCCTCGCTTCACGCTCCACTCTGTTCATGCTGACTGAGGGATTAAATACTCTCTCCGGTAATTCCTATTGGGCCAAACCCAGTTCTCAGCTGTCACTCCATCCTTACTCAACAGAGAATTTGCCAAGACTGAAGGGAAGCTGTTGTAAGCAGGAGAGCCTCCAGGAGGCTTAGCGGAATTGTCCTGCTTGGCTCCATGCTGGGGCAGCCCCACCTCGAGCACTGGGGGCAGTTGTGGCAACCCCAGCATAAAAAGGATCTAAAGCTACAGCAAAGCGTTCAGAGGAGGGCACAGTGTTGGGAAAGGGTTTAGAGAGGAAGAGTGTGAGGAGCAGCTGAAGGCACTGGATGTGTTCAGAGGAGACTGAGGGGAATCCTCATTGTGCCCTGCAGCTTCCTCGCCAGGGGAGGAGGAGGAGAAACTGAGCTCTTGTCTCTGGCCACCAACAACAGGAGCCAAGGGAATAGCAGGAAGATGTGCTGGGTTGGACATCAGGACAAGGTTCTTCCCCCAGAGGGTGATGGAGCCCTGGAACAGCTCCCAGGGAAGCAGTCACCCAGCCTGACAATATTCCAGTAGCGTCCAAGGCCCTCAGCCCCACGGTGTGAATGTTGGGGTGTCCTGTGCAGGGACAGGAGTTGGATTTGATGATGCTTGTGGGTCCCGTCTGACTCAGGACATTCTGTGATTCTATGATTCTATGAAATCTGTGTGAAGTGAGCGTGTACACTGGAGTGCTCAGGAGGGGTGGTGGGGGTTGTTGTGCTGCCTCCCCAGCTGGGATTTAACTGCAGTCTCAGTCCAGGGTCAAGCATTGGCTTTCCTTCACCTCAAGGAAGAAAGCAGCTATCTCACTCCCAAAACAAATCTGGATTTTCCAGCAATTCCAGTATAATTTCTACCTTTATAAAGCATGCAGTGAGAGAGCAGCTTTCAGACAGTTCTTTTCTCACTTGGATCCTTCCACAGAATGTATAAACGACCACAATAGTCAACGTGCTCAGTCACACAAAGGGAAATCCGTAGGCTAGCTACTGTCTTCAGCCAAGCTACAGCTTTAAACCTGTATAACTGGGAGGAGAGCTTGTCCTGAGTGCATGGACATGAAATGATAATAATCCAGACATCATCCATTTGTAGAGAAAAAAATGAAGCAGGCCAAAAGGTGAGCCAATTCTCTCCGCTTCACACCATGTAATAGCTTAAACTGTGGTTAAAAGGTTCTCAGGGTGACATCATTGTTTACATTCACTTGAATCATCCTTTAATTATAACAGTACAAACTCCTTTCAACTAGCCAGCTTTGCTGTTTATCTCTGTCCTGCTGTGTCATGCAGCAAGAGCTGGAACAACTGCCGTGCCTTGTATACATCCTGAAGGAGATCTGGGAAAAATATTTCTCCCCTCATCTGGCTGCTATGTTATTATTTCTTCTGATATTCCTCACAGGTTATGGACCTGTGCTTTTGGACCACTAACACCTGTGCTTTTAAGTAGTGGATGCTCACAAATTCATTTCCCTTATCCTTGCCAGTTAGCAATGGTTTTGAGCTGGAAGAGGGGAGATTGAGGTGAGATCTTAGGAAGAAATGTTTCCAGTGAGGGTGGGGAGGTGGCCCGGGTTGCCCAGAGCAGTGGTGGCTGCCCCATCCCTGGAGGGGTTCAAGGTCAGGTTGGATGGGGCTTGGAGCATCCGGATCGAGTGTCTCTGTCCATTCTGTGGTTCTATGACAATATTAATATGTGGCAATGAATAAGTGGCCCCCCCCCCTAAGTGGAGGTGCTGGATATACCGAGTGACCCCATGCTGGACAACACGGCACCTGGGGGTTTGTTTTTCTGCAAGGAAAGACAGAGACCTTGATGTTTGCAACTGAAAGTCCGCGGTGCTTTACTTCCCTCCTTTCAAACACAGTTGCATGCATCTTCCTGTCCAGGGCTCTGGGCAATCTCCTCCAACAGCCTTTTCCTGTAGGAGTGTGCACTCTAATTAGGATTGCCCACAAGAAGGGCTTCCAACTGCTACCGCGTGGGCATGTGTTACTGCCCCCTGGGGAGGTGGCTGCAGGCAGCTGGAAGAGTGAGTGAAGAAGCAGAGGAGAAAAATGTGTTTTATAAATTCTAGAGGAAACACTGCGGTAGGCAAATGGATGTTAAAGGCCTGAAATAGTTCAGTTCTGGAATCCTCAGCACAGCAAGGACGTGGAACTGTTGGAGGAGAGGAGGTCACAGAGATGAACTGAGGGCTAGAGCACCTCCTATAGGAGGACAGGCTGAGAGAGTTGGGGTTGTTCAGCCTGGAGAAGAGAAGGCTGTGGGGAGACCTTAGAGCAGCTTCCAGTGCTGAAAGGGGCTCCAGGAAAGCTGGGGAGGAGCTCTGGATCAGGGAGGGCAGGGATAGGATGAAGGGGAATGGCTTTCAGCTGGAAGAGGGGAGATTGAGATGAGATCTTGGGGAGAAATGTTTTGCTGTGAGGGTGGGGAGGCCCTGGCCCAGGTTTCCCAGAGCAGTGGTGGCTGCCCCATCCCTGGAGGGGTTCAAGGCCAGGTTGGATGGGGCTGGGAGCCCCTGATCCAGTGGGAGGTGCCCCTGTCCATGGCAGGGGGAATTGGAACTGGATGGGTTTCAGTTCCCTTCCAACTCAATCCATTCCATGATTATGGAACACTGACCCCCACACAACCCAACCCAAAAACCAGGTTCAGTATCAGCTCTCAAAGATGATCCCTATTGCTTCAAAGGGTCAAAGTGAGCTTGTCCCAGTAGCTGTGAGAGAATCAACGATCAGAACTGGGATCCTAGGAAGCCTCACACTCTCAGCACCTGCTACAGGCTTCCAAGGACAGGGAGGGAATTGCTTTAACTCCTAAATTATTGCATTCAGCATTGGTTTCAGTTAACGAGACATGACAAACAGGATTAATGCCTTACAGAATAGCTGCTTCTGTGTGTTTGTGCGGAATATCCCTATGAGCAGTCCCATTTTACTCACAGCTATAGAGGAACGGGCAAAGTAGCCCCGTGGTGGTTGGTGCCTTTCCTGCAGTGTAACCTTAGTATATCTGTGAGGAAGGGTTTAAGGTGTGCGGCTCCTGAGCTGTGGGCTCGAAGGAAGCAGACCTTTTGGCTGAAGTGTTTTAGATTCATGAAGATTTTGTAAAACACGGAACAGGTAATGACTAGGTCAGGCTTCCTTGACCCTCAAATCAAGAACAATCCCAGCAGGGCTGAAAACTCCCCTCTCTCCACTTCCTTGGCAATCGTGTTCCCACAGTTCAGAAAAACACAGGAAGATCTAAGGAAACCTATGTGGAAATGCAGAAGACAAAGGCAAGCAGTCTGAAAATAGAAGGCTGGTCCCTATATTTCCTTTACATTCTGGGCCCGAATTTAGTTTTTGGCTGGATTTTGAAATCTTGGGGACCACATGCTTTTGCCATTCCCTGCAGGGCACAAAGGAAAACTGGCTGCTTCAGCCTTTCAGAATTCAAAGGTTTAAGATGAGGTTCTTTCCTTCTTGTTCGGTAATGCCAAGTGCTTCTCAGTGCTTCATGGCTTAGAGTTACTGTAAAAGCCCTGATCTCCTGTCACCCCCCCCCATCTACAAACTGTGCCACCTGCATTTACAGATATCGAGGGGAAAGGTTCACAAAAATTGCTTCATGCAAAATCGAGTCCAGCAGGGATGTTTGGAGCATTGCCTTGCAGAAAGCAAGAGATTGAGCTGCAGGTCTCATCAATCCCACCTCGGCTCGCTGAAGCCTGGACATCAGGCGCAGCTTTAAAGGCAAAATTCATTTTGGTGCATGGAAGAGAGACCGTGCAAGCTCCTTAAAATCACACCAAATGCGCTGAGCTCTGCTCACAGACACCCCCCTCTCTGTACTCGCTGTGACTCCTGCATTTCCAGATATCTGGGGATAAGGCTCGCAAAAATTGCTGCTTGTAAAATTGAGACCAGCAGGGATGCTTAGAGCATCTGCCTGCAGAAAGCAAGAGTTTGAGCTGCAGGTCTCATCAATCCCACCTCAACTTGCCAAACTCTGGGCATCAGACACAATGTTAAAGGCAAAATACATTTTGGTGGAGGGAAGAGAGACTCGCAGCCTCCCATTACGGAAGGGCTGAGAAATTCCTCTTGGCTTTTTCTAATGTAAAAATTCAAGGAATCCTGAGCCCTGAGGGGAGTTTAGGAGACATGGAGGAAAGGGGGGAAGCAAAAGAGGGATAGAGGATGCAGTGAGAGCAAAAAGTATGTGCTGTAAAGACCAACTAATCCAAGGACTTGGGGATGAGGGCATGGGACTGCCTCATAAGGCAGTCCGCAGGCTTATTCACTATCCATCAGCGTGCATAGCTGTGTTACACTGTTAGTATCAGCCTAATACAAAGGTTAACAATGTCTGCACCAGGCGGTAGCTCAGCTGCCCTCAGTGTGAGAATTCGCTCCTTGCATTCCCAAAGCCTTTGGAAGCACAGAGCTGGGGTACGTGCAGGGCAATGCGAGCTGCTTGGGCTGCAAACCTGCCTCAGCTGCCGTAAAGAAAAACACCGTCACACCAGGTTCAGCTCTGTGAAGCCAGGGCTGGACTTGATCCAAAAGATCCTCTCTTGGTTTGTATTCTGGTTTTTGGTGAACGCAGGAGATGCGATCATCTTTTAAAGGCATTCACAAGATTTGCCCAGTTCAGTTCCAAACAGATGATAATACCTGGTTTCAGGTGAGCTGGGTGTCCCCGTGCACAAAATGGGCACCTGTCAGTTAGGTTCTCCACAGCCTCATAAGATCAGACCCTCCACCTTCTCTGGCCCTTCCTCCTTCCCCAGTTGAGGAGGTGGCTCACGGACAATCTCTACGGTCACGCCTCTTACACAAAAAAACCTCTCGCTTCACAGGATTTGTTCTAATCTTGCCTTTTTCTGATGAGTGCAAGCTCTCTGCTGCTAAAGTTCTGCTCCCTGGGGCAAGCTTCAAGCATGCGCTTATACTAAATGCAATTTCCAGATAATCACCTTGCTGGCTGATTTTGGCAGCTCCTGCTATTTTCTCTGTGGCCTGAAAAAGAAAAATTAAACAAGTGCCCAACTTGGTGCAGAGATTGATTCTCTGCTATGCACATTTTATTTCAGCTTATTTAGGTAGCCTGTTTTTTTGGTTCTTGTGACTGAGTACAGATCCGTGCACCTCAAAGTGGGGGCTGGAGGAACAGGGATGCTTCAGTTGGCACTCAGAAGCCTTCAAGTTCTGTCAGAGACCTTAGGTGGTTTCTGAAGGAAAACTCTAGGGTAGATCTGTTGTGTTCCAAGCTGTAGTTTAGATATTCCAAACATCTTTTAATTACTTCTACTTATAATTCTGCTTCTAGTGGCATCAGACTGGTTCAGAGAAAAAAGGAAAGGTGGAACAAGGCTGAGTGGAGGAAATATCAAACCAAGCGCATGCGGTATGGTAGGGCTGAGCATCACTGTCCTTCTCCTGCTTTGAAAGTCAAATGGTGCCTCCTGGAAATTTCCTGTTATCATTTTAAAAAATGCAGGTTGCTGTGGCTGCCCCCAAGCCTGTTTTGCAATGTAAACCAAAAGCAGCTCCTTTGTTCATCCTGTCCTTTATTGATGATCCTTGCAAGCTACCCTTGCTGCATACATTTTGCAGATGCCTTTGGAAGCAAAAGACAAGTTTCAGCTCTGAAGGTGGAGAGCGGAGAGCAGATTTTCACCCTCCTTCAAACCGTACTGGCAATTTGGAAGACAAACTTGGGAAAAAAGCAGATTCCCCACTAATGACTCTAGTGGGGGGCATCCAGTGGGAGGTATCCCTGCCCGTGACTGGGAGTGGAACTGGATGAGTTTTACAATCCATTCTGACCCAAACAATCCCATGATTCTATGATGATATTCGACCCAACTTGATCTGTTGCTTTAAACTCAAGTAGACTGAGACTATCGCTTTGTACAATTACTTAATCACAAAATGAACAATTCAGAGAACATATGGAAGGGCAGACATCACTCAGATGTACCTCATTGCTCATATTTAGGTTGATCCGTGTTAGCCGACCAACAGGGAACTGCATACAGGTGAATGGTTTTATAGTTTCTTAAAGAACATAGGGTAAGTTTTATAACAGACTGTCAGTCTGGCTTGTATTCTCAGTATGTTTGGGGTATGATACTGGTTTTTAGACACTCGGGGAGCGTTCAGAAATGCTTTGCATTTTTTTCCTTGCCTTAAATAGATGAAATCGTGTAAAGAGATTTCCAGTTGGGTTTGAATGTGGCAGCTTCTGGCAGGAGGATCATATATCACAATTGGAAAAAAAAAAGGCTGCTCTGCTTTTTATAACGTTTTCCCACAGTAAAGCAAATGCTTCGGAATAACACCAATTAAGCGACACATTTTTGGTTTACTAGAACCGACCAACAGCTCATGTTGTCAGTTATCCAGCCCTCAACTTTCCAGCTCTGCTTGCCTCAGGGAAAGGAAAAAGAACACACCGAACGCCTCTGACTTTGCTCAGACCGCGCTGGGAGTCCCGGCTGTATGCAGGGAGCATCCAAGCCTGCAGCCCAAGAGGAGTCTGATCTCCTGAAGCTTTTGACCTTATTACTGATAACATGACATGTTTGAAACCTCTGTGTTAGCGAGGTAAATGGCCCATCCTAGTCCATTCTGTTTGTATAAGAGAGTGCAAAATGAGATAAAGAAAAAAAATCCATTTCAAACTCGCTTTAATGTCAAGGGGACCAGACAGGAGTTAATTTTTATTCTTGAATCTTAGCTTTCCAGTATTAAATCACTGAAACTACTGAGTTTATTCCAATACCTGCAAAGTTATTTGGATTCCTCATATGTTAAAGACATATGATAATGTCAGTGGGCAAAAGATATAAAACTTTTCACAGAATCATAGAATCACCAGTTGGAAGAGACCCACTGGATCATCGAGTTCTTCACAGATTGTTTTGTAAGAGGCTGATTTTTAACCAACCCGCTCTGTACCTACGTGTGCCAACTGTTGGATTCTGCACAATAGCTGCTACATCCAAAGTTTTGAACAGAGAGACCCTGAGTAATGCTCTAATGAGCTGAACACAAGCTGTGTAATAAGCAAAAAGAAAGTGGCAATTAGAATCGTAGAATTGTAGACTTGTTTGGTTGGAAAAGACCTTTGAGATCATCAAGTCCAACTGTACCTGTCCACTACTGAACCAGATCTCACCTCATGTTCCCATCTTTTAAACCCCTCCAGGGATGGGGACTCCACCACTGCCCTGGGCAGCTGTTCCGGTGCCTGAGAACCCTTTCAGTGAAGGAATTTTCCCTACTATCCAATCTAAACCTCCCCTGGTGCAACTTGAGGCCATTTCCTCTCATCCCATCACTTGTTACTTGGAGAGACCAGCACCCACCTCACCACAACCTCCTTTCAGGCAGTTGTCAACCAACATTTAGTGTGACTTGCAGAACCGTCTTAGGAAATGTAAAACACAAACAATATTTTGAACCTGTGTTTTATAATAAGGCAGAAAGTTATTGGGATGATGTTTGCGTGGTCTTTTGTTCCTGCTACAGACCCGCAAGGACCAAAAGTGCTAAGGAGGTTAGGAGTTCTCTAAAGGAGATCATACTTTGATCTGGATGAACTATGTGGCTGTGGGTGATGTCCTCTGGCACTCATGCCACATCTAGGCAGTCTTGGCCAGTGGGTAGAAGGGAATGACACAGCAGCTGCAGGAGAGGGCACTCAAACTCCTTCACTAAGGTTTGATGGGAGTTAAGATTGTTTCCTTCACTTGGGCACCCAGGAATTGCTGACCCAGGAGGTCAGCTAACCCTCGGCTGGGCACTGCCCTCTCTCAGCACCTCAGGTACCGAACGTCTTTTGGAGTTGCAAAACCTTCTATATCTGCATTGCAGATGAAATTGCTTGGATTTGACTCAGAGTCAGCCTCTGCCGCCACCTCTGCCTAATTTTCATAGAATCAGAGAATCATTAAGATTGGAAAAGACCTCTCAGCTCATCCAGTCCAGTTGTCAGCCCAACCCCACGGTGCCTGTGAAACCATCCCCTGAAGTGCCGTGGCCACGTGGTTTTTGAACCCCTCTAGGGATGGAGACCCCACCAGTGCCCTGAGCAACCTCACTTCACCTGGTGCAACTTGACCTCAGAGATCCCCTGGCAGGTTTAACCTCCAACCTGCCCCCTGTGCCTCCCCAGGTTAAGTCTCACTGAATTCATTGCTGGGGATGTGCTTGGAGGGAAAGGTGGCTGAGGAGTTAATACCTCAATAACATCAGTGCTGTCCAGAATCCTCCGATTTCCTGGCCCGATTTCAGTTTGGCTTCCAGCCTAATTAGGGCACACGGGGACCGTGCTAACATATTATCTTCTCCTAATGATGGACAAAGGTCTGACATCCATAATGCTGCTTCCAAATCCATCATCAGCTCTTGCCTACAGGGACAGTTAGCGATGTGCCTGCCTTCCGTTCTTTGTCAAAGGATGCAGACATCGCCCTCTCTCTGCCTTCTCTGTTGCTGGCACTGAAAGGAAAGTGAATCTGGACAAATTCCAAAGTTATTAGGGCCAAAATTATAAAGAAAGTAACCTGGAAAGTAAGGATCCAAGTCAGCACTGAAATGAGGGCAGCATCTCTAGCCAAGCTTTCCTCCCACCTCCTCACTAACAACACGCTTCATCCCGGAGCCTCAGAACAGCAAGACACACTTGTTCCCTTCTGCCAAACACTTGTTATTATCTCTCTCTGATCCAGGAAAGTCTGCGGTGATTTACATCTTTGGGTTTCTAGTAATACGCCTTCCCCAGGCAACTTTTCCAGAGCATTCAGATGTTAAAGCCGAGGCAGCGTGCAACTGGGAACGCTCCGAGCGCTGCACAAGCCTCCGAGCCCAGGTACGGCTCATGGGGTGGGTGCTGGTGCCCGGTGTGGTGCGGGGTTGCCTGCTCTGGGGTCCCACTGGTCCCTAGGGTTTGTGAAAGGGGCTTCTTTCACCTGTAAGGTTTGCTGCTTCAGGTTTTTAGGGGAAAAACTGGAGAAGCACTTCAGAGCACAATCTCCGGCTCAGCTATTTATCCTCTAGGTAACTGTGGGGAAGGTATCAGGGATATTTGAAGTTCACTGGGGTGGTGCTTGCCAACCAGTTCCTCTCTGCAGAAGGAATACATTAAACCTGGGAGTAAATCCAAGAGAATCAAGGACAGTGATTCCAGAAGCTATCCTCTAGATGTTAAACTATGAGAAGGTTATAATACGCTAAAGACGCAGTAGTCTTGTGCTGTGAAATACATTCCCTATCCAAAAAGAATAACTCATTAGTGTCAGAAGGAATTCCCCGGCAAATAACAAGAGTGCCTCCCGTACGAGATTTGCAGAGTCATGAATGAATAGCAGGGTAATCCAGCAAAATCCTTATGCTTTAATGAGATAATGAAAAATCATACGGCAGATGGAAAAGCCCTTCTAAATCTCATTAACCTGCCTCTTGGCTTTCCTGATATCGGTGAAAATCAGGAGTGACTCCGGGGAGAGAGGGCATTGCAGCAGGGTAAAAAGAGACTGGAGAGCAGGGAGCCCAACCTAACATCTGCGCTGGGTAATAGGAGAAACCCCGAGTGAATGAGAATTGAAATAGCAAAGAGCAGGCAGGCATTTGCCTGCGATCTCTGTGCCCACACAGCTTCCGTCCCAAAAAATAAAAAGCCAGATAGCCTGCACACGCTCCCCGGACACACCACAGCTCTGCTTCAAACCATCAAATGCCACTTGAAATGCTCCCACATTGGGAGAGAGAGAGGCATGAAGACATGAAAGCCCTCGTGTTGCTATTTTTAATCAGGTGCTAAAATCTCAAGGGGATCAGGAGTGGGGGATAAAAAAGAGAAATAACATCCTTCAAGTGCAAGGCGCTCCAAGGAGGGGGGTTCCCCTTTATTTCCAAATCTCTTTTGATGAAACCCTGATCCCTTTGAGGTGCAAAACGTGATCTAGGAAGGTGGCACCTTATGAGAGGGGGAGTGTGCAGAGAGCTGCAGGGGCTCTGTGGAAGCAACTCTCCGCATTTACACCCCCCACAAGCATCCCCACCGCGCTCCGATAGAGCAAGAATCCCACGCGTGAGCAGCTCTTACCTTGCACCAGGAGTAGCCCCTGAAGGACATAGACGACGAGGGCTGCGCTCGCTCTGGGGACCATCGCTCTGTCCCTTTGCAAGGAGAAGTTCGCCAGCTGGGGGACAAGTTTTCTTTCCAGCAACAAGTTTCTGAAAGCCTGCGGGCTTGAGTGGGAAGGGAGAACGAGGCGTGCAGAAGTTCCCACTTGTTGATTCCAGTTAAATTGTTCTTTCCATTCACTGCTTCATCCTTAAGCTGCAGATTTTTTTTCCCCCTTCCTTTCTTCTCTGAGGGTTTCTCTCCCACTTTTTTTCACAATAACTTTATTTCCCTGCTTTTCTAATTCATTAAGTGCCAGGGGGTGGGGGAGTGTTAGAAGGATCCCAGCCTGCAAAGTGACTCAAGGGGTTAAAAACCAGAGCAAAGCACCAGAAAAGTTTGGCGAAAAGTTTCCTCCGACTGGCGAGCAGTCCTTCCCCTGGACTTTGGGATAAGGTGGCAGGACTGGAAAGCCTTCTCTTAGATGTATTTATCCAGGGAGGTGCAGGTGCTGCAGAGATCAGGAGGGAGAAGAACTCTCTCCCTTTCAGCGAGTTGGGGAAGGCAGGACGAGAGGGAATCCTTGGTCCCCCAGCCCGGCTACATGCCGGGGGGCACCCCCCAGGCAGCCAGCAAGCCCAAAAGGACTTCTCTCTCCCTTTACCCCGACCCCACTGGGCTCGGTTTGCTTTCACTGGGAAGTTTGATGCGAGTCTGAGATTCTTTATAGGGACAGGAAAAAAAAAAAAAAGAGGAGGAAGGAGAAACGTCACCAGCCAAGGCAAAGGGACTTCTCTCTCTCTCTCTCTCTCTCCCTGTCATTGCACAGAGCTCCTGGATTTCCTGTTGCTGCTGCTGCTGCCTGAGATGGTGCAAAGAAACAAGCTGGGCTGTCCCCCGCTGCCTCT
>WAAB01020733.1:172642-183220 GCA_013389865.1 Piaya cayana | reverse complement strand
TGATTCTATAAATCTATGATTCTGTGCTGAGGAGTAGTGAGATATAATGGGTTTTGATGCCCCCCCTCCTTGTTTCTCAAGTTAGGAAGTGAGGTAGGATTTATCTGTTGTGATGAAATGCTTTATTCTTGTAGTTCAATACGTGAAGAAAACATCCTTATAATAGTATCACTTTCTGTTGTTTTCATTTAGGAAATTCTTTTATTTTAAAAGTTTGTATCTTAATTTTTAGAATTATGCAGGGAAAGTGCTTTTTTGTGGTTGTTCAATCACTACAATAGGTTCCTATAGTAAGTATTCATCTGCAGCTCTTCATCAGTGGTTTCATCTGGCTGTTGATCCTTTGTGCAAATGCAGCTTTCCAGGGAGTTTTGATCTTTAATTCTGTCTCTTCCTGAGCAAGACTGAATGAGTCTGCCTCCTATTCAGAATAAGGATGAGGGTCTGTAGAAAACTTTTGTCTGAAGTGAGGTGATGGGAAATTGTGGTACCTGTCTGACTCTTGTGATGCAAGTTAGAGTGCTTGGCCATTTGCTTCGTTAAAATTTAACATAAAGATTTGAGAGATTTAGGTTTTAGCAGGGTAGAGCCAAAAATCTCACTTATTTGGTTGTTATTCTTTCTTTTAGTATTTCTGCATGCAACAAAGTGATTACATTGAAATAGCATGATTGCTTTGTTCAGAGTTGTTGTTTCCCCCTTCAGTTTCAAAAAGGTGCTCTAAATACTGGCATAAATGTATCTTTGTTTTCTGTACAGATAAAAGCAAAGCTTGTTTATTCTCTTAGAAATTGTAGGTGGCTGCTTTCATTTCTAGGAATAAAAATGAACTCTCCCATCCTGTCCTTAAATTCCATAATACAATTGGGATTTTATGGCAAAATACTAGTTAGGCTCATTATCTTACATTTCCTGTATTCTGCATTAAATTTGTCACTCATCTTCTTGTTTGATGGACTGGGATTTTTTTTTTATGGTTGTCCAAAGTGTTTTTTTTGTTTTTAATGTATTGGATTAAAATCCAGTTGTGTAGTGTTTTTTTTGAGAGTCAGTTTTACTTTCAGCACAGGTTTGAACAGAACTACTTTATTAAAACATCTCAATATGAGCAAACAGTGTGCTGCTGCTGCAGTGAAGAAAGCCAACAGGCTGCTGCGTTGCATCAACAAGGGCATCAGCAGCAGAAATAAGGAAGTCATTATCCACTCTACTTGGTGCTTGTCAGGCCACACCTGGAGTACTGTGTTCAGTTTTGATCTCTGCTGTACGCAAAACTTTTAGACGGGCTGGAGAGGATCCAGAGAAGGACCAGGAAGATGATCAGACGACTGGGAGACCTACCATGTGAAGTAAGGCTGAGAGAACTGGGTTTTTCAGCCTGGAGAGGAGAAGGCTAAGGGGAGACCTTATCACCATGTTCCAGTGTTTAAAGTGTGGCTACAGGGAAGATGGAGACTCTCTTGTCCATGTGACCATTTGTAAAAAGACATGGTATAATGGGTACAAGGTACTCCTGGGGACATTCTGATTGGACACAAGAATTTTCACAATGAGAACAGTCAATCAGCCATTGAGATAATCTTCTCAGGGAAGTAGTTGATTCCCAAATATTGGACACTTTTAAGATTCAGCTGGACCTGGTGTTGGGTGGTCTTGTGTAGGCCATGATTTTGCCAAGAAAGGTTGGACCGAATGATCTTTGAGGTCCCTTCAAACCTGGTATTCTGTGATTTTTCTTAAATAATTTAAAAAATGTATTTTTTAAGAAGTTGAGCTAATTATAATACAAAGAGTAAGTTCTGAAGACTCATGAACTGTGATCTGTAAATTAGTGATAGGTTTTAGTGTTTAGTGGTAGATTGAAAGCTATACAAGAAAGTGATCTAACTTATTTTCAAATAATGTGGTTAATAAATTATTGAAAAGTGAGTTGGATATATATGTCAAGGATGGATGGGACTGTCAGGATAGCTTTCACAAGGTAATATTCTGATAATCTTTAGTTCTTTATGTGTATGTGGTAAAAGAGGACAACTACCAGTAATAAAGCTAAACAAAACTCTTCCTAGTGAGAGGAAGAATTGGTGGGAATGGTTGGACTCAATGATCCAGTGGGTCCCTTCCAACCTGGTGATTCTATGCCATGTTTCTAAGAAAGAGGAAGGTGGACATTTGGTATGGCTGGCAAATGGCTCGGCTGCCACTACATGGAATGTATATGCCATTAGCAAAGAAGTATATACCCTGGAGAATCTGAAAGAAGGGGAGAGAGGATTGGAACAAACTCAAAGGCTGATGGAAGTAGGCATGAAACCTTTCTTTGTTTTAGGATACTGCATTTCCCACAGCACTTCCCTGGTACAGCTTTTACATTATAAGCAACTGTAGTTTCTGTGGGCCTGTACTCACAGGGCATTGCTGTGAGAGCTGGACACTTGGTGCATGAAAATTTGTCTTTCACTTCTAGCACTGCGGTTGCTCAATCAGTGCTGCCCACTTCCTGCATTGCTGCTTGCACTGAATCTTCCATCTTCTCTGTGCTGCAAGGGAGAAGAGCATATTTGGGGAATATTTAAGTATAAAAGGGTCAAGAGTGAGTCCAATGATACAAAAGAAAGTAAAACTGAGTGATTGTGTGTATTCCAGACACAGAAGCCATGCATGGGATAGCTTAGGGGTCTGTACTGGGACTGACGCTGTTTAATATTTTCATTGATGATATAGACAGCAAGAACGAGTGCACGCTTAGCAGGTTTGCTAATGACACCAAACTGGGTGGTGCAGTTATGCCAGAAGGATGGGATGGCATCCAGAGGGACCTGGACAATCTGGAGAAGTGGGCCTCTGTCAAGGTCGTGAGGTTCAACAAGACCCAGAACAAGGTCCTACACTGGGTTGGGGCAGTCTTTGTTTTCAATATAAGATGGTGGACAGTGTGATTGAGAGCAGCCCTGTGGAGAAGGATTTGGGGTTGCTGATTGATGAGGAGCTTGACATGAGCCAGCAATACATGCTCACAACCCAGAAGGCAAGTCATATCTGGGGCTGCATCAAAAGCATGACCAGCAGGTTGAGGGAAGTTATTCTGCCCCTCTGCTCTTCTCTCATGAGGCCCCACCGGGAATATCATGTCCAGTTCTGGAATCCATACCTGCTGGGACAGGTCCAAAGGAGGGCTATGAAAATGATCAGAGGGCTGGAGCACCTCTGCTCTGAGGACCGGCTGTGAGAGTTGAGGATGTTCAGCCTGGAGAAGAGAAGGCTCCAAGAAAACCTTAGAGCAGCTTTCCAGTACCTGACAGGGCCCACAGGAAAACTGGGGAGGGATTTTTTACCAGGGCACGTAGTGATAGCATGAGGGGGAATGGCTTTAAATTGGAAAGGAGAAGATTTAGATTAGACATTTGGAAGAAATTCTTCACAGTGATGGTGGTGAGGCACTGAAGCAGGTTGCCCAGGGAAATTGTGGATGTCCCCTCCCTGGAAGTGTCCAGGGCCAGGTTGGCCGAGGCCGTGGGCAGCCTGATCTAGTGGTACGTGTCCCTGCCGATGGCAGGGAAGTGGAACTGGATAATCTTTAAGGTCCCTTCCAACCCAAACTATTCTATGATCTTTAACGTCCCTTCCAATTCAAACCATTCCATGACCCTTTGATTTTATTTATGTGAAACTTTCTGCAAATTTACAAAAGGAAATTACAAAAGGAAATTAAGAATTTACAAGGAAGAGTGATGAATTTTGCCTCTACCAGGTGTGTTTAGTATTGATATTTTTCTCTTATATGCTTGAAACAGTAGCTTTGAGAGAAAGGAGTCAAGACTGGCTAATCTTCCAGCACTTCTAACTTGCCTGCTCAGTTGAGCTGTATGACTCAGTTATCTGCTATGCTTGACTGACATGCTTTTTGTTCTCCTGCAGTTTTTTTTTCATCAATCCTTTTTAAATAACACTATAAACTAAAATATGCAGAGGTACCTCTTAATTTTTGCAGGGCTTTACACAGAAGTGCCAGTTGTTCTGTTTAATTTCTTGCTGGGGTTTTCTCAGTGTTTCTTCATGTTTCTTACACCTCTAAAAGTCACTTGTGTGTGATGTTCTTCCTCCAGCCCTGTTCTCTTCAACTTGGTGTTTGCCTTAATTGAGTATTTCTGTGGCCTCTTCAGTCCTGGAAGAAACTCGGGAACCTGTTCTATTCAAGGACAAACTTTACCATTAATTGTACTAGATGTATGATTTAGCTTAGTCCAGTTACTGTTGCTTTCTTGCCCTGGCACTGTTTACAGCTGCCTCAGTGTATGTATTTTTCTGGTAATAGAATTCACGTGCTGTCTGCCGTTTTGTAGATGAACTGATTGTTGAATAAGATCATGGCTAGCACCAGTTTCCTTTGCTGCCACGTCACACACTTTCTGTGCTCTGGTAATACCAACCACATTCATCTGTAATTCCGGCTACAGGGAATGACAAGGGAAGGAATAGGAAAAGCCAAGAAACAAATACCTGGCTCTGAACCTGGTGTGTGGAGCATAACTTTGGGTTCTTTGATCATGGAGTGGCCTATGCAGCACCAGGCTTGCTGTTCCAGAGTGGGGTACAATTGTTCCCAAGGATAAAAGTATAATAGCCAAGAAGCTATCAGGGCTCACTAATGGAGCTTTAAAACTTGATGCAAAAGGGGAGGGGGAAACACAGGCTTGATAGAAAAAAGCCTGAGAATGGCACTTCAGCATCTGAAGCGAGGACCTTTGGTCTGCCACCTAAGAGGAAGTGGGGGACAGTGCTTCATGTGGCAGCACAGATGTAAAGGTTACTGATGGCTTAGAAAATTCAGTGAGTAGACAATTAGGAACTGAGACTGTTACTCTCAAGAATGTAGCAGGATCAACAGCCCAGCTGAAGTGCATCTACCTCAGTGCACGCAGCATGGGCAATAAATGAGAGAAACTAGAACTAGTTGTAGGGCAAGAAGACTACAATGTAATTGCCATCATGTGAGTGTGGTGGGATGACTCTCATAGCTGGAGTGCTGCTATGGCTCGTTATAGACTCTTCAGGCAGGATAGACAAGGGAGGAGAGGTGGTGGGGTAGCCCTCTATGTTAGAGTGTTTTGATACTCTAGAGAGCTTAATGGTAAAATCAGTGGAGCACCTAACAAAGCAGATATCGTGGTGGAAGTCTGCTGTAGACCACCCAGCAAGGAGGAGGCTGATGAGTTATTCTATAAGCAGCTGGGATAAGTATCGCAATCGCAAGCCCTTGTCCTTGTCAGGGACTTCAGCTTGCCAGATGTCTTCTGGAAGTGTAATGCATCAGAGAGTAAACAGTCTAGGAGGTTCCTGGAGTTCCTGACACAACCAATGAGTGAGCTGACTAGGGAAGGTGCTCTGCTGAACCTGTTGTTTGTGGAAGGAGAAGGCCTTGTGGGTTATGTGATGGTTGGAGAATGCCTGGGGCATAGTCATCACAAGGTGGTAGAATTCTTAGTTGTAGGGAGAGGTAAGAAGGGGGTCAGCAGAACCTTGGA
Organism: Piaya cayana; assembly: GCA_013389865.1. Classification (NCBI taxonomy): domain Eukaryota; kingdom Metazoa; phylum Chordata; class Aves; order Cuculiformes; family Coccyzidae; genus Piaya; species Piaya cayana. The sequence continues at coordinate 177,695 of WAAB01020733.1, read as the reverse complement.
CTTTGGTAGGGCATACTTTGGACTGTTCAGAAGGCTGATTGATAAAGTTCTGCTTTAGTGCCACGTTCTGCACTTCAGACACAACAACCCTGTGCAGCGTTACAGGCTTGGAGAAGAGTGGCTTGAAAGCTACCTGCAAAGAAGCACTTGGGGATATTGGTTGACAGCTGAGTCGACATGAGCCAGCAACGTGCCCAGGTGGCCAAGAAGGGCAGTAGCATCTTGGTTTCTGTCAGAAACTGCATAGCCAGCAGGAACACAGAAATGATTTTGCCCCTGTACTCAGCACTGGTGAAGCCGCACCTCAAATATTGTTTACAGTTTTGGGCCCCTCGCTAGAAGACATTGAGGTCCTGGAGTGTGTACAGAGAAGAGCAAGGAAACTGGTGACAGGGCTGGAGAACAAGTCTTACAAGGAGCAGCTGGGGTAACTGGGATTGTTTAGCCTGGAGAAGATGAGGGTGAGGGGAGGCCTTATCACTGGCTACAGCTGCCTGCAAGGAGGTTGTGGAGAGGTGGGTGTTGCTCTTTTCACCCAAGTGATAGGACAAGAGGGAATGTCATCAAGCTGTGCCAGGGATGTTCAGATTGGACATTATGAAAAACTTCCTCACTGAAAGGGTTATCAAGCACTGGAACAGACTGCCCAGGGATGTGGTCAAGTCACCATCCCTGACAGTATATAAAAGACAGGTAGATTAAGTGCTTAGGGCTATGTTTTAGTAGTGAACAGGTACAGTTGGATTTGATGATCTCAAAGGTGTATTCCAGCTTAGGGATTCTATGGTTCTATGAATGTGTTGCAGTGCATTTACATTACTTTAGCAGGCTTTCATGCTGTGATGTTTTTGGTGGTCAAATTAAATTGTATTAATTCAGTTTTAAGAGGCACATGAGACAGTGCCAAATTTTGGTCTCTCTTCCAAAGCTTCTTTTAGTCTCTGTTCAAAGTTCTGGAGAAATTGCTTTCATCTAAGTTAATCCCTAGCAAAACCATTTCTGTGTCATAAAAGTAAATAATATTGGCTATTGGAATATAAGTATGAAAGGTTAGAGGGGGAAGTGTTATCTTCCCTGAAGTCATTGGTCTGGGTTAGGTAAAGGTGGGGAATGACTTGACATAATATTAAGAATTTTGTATTGAAGGGGTAAAGCATATTTTACTAATAGGGCTGCTAAACCTCATATTATTAATTTACTCCAAAATGTGAAGCTGGATAGACTGAGGCGGTTGATATTGCAAGGGAATACCACTGAAGAAACCTTCAGAATCCAAGTGTTGATAATCAAAAGTAAACTAAAACTCTTTAAGCTTTTGTTGCATGTGGAACACTACCCTCTAGTGGAACAGTGTTGCATTAAAAAGAAGCTACCAACATTCTTAGCAGTGAGAAGCAAGGTTTAAATTAGATGTGATACATCTTTTTGCAGTATATATGGGTACTTGTATAGTGGTGGCAAAGCAGAAGAAAACTGAGGAAGCTACCTCCATCATCTATGATAATGAAAACAATACTCTGTAACTAAAATAGACTTTTCTTACTCTGTTCTTTCCAAGTAGTTGCTTTGGAAAAGGTAAATCAAAAGTTTTCATTGAATAGCAATTAATTCAGAGTCAGGGAGATGTCACTCAAGGATTGTTTTAAAAATCAGTAGCATTTTGTGCAAATTGGAAATGTATGCTGACTATCTAAATCTTTATCACACATTGTTCGGACTCTCCTTTCAGTTGGTTGGTGCCTTTTGTTCCCTGCTTCAAAGTTCAAGTGCTCCAGAGCATGTTTTCTTCTCAAAAGCTGTGATTAATATAGATGCATTCAGTTTAGCCTGACATTCTTGAATCTGTATTTGCAAATATAAGTAAGGTAAATACAGGCAAATGTTGGATAGGTATCTGGTTAGAGACATGCTGTGCTGACTGAAGTATGTTCTTGGAGTGTTTTGGGTTTTTGTAGGAAGAGGAAATGAACTTTTTGAATTTCAACTGATGTAAAGATAAGATGGAAAAATCAAAGCTTTGACAATGCAATGAAAGTGTTTACTATAGTAGAAAGAATAGTGTGGGAGGAGATTGTTTGCCTAGGTGGTATAGTTTCCAGATCCCAGATTGGATAGATGGGTGAGGTTTTGACAGCCAAGTAATAGACTTGAAGAAGAAAAGGAAAAGCTGTAATGGACCTGACTTTGGTGGGATTGTGTTAAAAGGGGAAAATAAGTAATGTAACTCCTGGAAAAGAGGTCACACAGGATTCAAGGAGTGGTCAGGGAGTTTAAGCATGGGTTTATCTCCCAAACTGGGGCTTTTCATTTAATTATAATTTTCCCTTTTATGGTTTTCATTCTCATTTATACAAAAGGATATAAAAGTAGCATTGTACTTCCCTGGCTGTCAGCCTGTTTGTTGAAGGTGAGGATGTGGTAGTTGTGGTGAAATATTCACCTTGAGAAATGTGGAAAGCATGCTTTCAATAACTTTGATATTTTCTTGATTTGGCCTCACCAGCCCTAGTGATTTATTATGTTAATGTTAGCTTTCAACTCGGATTGTAGACTTTCTGATATTTGATTATAAGAAGCAAAACTGATCTGTTGTTTGAAGATCTTTTACATTTTTACTGGAAGTATTCTTAAGTTTTAAATAAAAACATGATGTTGTGATTTATGTCTGTGTGGTCCTAGCTTCAGAGATATTCAGCTGATATGCATCAAGGTTGCAGTTTGCAATGATATTGGAAAGTATTGGGATGAAGAAGAGACATAAATGAAAACTTTTTAAAAACATATCCATCTTCAAGTAGGAACTGTCTATATGTCACAGAGAACATATGACAGGAGGAGTTTGACAGTTGCGAAGAGGCTTACATCTGTGTTAAATCAACTGTTTTGAGCTTAAAGGAAAATAGCAGGGGAAAATATGACTTATTGGAAAACTATGGCTTAATACTTCATCTGGAGAGCTGTTAGTGACTGACATAGTCTCTAGATTGAACAAGCCTCAGTATGATGTCTTACTTGCCGATCAGCTGTTTTCTAGAAAGTTTAGTAGGCAGTAACTTGCAGTGCTGCCAATAATTGATAAGTGTTTTGTTTATAGCATGTGTTGTTGGGGAGATGGATAGTGTATAGGTAAAATTTTGTAGATCTCTGTATGTGGGGGAAGAAAGCAAACAAACCATCTGAAACAATGAGATTAATTCTGTAGAGTTACCAAGCAACTGTTCTCTGAACTTAGACCACTCCTAGTGTCCAAATCATAAAAAAATTGTTACAGATCCTCCAGAAATTATGGATGAAACTTAAAAGAAAAGTATGTCAAATGAGAAAGAAGAAAATAATTAAAAATTATAAAAATCTCAAACCCCTAACACCAGATTTTGAAGATCGTAACAGGTTCATCCTCAAAATATGATTCTTTGAGGCTGTTAATAAAGATTCTTGAAATAATTTCTTCTAATACACTCCTCCAGGTACAGTGATGCTTCCAAAGTAGGTACTGAGTGAGTCAGCTAAGGAATTAGGTTCAGTATTCACGTAGGCACAGTGCTTAGACATTAGAAATTATTAGATAATGCCTTAAGCTGCCTGTATAGGTAATGAAGCTACAGGAAAAAAATATAGAACAATTTTGTCCACTCTTCATCTAAATGTCATGATGCAAGAGATTTAAATTATTTACTTATTGTTTCATGCTCATTTTACACAAGGTAAAGCTTCTGTTCAGATGCTATAGAGTGGAGTAATTAACAACAGTTTCTGGCAGTTAGGCTTAAAAAAATAGAAGAGAGGAGTGGGTAATATGATGATTTCATTCTGGCAGTTTTATTTCTCTGAAGTTGTCTGTGCTTGTTCTAAGTTACCAAGAATGTGTCTTAGTTGATGCTGAAAGATGATGCTGATCAAAATCCTGCCTTAATTTTTATGCACGAGTTTCTTTCATGGGGTCCTTTGGTTTGCTATTGCAATGAAGAAAGCTTATTAGATTTGACAGACTAAAAGATAACGATGCTTCTCCTGCACTTAAGTAGCCAGGAGAGAACTGAAACCACAAAGAGAAAAATGAAAACCTTTGGAAACTGTAAAAGGCTTTCTCTGATACATGCCATGTGACTAACTTAACAGAGCAAAGATTGAGCTTGATAATAAATAAGGTGGAGAAAATTGATGCAGCGTAACTTTGAAAAAACACCTTAACTGTTTTCTGTTATTTAAAATGGAAGAAGGTCCTAATTTGTACCCCACGTAGAATGTCATAGACAGTTATGGTATCGTTCAGAATTAGGAAATGTGAAAATAAAGACTGAAGTGCTAGTGGATGTTTCGTCAGTGGTTGCTTTGCTTCCTTTTGTTGTTTATTTTGCCCTGATCAGCCATAATACTGTTTAGCTTTTAAGAGTGTTTGGCCCAAGATTCTTGACTGAACAGTCAAGATACCAGTCAATACTGCCATGTAAAGGTGCCTGTAAGACTGTGCATCTGAAAAGGTTTTATAAATTCAGTTGTTACTGTTTCAGGTGCTTGAGTTTGCTGTCCCAAAATTAGGATCCTGAATTCTTGTGAGTAAACTAAGAGCAGTGTCGTTTAAAGACATAAATACATTTAAAAATCAAGTCTTGTGTCAGCTGTGTGTCAGAGATGGTTGTCTCCTTTTAGTTGTTGAAAGGCAGTAGTGACAAATCTGCCTCTTATGGAAAAGTGTATTTATTGCTGTTTTAAATCAATAAGTGTATTTAAAGTGTATTTATTGCTGTTCAGTGTCTTTATCAATGACCTGGATGAAGGCGTTGAGTGCTCCCTCAGCAAGTTTGCAGAGGACACTAAGTTGTGTGGAAGTGTGGATCTGCTGGAGGGTAGGGAGGCTCTGCAAAGGGATCTGAACAGGCTGGACCACTGGGCTGAGTCCAGTGGGATGAGGTTTAACAAGGCCAAATACCGGGTCCTGCACTTGGGGCACAACAACCCTATGCAGTGCTACAGACTAGAAGTCTGTCTAGAAAGCTGCCTGGAGGAGAAGGACCTGGGGGTGTTGGTTGATAGCCGACTGAACATGAGCCAG
>WAAB01020733.1:161406-172364 GCA_013389865.1 Piaya cayana | reverse complement strand
GACGAGGTCCTGAGGGACATGGTTTAGCGTTTAATAGGAATGGTTGGACTTGATGATCCGGTGGGTCTCTTCCAACCTGGTTATTCTATGATTCTTTGATTCTAAAGCAATTTTATTCGTTTACAGGTGTCAGCTGCGATGCATGTTTAAAAGGAAATTTTCGAGGTCGCAGATACAAGTGTTTAATTTGCTACGATTACGATCTGTGTGCAACTTGTTATGAAAGCGGTGCAACAACAACAAGGCATACAACTGACCATCCAATGCAGTGCATACTAACAAGAGTAGATTTTGGTAAGTGATATTTTCAAACTGTAGTAAATTTTCTGCTACGTTGTGTCTACAAACATTTTATGGATTTTTCTGTTACTACTTATTAATCCCTTCACCTATTAGCACACTGAAAACAACAGCAAGATCTCATCTTCTGAAAAAACAGGCATATTATCTTTGATTTTTGCATACAAAAACTGATTTATGTGTTTATTTTTAATTGATGCATATGTGTCTTTAATCTTTTTCATTTTGGTCCGATAACAGGTTATCAGACTAATAAATACACTTAATAACGACAACTACTCCTAATGAACTCTTCACTTCGAAAGATGTGTGGCAGCCTTCTCCACCCAGTGTACTTTTCGTATGTGCCACAGTGTACAAACAGAAAAAATCCTGGTGACATTTTGTGGGGATCTTCTTCCACTGGTGGCATATGTGGGACTGTAGGTTCAGCAGGGGTGGTGCTGGGGTGTACTGAATATAAAACATAACGGGCTAGAACTTGCATGTCGTCTTCTTGGAACTCCTTTGAAGATCTACTAATTTAAGAATTATTTCTGACTGTGGAGATATGTCAGTATTTAAAATGCGGAGTAATTGTTCTTGTCTCCTGTCCTCGTGGTGTTTATTACATCATATTTGTAACAGGTTGTAACTCACAAGATGCCTGTTACAAATGCCTACTCTAACATGTTGCTGATGCTGGACATATATTTCCTTTTTATATTAAGCTCACAAAGCTACTATCCACAATTTCAGTACAGGATGGGGATGATGTGATTGAGAGTAACCATGTGAGAAGGACTTTGAGGTGCTGGTTGATGAGAAGTTCGACGTGAGCGAGCAATGCGTGCTCACAGTCCTGAAGGCCAGACATATCTTGGGCTGCATCAAAAGAAGTGTGGCCAGCAGGGCAAGGGAGGTTATTCTGCCCTTCTACTTCGCTGTCATGAGACCACACCTCAAGTATTGTGTACAGTTCTGGAATCCCCAGCGTAAGAAGGGTATGGAGCTGTTGGAACAGGCCCAGAGGAAAGGCTACAAAGATAATCACAGAGCTGCAGCACCTCTGCTATGAGGACCAGCTGTGGGAGTTGGGAATGTTCAGCCTGGAGAAGAGAAGGCTCTGAGGAGACCTCATAGTGGTTTTCCAGTACCTGAAGGGGACCACTGGGGAGGGACCTTATACCAGCGCATGTAGTGGTAGGATGAGGGGGAATGGATGTAAATTGAAGAGTGGGAGATTTAGATTAGACATTAGGGAGAAGTTCTTCACATTGAGGGCATTGAGGCACTGAAACAGGTTGCCCAGGGAAATTGTGGATGCCTCCTCCCTGGAAATAAGTGTCCAAGGCCGGGTGGGATGAGGCCATGAGCGACCTGATCTTATGGGAGATGTCCCTGCCCATGGCAAAGGGTTTGGAACTGAATGATCTTTAAGGTCCTTTACAACACAACTCATTCTATGATTTGAATACCTTTTGTTTTAGTGATTTAGGCAGTGGTGTTCTTCGTGTTTTCAATTCTTGAAATACACTGATATCGTAGAGGCCAGTCTTACGACTTTTTGATTGAAACAGAAGTAAAATCTACTACTTTATTGCTTTACAGATTTGAGAATAGCTATGTTATAGAAACATACAGTTGGTTTCTCAAAATAGCCCGTGAATAAAGTTGTCTTTCTTTTAATTCTCAGACCCCTGTTTGCCAGAAGACTGACTGATCCTGAGTTCAGAAATCCAGATCCTGGTTATCTAGGATTTGGCAGGAAATAATTTAGTGCCTTATCAAAAATGCATTCCAGCATTTTAGCTAGTGTATGTTTCTTCTCAGCTTTCTCGTTTTTTGGTTCCACCTTGGTCAGGTAAATTCTCAGTAAATGTACAATATATTAATGTATGATTCTGGTCTCTGCACAGTTCAAACTTTTTAGCCCTTCAGCAGCAGTTATTCTCGGATGTCATGCATGTGCTTAAAGGACTGCATTGCCATAAACATTAAATATTGATCATAAGGGAGAGGGAACTGAAACATGCTTGCTCCGAAGCCTTAAGGTAACATTAAATGTCAGAACTTTCAGTGTACTGCAATAACGAGACTTATTCTAAATACTTCTCTCCTGAAAAATGCCTATAGTCAGAACCTAAGAATGTCTAGAAAACATGTGGTGTTTCTTGCAACTTGGGTATTTATCTTTGGAAGTTTCTGATCAACGTATCTCTGTTAAATGCATTTTATCTGTGTATTTTGAGGACAGAGAAGGGTTGGGTTTTTTGGTTTGCATGAATAATACAAATAGGAATGTGGAAGATGATGCAGAGTTAAGTATTGAGATGGGTAGTAGAATTCAGGTGTCTACTTCTGCATTGCTTGGTTTGTGGTACTGTAACTTCTGTAGATAAGAAGAATAAGAAAGCAAGCTGTTGAAAATTTATATGGCTTGATATCAAGAGCTCCCACAAAACCAGTGTTAGAAAAAGACCAGTTCAGCTCTGCAGCAAGGCTTCTGGGTTAGATATTATAGTAGAACAAGAGTGGGAAAGAATTCATCACCACGCCATTGTGAACCACAACAGAAATTGATGGTACACGAATACTAGTGATCTTGTAAGCTTATAAACTGGAGAATTAATTAGATTCTGTTTATGAATAATATATTCCTTAGTGTTCAGGAAGCTCTGTTATAGTTATTAAAATGTTGTTATTTTACAGTTCTCCAAAGAATGTAGCACATCAAGTAGCCTGCCTTTAGAATACTAAACAGATGGTTAGAGAAACTACAGTAACTTTTGAAAGGGACCTGTATGGCTACGGAGGAACATCAAAAAAAAAAAAGGAGCTAAAGGATGCTAGAACTGCTGTAGAATGATGCATTTCAGAATTCTCAGGGTAGCTCTACTAATGAATACTGAAAACTACCAAAGAAATATACTAAAGAAAATAAGGGGAAGATTTGCCCTGTAGAATTAAATGACACAGAAGTAGTGATGTCACTTCCTGTTGACATGGGAAGTCAAATAAAAGGAAAATGTTTTCTAATTAATGACAGTATGTGTACGGAATTTTCCTAAGTAAGGAAAACGTCAGTAGAAACACAGAATAGAAGGCTGTTAGTATGGATAAGTGTGTGAACTATAGTTTGGCTGGCCATTGACAAACTTCAGTACTGTTGTCTGTCATCAGATTTGATTCAAAGCTATGAAAACTGTTTTTAATAGAAGTAAGCTTACAGTTTTTGCTGCTAGTGGGGGAGGAGGTGGACAGCTGGTAAAATGCCTGTTTTACCAAGGACAAAGCAACGGAGTCACTGCAAAAACTGATGCTAGCATTTTGGAGGAAGTCAGTGTAGTTTTTCTGATTTTACACGTTGGGATCAGTAAGTCATTCACTCAGTCTGGCTGCAGCTGATGAAAAGAACCCAGTACTTCTAGTTCCTCTAACAATTCTGACCAACATTATTTGCAAATAAGTGGAGTTCACTTAAATACTTAATTCCTAAAGCTGTGACCAAGATCCTGTTAAAAGTTAATATTAGTGTTTACCACCATGGAAATTATGATCAGTTTTTAGGGTTTCTAGGTACTGTAATAATGTTATGGGGTATATTGCAAGAAGGTGGGCTTCTTCAGGTGCTCTCAAGTCATCTTGGTATATTTTGATTTTTTCTGTTACCCTCTGAAACTCAGATTGGTGTAGGAGCCTGTATGAGAACACCAAAAACTAATAATGCATCCTAGTGATTTCTGGCTACTTTTTCCATTTGGCTGGCATATTTGCCTCTCTGAAGCCAATGTATGACTTATTGTTAATTTTGAAGCAAGATGGGATATGGAGCAATGGCAGTGCTATTGTTGTTCAGTCCCCACAAGAGAGACTGGGGTTGTATAGTGTACACCCCAAGAGTAATACGCTGCCATGACAGTGACAGAGCTTAAAGTGAATTACAAAGTCTCATATGTAATAGCAGGTGGCCTTTACACCACAAATCCAATTAGTTTATTTCTGATCTGTCAACGAGTAGAATTGCATCAGGCCTGTTTAAAGAACAGGAATGTGCTTACCCAGCATTCGTCACCTTACAAAAAGCAGAACAGTGCAATTTGTTAGGGCAGTGGGAAAGTTCAGAGCAAATTTTCCAGTTTAATTTCTTCTGAAAAAGAACCTTAAGATGTTAGGATGCTTTCTGATTTTAAACATGTGGCTGGAACACCTTTGGCTAAGAATGTAATACAAATTGTTAGTAGATTCTCTGCCAAAATCATACAGTGTTACTTAGCTGAAAGTACAGAACAAGTGTACATTTATCTGCGAGCTCATGTGACAGAATATCCTACCATGTTTTATGCCTAATTTTTAGGCAAAGGGAGTTGCTTAAATAATTTGTAGTGCGAGGTTTGTGAATTTTGAACAGTAAAACTGCTAGTGCGTATCTTGCAAAGTCAGAGTATCATAGAATAGCCTGAATTTGGAAGAGGATTGCGGAGATCATCTGATCCAACCTTTTGTTGAAAGCAGGGACATAGGTTAGGCTATCCTATCAAGCCAAGTCCAGAATATTTCCTTCAAAGAAGGTTTCCCCACTTCTGAGCAATTCTTCCAGCGATTAGTTCATATAGTGAACATTGAGGGGTTTATTTTTTCACATTATCTAAGCAGAATTTCCTCTGAAGCAGCTTCTGTCTGTAGGCTGCCACCATGCTTCCTTTTGAAGATCATACCTCTGTTTCCTTCTGAATTATTTCTTCAGTGTAAGAAGCTGGAGATGAAGTCTACCTTTAGCCTTCTGTGGGATGTATGAAGCCCATTCCTTCAAGGATTCTTTTGTCAAATTCTTCAGCCTTTCTTAACTGTCATGGGGGGCTCAAGTGTTTGGGTACACACACAGCACAGTAAACAAATGTTAGATTGGCCCATTTTCAGTTCAATAGCTGTCTTGAATTGGAGAGATCAAAGCAACGCTGTGTAACAGATATTGCTTAACGGGTGCCAAGTAACATGGTATAATCATGTCCCTTGACTTAGTGGTCATTCTCTTACTGATTTAACCCAGGCCATCATTTGCTTTTGTTGATGCCGGGACACACTGCTGGCTTGTGTTCGGCTTTCTGTCCACTGGGATCCCCCATCCTTTTCAACAGATCCTCTCCACAGCTAGTTGACTCTGACATTGAGCAGCACCTGCTGTTTTAGCACTGCACGGTATTAGAAGATGCACTACAAATTCTCACATCTTTATTAGCAGCTATACCCATTCATGGCTTCAGCTTTGGTTCCTGTTGGGGACAGCAAGACCAGGTCTGCTCCACAAGGAATAACAAGCCAGGAGCTGAGGCTGACTATGGGCAGGGGACAGTGTTGTTGCTCGCAGCATGTGCAAGGCAGGGTTGGCAAAAGGAGTAGAACCTTTTTGCAGTCCCAGACAAGGTGAACATAACAAGTCAGCTCTGGGTTCTGAGCAGGAAACCCATCTAAGGCAGCAGGAGGGCTGGGTGCAGCTGACAGCACAGTTCATTGACCTAAGACATAGCTGTTGGGCAGAGGATATGTGTGGAGGTATGCTTTGAGGCAGGTCAAGGTAGCTTGGGCATGTTGGTCAGCTGAGGAAACAAAACACTTAGCTGCTGCTGGACATATAACTCAAATACCTGCCACGTCATCACTGTCAGCCTGAGCAGTGTGTGTTTCTAGCTGAAGCATCTAGCCCAGCACTATCTGTCTGTGAGGTTGAGTACTGAGATTGGCAAGTGATGAAACTGTATGATGAAAAATGGAGGAGGTGATGTCTCTTTGTAATAAATACAGCTGTACAGGAAACTTGGTGAAAAATTGAAATGATGCTCTGGCTGGAAGGAATTGAGCATCTGTTTCCAGATTCAACCAAGGTGGGCATGGTATTACAGCAAATGTGGCTCTTGCACAGCCCCTGTAGTGAAAGAGGAAATTTCAAGATGATGCACAAGTAGAGATCCCACTCATTGAAAGTAGGTTCCTGCAGTATGAAAAGCAGGACAACATTAGTGATTTAACAGAATATTGAAGTCTTCGTGAGTATTCTGGCTTTCACAGGATCAGTCAGAAGATAATTCGAGTTGAAGTCCTTGGTCCAACCTTCTGCTCCAAGCTGTGAGGTCAGATCAGGTTTGTCACAGCTATACCCACTCTGGTCTTCAAAACCTCCAGGAACAGATATGGCACAGGGGCTGTTTGGGTTTCTATTCCACTGCCTGTCTGCATGGGGGGAAAATGTTCTTCCTTAAATTCTCTTGTCCTCCTGTACCACAGCAACATCTCGGAGCTCTTCCCTGGCCCTGCCAGCTTCGCTTCCCAGGTCTGCCTCAATGGCATAAGAGTCCTGTTGGCCCATTCTTTTATACAAATGTTTATAAATAGAGGGTGGGTAGGCATTATTTCTTTAAATTTATAGCTAAATATCTAGCAGGTTTTAGAACACTTTTGTTCATAAAATCTGCAGCAAAGAGGACTAACAGCAGTTTTGAGGGGAATACTGTCTTGAATAGTACAGCTACTTGATCAACAATAGGGAAATATATATGCTTTGTAAAATGTGACATTTTGTGACCATTTAGTCTCTTCAAATACTGAAAAAAAATTCAAACAAATACACTACAACTTGTATAATACCAACAATTTTATGTGTACATCAAATTGAAATTACATGTGAAGAAAAGTAAAGCTGAGATTCTTAACTGCTGTGTACCCTTGTAAATATATATCTATATTGAGAGAAAGCAAGGACAAACTGTTATAAAATGTAGTGCTGAATAATCCCTTCAAAAACATTGATTTGTCTCCAAGGAATCCATACTACTGTCTCATTACTAACCTCCTGTGAAGTCTAAGAGTGCAATAGATTGGGGGTTTTTCCCCCCTTTTCTTCCCATGAAAAGCTATAATGGTCACATGTTTAAACACTGTTGAGCTTGAAATCTAACTTCCTGAACTATTGAGTCCTCTTAGACAGTATTACTCCTTTTGGTTTTACTCCTTTGTATTCTCCCTTTAACTGATAAGCAGTGTGGGTAATGTATCTTCTGGAGGGATGTGATCTAGTCTAGTTTTCTTTTTCACTAAGCAACCTCATCTTCCTAGCTACTTTGAAAAGACGGCTTTAGAGATCCAGAGGAATCTGAAGAATTATAGTCTCCTGCTTTTCTATAGGAAGATATTTAGAGAGAACTGAAACAGGTTATCTGAAAGATTTCTTTGTCACCAGATGGGATAGTTCTTTAGTCATGAGAATGTTACATCATAACAGTAATACAAATATAAATGAAAACAGTAACACAAGCGTAGGTTGCCTTGATTCTGCAGGCATGGAAGCATGAAGCTTTTGTTTTTTCTCATACTACCTCTAATTGTTAGTCTTTCTTAGCAAATGAGGCTTTGAGAGTCAGTAACATGACTGTTAAAAATTTTTAGGGTTTTTCATGTACTTGTAAACAGGAAGTGGGTAGAGAAATACCCATTTGGAAATGTCAGTGCTAAAATTGGACACAAAGATTCATTATATCACTTAAATTACCAACCTGGTTTTGGTTTGGTTTTTTTTTTTAATTTATGTTATAGTTTAAAAGAAAACTTATTAAGTGGCCTGTATTTCAGCTTAGACAAGGGACATATGTGATTGTAAGAGGTGGAGAGAGATTAAAGTTGAGGAGGAAAACAGAATGGAGGTATGAAACCCCAAAGGAAAAGTATTTGCATTTGCCAGTGACTGATTTATTTTCTGACAGGCACATTTTAAATTTTTTTTATTCACAAATGAAGGCCTGTTTATTTAACGTGTGCATGTGTGTTTGCTGTGTACTATGAGGAGGAAGATGTGGAAGGAGGTGTGAGTGGGAGGACATGCAGTAATATAATAAGGAGGCTGGAAAGAACTCAGATTTTTTTTTTTTTAAATTAATAAACACCTTGTTTCATATCCTTTAAAAGCAAGGGGCCAGAATCACAGTATTTGACAGTACCCATCAAATCTTTCTCCTCTGTGACAGAATAGTGTGTGCTGCTGGAATTCTTGAATCTGGACTGCGCTAACAACCTGTTGAAGGAAAAGATACTTTAACATTTGTATAGCACTCTTCACATTGCTTGTGGCCCTCTATCCTTTGCTCTACTGGGAATTTGAAGTTGGTACTTCTGCGTTACTTAAATACTTGCATTTGTGAAGTAGTGAGCTTTACAGGAAGATGTTTTTAGACCACGTGGTAATTTTGAATAGTTTTTTTCCCCCTTTTTAGGTAGTAGATGCAGAACTTAGTTTTATACACAAGTCCTCTAAAGAATAATATGATTTTCCCTTTTTCATTAGCTTGCCCCTCTGAGTCATAGTCATCTTGTTTTGTCCAGATCAGTATAGAAGGTGCCAGAACTTGGAAAAATTCACAGAAATGAGTCTGCTCAGCTAGAAAGAGTCCTCAAAGGAAAATCTAACTTGGCTCTCTTGCATGTATGTGTTTGTTTGCAGTGATGGAAAGTGTCAGTTTTCCAATCAGTAAATTGATACTAAATCATCATTGTGAAGGTGGCACCAAAGATGTGTTGTATTTGAGTATGCTGCAGCACGTAGGTATTTTTTTTTACCCACACTCAGGTTTTGGGCTACATCAGAATTGGGAATCTGATGCTTGGAGAAACTTTCAGAGGAGCACCTAGTGGAGTATGGACTGAAGTGACACTGGTTAGGAGCTCCAAAAACTTTAAGCTCTGAAGTAACGTACATCTGCTGTGTGTTGTATCTGAAACACTCTATAACAACTCAGAGTTGGAGCAGATTCATTTTTATGTAAGTCTTTATTGCATATGATGTGAATAAGAGGGGAGAGAAAGACTCGTTAAACAAGACTGGTCACTGCCTGGAAAATGTGTACCGTAACTTCAGAGACGATATTCAAGTCAAAAGAAAGTTGTGAATGTAAGTAAATCTAATTGGTTCATCCTGTAGGATGATGTCACTTAACACTTGTATGTAGGGACTGTCAGAGTTCTGAATGGTAATGGTGTAATCTTGCCTCAGACCTAGTTATTCTGGTCACCTACCAGAGTAATTGTAGTACCCGTCTACTCCTATAGAATAAACACAAACTTATTGTGAGTTATGCATATGTATAAGAACTAAAGCTAGTTTTAAAAGATCTGATGAGAGGGAATTTACTGCTGTTCCTGTTTTTGAGGATTCAGAACATGCTCTAAAGCTGATTGATACGTAGCTTATAAACAAGCCCATTGATGAGTTTGTAAAAAGCTTTCTACCAGCATCATCATTTTCAGTTGGATATGGTGTATTTAAATGTTGGCTTGTGGCCTCTCCTGGAAATGTAGGAAGGTACACCTTCCTCTTCAAAAGTTCACTGATTCTTCCCATGGATTAGGAAGGAATCAGGTTAGAACAGGGTTTTGAATTAAGACATACCATGTCTTGCTGTTAGCATGCCAACTGAATGTCTGACAACCTGTCAAGGAAATGCTTATCATTTTTGTGTTGCATGAATTGGATGCATTCAAAACAAAGCCATTAGCTGGGAACTTTTTACTTTGGAGAGCTGGACATGTTTTGCTGTCATGTATGTGAATAAATGAATCTAGATTCATGATGGTTCTCAAGCTTAAAGTGATAATTTGATGAACCTTTAAAAAATGCTGAGTATGTCAGATGATCATTATTCCTTGCAAAGCTGTCTGTCTGCTTGGGTATTTCTTAACATGCCTGTTAAAGGGCTGTCTTTCTCTTGTCGTCCAGCACTTAAACTTACTGGAAGTGCTTTCTAAATAAGGCAAAGAGAGACTTAGTGAACATAAACTTTATTCTGCAATGTATTTGGTCTGATTCTATATCTTTAACTGTACATATGAATACATTACTTAGAAGTTCATTTCCTGTATTGGTCTTGGGAGTATTAGCTCTCAAAACCTAGTTATATGTAAAATACTATCTGCTAGTGGATTATAGATATGTACATGTTTAGCTTTACCACCATCTTTTGTAAGGCTACAGAAACAAAAATGTTGTTGCGTTCTTTCATACTCATGCCCTAAAGAAGTGTCAGTAGCAGAAGATGCCTTAAAACATAGGAAGTTGCAGCTTAAGCCACCAGAAGGATGTATTGCTAACACTTTAGGTCTTCTGCACCACAAGGCAATATCTGTGTTCTAGTATCCATGCAGTTGTCCAGTTTTTAATTTATAGCTGAATATTCATAATCCTATGAAAATATTTTTCAATTACTTACCAGTGAGTCCTAGAAAAACCTCAGTCAGAAAATAATAATATACTTGCTAGAGAAAACAGTTTTTATCTTGATGTGCATGTGAAGTTTATTCATGTGTCCCATAGAATACATAATACCTGCAGACAACAAGAGAAAAAAGCGTTATTTTCTTGCATCGTTTGGTAGACCTTCATGTTAAATTTGGGGAACCTTCCCCTCAGTTTAGTGTCGTCTGCAAACTTGCTAAGGGTACACTCAGTGCCTTCATCCAGGTCACTGATGAAGACATTGAACAGGGCTGGACCCAGCACTGAACCCTGGGGAACTCCACTTGTAACTGGCCTCCAGCTGGAGTTAACTCATTTACCACCACTCTCTGGGCCCAGCCATCCAACCAGTTTTCCACCCAGGACAGTGTGCACCTGTCCAGGCCAGAGGCTGACAGTTTCC
>WAAB01020733.1:109935-160884 GCA_013389865.1 Piaya cayana | reverse complement strand
CTCACTTCCCTCCTGTAGTCCACCCAAGAGGCCTGTCCCCTCTTCCAGAGACCATAAACATTCCTCCTCTTCTTGATGTCACTCAAGATCTCTCTGTTCAATCAAGCTGTTTTTTTTCCCCTGCTGCCTTTTTTCCGGAACACGAGGATGGCTTTCTCCTGAGCTGCTAGGATCTCCTTTTTGAAGAGCTCCCAGCCCTCATGGACTCCCTTGCCCTTAAGTACTGTCTCCCATGAGACTTTGCCAACCAGCCTTCAACCAGCCTATGCTGACATATGGTATCACTGAGGAGTTCCAAATTTTAACCTCAGGTTTTGAGTTGCTGCTGAGAGTTCAGCTTTTGAAACTCATCTTATGGTTGAAAAATATTGTACATGGTGACTCTCTACGTGACATAAGAAGATAACTTGCACATGGGGTAAGAAAAACACTGTACATGGGATAACAGGAATGGTGAAAAAGTGAAGGCTTGACAATATTAGCATTGTCATCATAGGATTCTGCTGCTAAGGAATATTAGAAAATTGTGTTATAATTGCTAATTAAAACAAATGTAGACTGTCTTTTTAATTGAACACTTTTTGAATATCAGCCTGTGACCTTTGTATGAGATCAGAATAAGCATTTCAGTTAAACAGTGGATTAATTTGGCATCAATGACACTGACGTGCATTTATAAACTGAGGTTTACATGGACAAAATGAATTATGCTACTACTTTGAAGTAACCTCTATTTAAATGCTTTCTGTTCCAGATTTGTACTATGGTGGAGAAGCTTTCTCTGTAGAGCAGCCACAGTCTTTTACGTGTCCTTATTGTGGGAAAATGGGTTATACAGAAACATCTCTTCAAGAACATGTTACTTCTGAACATGCAGAAACATCAACAGAAGTGGTAAGAAGTTTCACAATTGGCTTTCAGTTGTGGATTAAAGAGTCTGTTTTCTGGAAAATTGGTGTCCTCTTGTTCATTCTTGAAGCAGGATTCATTTAAATGCTTTGTAAGAAGACATGTACTTTTGATGGTGACATCTAAGTTGTCTGTTGCATGTATCTTAATATAACAAGCTTACTTTCTTCTTTTATGGTTGCTTTTTGGTTGTCCTGATATAAAACCTGCCATGTTTAAGAGTTTTTAACCTGCCATGTTTATGAGTTTGTTTACCTTTAAGACAAACTTAGAATACGTGGTTATTCTGCCTAGCTCTGTCTCCCTTTTCACAACCAGTATGTAATTGTCAGCTGATAGCTGTGCCAATCTTGTGTGACTGTAAGAGACAACATGCAAACAGTTGGTGTGTTTTTTCAAATAGGTTTTGTAACGGACCTGGTGTGGTTATGCAGCGGGAATTGTCATTCTTCTGGAACTGTTGCAGTTAAAGCAGATTGTTTTTTTCCACATTTCTAAACATTAGGACACTTGACATGGTTAAAAACGTGTTTCTTAAAGAAGTGGCAACAGAAATACTGAGGCGCTAGCTCATACTATCTTGATGGTCTTAGGGAGTGGGAGAAACTAGGTTAGCAGAATGATGTCCAGGGTGCACTTGTCTGGTTAACTGTCATACAGTCGATTCCTGGATAAATGTGAATGCTTGAAATGAATTACTCATCCCTAATACATTGTACATAAATTGGTTATAAATAGGTTCTCTATTCTAATATTTTAGTTTTCTTAACTGTTAAGGAATTCTGTTGAAGAAAATTAACCTTTCCTCTCTGAGCGTATTAAGGATCTTTTGTGAAGGAGGGATAGGAGAGGTGTTTTGAAACTCAAAAAGGTGGGCAAAGGTGTTCTGATCATTCTTAAAAACATGTGAAGTGAGACAGTTATTTTACAGTCAGTTGCACTTTAGGACCACAGTTTAACTTGGTGGCACATAATGATTTTTATCATCTCCTTGAATTTTTCTTTAACTTCACAACTTTCAAACGTAGCAGCAACCATTTAAAGTTTTTTAAAGTTCAGATGGCTTTCCTTGATGGCTTAGTATTGCAGTTCTGATGTGCACCACTTGATGTCAGTGGTAGGCTCCTGACACAGAAAGTTAAGATTCAAGCTTTCAAGTTTGACACATCGTTGTTAGCACTGTGACTCCCAGAATTCAGTACATAGAGCCTAAATTTGTGATTCTAGACACCTGCTGCTCCACCAATTCCTGAAAGAGTTTTAGGTTTAAAAAAAAGAAGAAAGATTCTTTCCTTTTAGTGCACCAGTCTGCAGCGTTTGTGTATCTTTGTTCCAAAGGACAATATTTTAATCCTTGAATATGATTGTATGTGTTTGTGCTAAGTTTTGAATCAAGCTTTTGTGATAAATGCTTAATGTAAGCATAAAACAGTTAGGGGACTGCACTCTCACTGTAGATAGTGGAAGGCTACAAAATTACCAAAGAGGAAAATACTATAGTTCTGAATGTTTGTGGCTTTAAAGGAATTACTTCTGTTGGTTGTAGTCCTTCTAGTGTCTCTGTCTGTCCAAAGATGTGTTTTACTTTGGATGTGTAGATCTGTAAAGGAAGTCTACAGGGATGGAATAACTTTTATTTTATAGCTTACATCCCTCCCTTACTGTTTTTCTGTTAATAGATCATAGAAATTGTGGTCCATTAAATGTTGCCATTTTTATGTTCACAGTGGTGCAGATAAGTTTACTTTCTGCTGACATTTCCCAGGTATTTGGTATTAGAACATACAGTGGTGTTGGGTATTTGCAGGCAAGAATCGCAGACTGACTGCAGTTTAGAGGAATCTCTGGAGGTCATCTTTTCCAGTCCCTTGTTCAAACAGAGCCACCTACAGCTGGTTGCGTAGGACCGTTACCAGGCGTTACTTTAATATCTGGAGACAGGGACTCCAGAGCCTTTCTGGGCAACCTGTGCCAGTACTCAGTCACCTTCACAGTGAAAAAGCTTTTACTGAAGTTCACAAGGAGTTTCTTGAATTTGTATTTATGCCTGCTGCTTCTGATCCTGTCATTGGGCTCTACTGAAAAGAGCCTGGCTCCATCTTCCTTTCATGTTCCCTTTGGATATTTGTGTACATTCTGTGCTCCGTCTCTGAGCCTGCACTTTTCCACACTGAACATTCTCATCCTTCTCATGCTTTCCTCATAACAGTGCTTTATCCCATAATTGTCTTTGTAGGCCTTTGCTGGACTTGCTGCAATATGAGCATGTCTCCCTTGTACACAGAGCCCAAAACTGGGCACTGTACTCCCATGTATGCCCTGTCTAGTGCTGCACTGAAGTAAAGGATCACCACCCTTGACCTGCTGGCAGTGCTTTTCCTAATGCCGCCTAGAACATCGTTAGCTTTCTTTGCCGCAAAGGCACATTTCAGGCTCATGGTCCACCAGGACCCCCAGGTCATTTTCTGCAAAGCTACTTTTCAACTGATTGGCCTCCAGTATGGGCTGGTGCCTGAGGTTGTCCCTCTGTAGGTGCAGGATTTTGCACCTGCTGACATTGAACTTAGAGTTTCCTGTTGGTCCTTTCTCCAGCCTGTTGTCCCTTTGAAGAGCAGAACAGCTATCTGGCATGTCAGCCACTCTTCCCACTCTTTGTCATCAAGAAAATTCCCACTGATCACCACCCACTCAGCCCAGCCATTGAGCCAGCTTTCACTGCACATCACTGTCCATGTACACAGCTCATGTGTCAGCAGCTTGCTATGAGTATCCTGGGGGAGATAGTGTCAGAAGCCTTGCTGAAGTCCAGGTGGACGATGTCCACTGCTCTCCCTTCATTTACCACACCAGGCATTTCATTTTAGAAGTTTATCAAATCGCATTGCTTCTCTGTGAAGCCATGCTGATTACTCTTGATTTCTTTGTCTTTAATGTGCCTGGAAATGGTGTCCAGCATTAGCTACTCCATCATCTTCCCAGCGATTGAGGTGAGCTGACCAGTCTGTAGTTCCCTGTTTCTTACCCTTCTTTAAGACAGGAGGGACATGCTTTAGTTCAGTACTCGGGCATCTCTCCCAGCTGCAATTGTGAAAAATTGAGAACAGCCTTAGAGTAGCATCTCTGGCTCCTTTGGCACTTGATGCATCGTATCAGAGCCTGTGGACTTAAGTATCTCCAGTTCATTTAAAGATTCTCTAACCAAATCCTCTTCTACCAGGGAAATGTCTTCCTTGCTCCTGACTTTATCTATTCTCTGGGGACTGGAATTCCTGAAAGCCTTGCTAGTTCCTGAAAGCCTTAGTAATAAAAGCTGAGGCAAAGGAGTCATTCAGTACTTCAGCCTCTTCTGTGTCCTGTATAACCAAGTCTCCCATCTCTTGATCAATGGGTCCATTTTCCCTAATCATCTTTTTATTTCCTATGTAATTCCAGAGGCCTTTCTTGCAGTATTTGACATTAGTTGCTGGATTCAATTCCATTTTGACTTTACCTTTCCTTTCTTCATCCTGGGATGCTTGGATAATGTTTCGTGGTTCTCCATGGAGGGCAGCCTCTGTATGTCTCCTTCCTGTGTTTGAGCTTGGCCAAGAGCATCTTGTTCATTCACTTAGGCCTCCTGACATTTTTGCCTGACGTTGTATTCATTGGAATGGTGCAGATGAGCTTAGAGGGAGTGATTCTTGAATATTAACAAGCTTTCCTGAGTCCCCACTAACCTCTGAGGCTTTTTCCACAGGATTGCTCCAGGTAGATACTTTAAGAGGTTGAAGCCTGGTCTTTTGAATTCCAGGGCTGTGACTTTGTTTTTGATTTTCCTCCAGATCCTTACTCCACTGTATTTGAAGTCACTTGAGCAAAGGCTGCCTTTGACCTTCACGTCCCACATGAACACTTTCTTGTTGGTTGTTATGAAATTCAGAAGAGTGTATCTCCTTACTGGCTCCTCTGTTACTTGGAGGAGGGAAGTTATCATCAGTGCATTCCAGGAACCTCCTGGATTGATGTCACTCAGTGTTTCCTTTTCCCTCCAGGAAATATAGGGGTGGTTGAAGTCCCCATGAGGATCAAGTGCTGCAACTGTGAGGCAGTTTCTATATGTCTGTAGAGGGGCTGATCCATGTGTTCTTCCTGGTCAGGTGTCCTTTAGTAGACATACACTATAATGTCACCTTTTTCTGTCCTGTGTTTAATCCTAGCCCATAAGCTGTCCATCAGCTCCACCCTCAAACAGAGCTTCATCCATTCCAGCTGCTCTCTCACATAAAGGGCAAGCTGACCTTCCTTTCCTAAAGAACCCCTTTCCAGTCCTTTCTAAAGAGGCTGTTCCTCTACTGCAACATTCATGTCATGGGAGCCATCCCACCATGTCTCTGTCATCCCAAGAAATTGTGGCCTTGCAACTGCACGCAGTACTCTCACTTATTGTGGTTATTCCCCGTGCTGTGTGCATTAGCCTACAGGCACTTCGGAGAGTCACTCCAGCATACTGAGGTTCTGGAGAGGAGCTACTGGAGGTGACTAATGATATTTCCTCAAAAGTGATTGTTTTATATCTGAGTACTTTAACTGAAAATTACATTGGTGCCTATGGGAGTAATCATAGAATCATAGAATAACCAGGTTGGAAGAGACCCACGGGATCACTGAGTCCAACCATTCTTATCAAACACTAAACCATGCCCCTCAGCACCTTGTCCACCTGGGCCTTTAAACACCTCCAGGGAAGGTGAATCAACCACCCCCCTGGGTGGCCTGTTCCAGTGCCAAATGACCCTTTCTGTGAAAAATTCTTTCCTAATGTCTAGCCTAAATCTCCCCAGGTGGAGCTTGAGGCCATTCCCTCTCATCCTGTCCCCTGCCACTTGGGAGAAAAGGCCGACACCCTCCTCTCTATAACCTCCTTTCAGGTAGTTATAGAGAGCAATGAGGTCTCCTCTCAGCCTTCTCTTCTCCAGGCTAAACAACCCCAGCTCTGTCAGCTGTTCCTCATAAGGCCAATTCTCCAGCCCCTTCACCAGCTTCATTGCTCTTCTCTGGACTCGCTCCAGAACCTCAGCATCATTCTTGTGGTGAGGGGCCCAGAACTGCACACAGTATTCAAGGAGCGGTCTCACCAGTGCCGAGTACAGAGGCAGAATAACCTCTCTGGACCTGCTGGTCACACCATTTCTGATACAAGCCAGGAGGCCATTGGCCTTCTTGACCATCTTGGCACACTGCTGGCTCATGTTCAGTCAGCTGTCGACCAACAACCCCAGGTCATAAGTTTTGTTATTAATTAGGCCTCTAAAGTTACACACTGTAAAGAATAATTCATATTGTTTCAGTGAGCACTAAGCCTTCAGGAATTACTAATATTTCTTTACCGGTAAGCATCTATTGGATTCTAAGCTATGTACAGATTAATTTGATTGTCAGTGTGATGACTGGTGGTAAGTTGACTGTTCCAGGTCAGACAGCATTCAACCAGAAGTAAGCTAGCACTGTAAATACAGAAGTTTTAGAAAGATGAAATGAGCATTTATCTTAAATCTCATTACAGGAGAGGCACACACACTTTCTGCTATTTCAGTGCACTGCAGCAACTTTCTCATGTTTGGTAAAGCAGTAACTAGGTTCCTTGTATGTGAAAGGTAAGGACTGGCTTGTTAATTTGTTGCCAGTAAAGTGTGAAGAGCATTTTTTGCAGTAATGTAGTGAAATAAGCACTATGAGACTGTCTGGTTCCTGTTTCGTTCTTGAAGTGTCTCGTGTTGAGTTTACAGAAATACTGTCACTTGAGGTGGTTGTCTTGTTTATAAACAGGGAGATAGCAGTGATACAAGCACACTTCTGGAAACATTGCTCAGGGTAACATGATGATTTCTTTAGTACAAATCATCATAACTTCAGGAGAACCTTCTGACAATATTTTCTTTTTGTCTGCATTGTTTGTTCATCATATTTGGCTGTGACACAATCAGTGATACACAGCCCTTTTGGTTTTGCCAGAGCTTATGCTTAAGTAAACTTTTGTTTGTGTTTAACAGTGCTTCAGTAACTTTTCCCAGTCAGAGAGTTCTTGTAAGGTTAGTTTATGTTTAGAATTAGGGTTATGAATCTTGAATTTATCTCCTTCTCATTGTTCCTTATAACTTCCCCTTAGCTGATCTTCTTCTGCAGAGTGTGTCTCTTCTTTCCAGGCAAATATGCACAGTTCGTAATGCTGTTGTCCTGTTTGCAAGTGAACTTTCTTTTGCTTTGCTGCTTTCCGAAATATATTGTTCTTCTTGGGAATCAGGTTCTTCAGAATAGCTGAAATGAAAAAATGTTACTTTGAAGGTGTTGTCTTCTGCTGATATACAACACGTTCTTAAAGATTATGCAGCTTATGAAGAAGTTTATGGCATTTAGGACCAACCATTTAGAACATCCATTCCTGTGCCTCTACAGGGTAGCTGTGTGATATGTTGGCATAGTTGAGTACTTATTATTTTATGCTGTAATAAGATATCTTTGCTCTGTAGTGTGTCTGCTTGTACAGCTTCTGTAGTGGTGAAAAATCTGGGAAAGAGGAGTTTTGTGAAAAGAAATTCAGAGCATTGAAAATAAAGAGTTTATATCAAAAAGCTTTTAAAATATCTGTTTTTTTCTGCCTATAGTTGACTACTAAAATGAAAGGGGCATTAAAGGTGGAGCAGCTGCTGTCAAAAGCAGCTGAGGCTTTACATTGAACTTATTTCAAACCTTGTCCTCACCACCGTAAGAATAAGACAGATATGTGTGCTGTTTAAATAGGTGTTAGTGTGCACAGACTTTTGAAATCTACTATCAACAAACAACTTAAGTATTTGCAGGAAGGAGCACTGGGAACCTGCACTTCATGTTGCAGCCACAGTTGCTTCACAAAGACAAGATTATTTGAGTGTGAGGAACAGATAGATAAATCCATAAATAGCAGTTGCATTTAACTGTCAAAAGTGCTGTTAATTTGAGCACTTTAAGATTTAGGTGAAAAATTTTATGGAATGGATTTTTTTTTGTCTGTCATCTGTAAAACTTTAAAGTCAGTCTGCAAAACTGCTGTAAAGAAAAACTAAAGGTGCTTTTCCAGCTGTTTGTGGAATCACCAAAAACCCAAATGTTAATTATGGCAATTGTAGGGGCACTCTGTCAGCTTAGTTAGCATGTATTTTGGTCTGAAAAACAAACAGATAAAAAGCAAATGAAAGACAGGTGTCAGTGCCATCCACACAAATACTATTGTATGGAGATGTCTGTGTCAGTCCTCTGCCAGACCTGTAGTTACACATTGCCTAGATGGGTGGTCTTAGCTTGATAACTTAAGCGAATACCTGCATGAGGTTTCATTCTAATTCCTCTGCTGGGATGAATATCAAGTAGATGAATAGTGATCATGTGTAGTCAGTCTGTCTACTGTCTGTGGCAGAACTGACAGAAACACTAATTTTTCAAGACACTGCAAATAGAGCTAGAAAATCCTAACTGGTTTTCATAGAATTCTGAAAATCATGAAGTAAAAAACTTCTAAATTAACGTCTGCATTTGAATACATCTTGGGGTTTTTTTTCAATGTGTTGCTGGACAGGTGTTTGTGATTACCTGGAATGTGGTTTTAAAGCATAAGAAACAATATCTACTTACTGACTCAATGATACAAATTGTGTTTTGTGTAAAATTTATGAAGTTGAGATCCTTTCTGGCTTTGTCATTTCAGATCTGTCCCATATGTGCAGCATTACCTGGAGGTGATCCAAATCATGTCACAGATGACTTTGCTGCTCATCTTACACTGGAACACAGAGCTCCTAGAGACTTAATATCCTTTCCACGTTGACACAAAGAGGCTAGACTGTTTCATCTAGTAGCCATAATGACTTGTTTTGAATTTTGTAGTCAAAGGGCATGCCTCTAGTTTTCCTGGAACTTAGGTTTAAAAGATCTGTATGTCAAAAATAAGAAGGTTGATTTTCTAGTTAAAAAAAATGTAAGTAACAGATCATGAGCTGCTGTATGTGTCCAGATTCAGTTGTGTATTTTAAGTATTTGTGATGTGAAGATGATAATCTGAGGATGATTCAAGCTTAGCTGATTTTGGTAAATGATATTAAGGTTGCTTAACTACTCTTAGCACCTTCTTTTAATAGCTTAATTTTATGGTATTATTTTGTAATATGTCTCAAAAAACTTCTAGATTTCTTGAGGATATAGGTTGTTCTCTTTCAATTATCTTAGCAGCAGGTAATGCAGGTTTATCTAAGCTTGATGGCTGAAGATCTGAAATTATTTGGGCTTTTTTTATCCTTGTTCTAGCAACATTTTTCTTTTTGAAATTATTTTTTTATCCCTAGAAGTAACTAATGAAATGTATTTTGACTTACTATTTAATGACATGCAGGCTGTATAGCCTACTTACACTAAGTATTCTCTCTAAAGTATTCCTTTTTGTCTTATTTAAACAAACAGAAGAAGACTACATTATTACCTTGAGAGTGGCTTTTTTTGTTTAAAGATCTTTACAAGAGAAAAGATAATCTAAGCTGTAGCAGCTGGAGTGGAAAAAAAACCCCAAACTCACCCTAGTGACTGGCAATCATGGCAATGATAGCATTTAAGGAGATGGCCCCATTTTAGTTATGATTGTGTTTGATTGCATTTAACTTTGTTCATGTTACTGTGGCTTAGAGTCAGGATGGACGAAATGCACATGTTAATTACTACACAATAATTGGATCAGCATAAAGGAGTTTGAATGTTTCTTGGCTCTGTGAAAGTGTAACTAATAATACAAAAGACACCATAAAGCTAGATAAAAGCAGTTTTCTCTGCTTCACTCTGTAGATGGGACTGGGGCACTTTAACAGTCAGAAGGGACAGGATACTGAATGTGATGGCTCTGGCCTCATCTTCCATTGATTAGACATGTGTGGTTTATTTTGCTCTTTGTTTTTATGTTCTCTTCTTAATTTGTCCCAGAAGATTGTATGTGCAGCCTTGTGAGGTACATCCTTTGTTCCTACAGCCCAGGGACAACTCTTTAAAAACCTAATTTCTTACTTTAGCAGGAGAATATTTGAAAACTTATTAAATACAGCTTTTGAGCATCAATCATACAAATATGTTTTGCATGGCTATTCAGCATTTATGTCAAAGCAGTTTAAAAGCTGTAGTTAGGAAGGTTGCACCACAGTCATGTACCTGCTTGAAAAATCCCCAGATACTTTCCTTTTCTACCAGGTCTGGTTATGAGAAGCTTGCTAGACTTCTTGGGCACAGTGTTCAGTCTGGTATGGTATCTTATCTCTATCAGAATCCAGTTCTAACGCATTCTGAGGTGCAAGGTAGTCTGTGCTAGGCAAAGTGTGTTCTGTGCCAGGGAGGGATTTCTTCTTACACTCCAGGTATTAAGTTGTTTATGCTATAGCATAACTAATAGGTTAGAAAGAAGCAGACAATGGCATGAAATCTTTTTGCAGTAGGCAGAAGTTCTTTCTTCCTAGTCTAGTCATTTCTTTCAGTTTTAAGTTTCTGATTTCCATGACACCCTATGTTTCTGCACCATAACTATTTTATGGAAAAGTACGTTAGACACTACTCTTACTCAGTAGTGGATGCTATTCGAGTGGTAAGCATAATGTTGTATAAAAATAAAGGAGATGGGAGAAACTGAACTAAAAGTCCAGTAACAGTAAAATAAGTATTAAAGCTTATGCTATTTCATTTTGCACTAGTGAATTATACCAGCGACTTTTAAATTAAAAGGAAACCTTCTGTGGTCTCTCTTGGAGAAATAAATGTTAGCAACTTTCTGACAAAAATAATCTTTTATTATTTGTTTGTGGTCCCTTGATTTATATGGGAAAATGTGTGAAAGGTATGACTTGAAACATATGTCTCTGATACAGAAAAGTGAAGGAAAATCAGAAAAAGAAAGGCATCACTGCCATACCTGGAATTAGTGTTATTTCTTTGGCTAAAAGAGGAATGGTGAACCAAGGGTCTGTGTTGAAGGTGCTGAATATACCAGAAGCCTAGTTTCCTAAAGACCAAAGTGATGTAATGTCTTGGATAAGAGCATGAAGTACGGAAGTCAAAAAGAATACAGTAATTGTTATGTACTTTTAATAGGAATGACAGTAATTTTTAAAGTTATTTTCAATAGTTAACATAATCGTTGGGTAGGGCGAATAAAAGCCTGTTGTCTCTGTAATGAGCTTTGCTGAATGTGCGTATGTCAGAGTACCTTAGCTTTGCCTTGTAAGTTCAGTCATCATTCTATGAAGAACTGCATGCACCAGAGTATTTCACCTGTCGTATATGTTACTGTCATTCAGTACTAAATGCCAAACAGTTTTGTTTTCTTAACTTCTTGGTTATGATGAGTCCAGTGGTGTTCGGCATGTACGTAGGATGTTCCACCCAGGCCGGGGTTTGGGAGGTCCCCGTGCACGTAGATCAAACATGCACTTTACTACCAGTTCCCCTGGTGGACTTTCATCTTCTCAGAGTTCATATTCTCCAAGCAATAGAGAAGCCATGGATCCTATAGCTGGTAAGAGGTGTACCCACGGATTTTACTCCAGTGTCCTTCTTACACGGAGGAAGTAAAATTGAAGATGGTAGTTGTTTCCCTGCTTCCTGTTGTTACGAAGATATGTGCATAGCTGACTCTCCACAGTGCGAGTACGATTGATGACCACTTTCAAGCGAGCTTTGTGCTTGGCTAGCCTGTAATACTGCCTGCGCATGGAGATACTGAAGCTGAAAGCACTGTCTGTAGATTGTGCTTTTCATTCTAGACAGTGTAAGGCTTATTCTCAAACCTAATCTTTGCGGAAAGTGTTGTGTCTGCCTTCTGTCACTTCCTTCAGTACATCTCATTTTAATTTGCCATGTGGATAAAGATATTTATGGAGGAGAATGTTTGTATATTAACAGACCTTAAAAGTATATTCAGTTTGCATTCAGGCTGCTGTTTGAATGCTAGACTTGCTAATTCTACTAATAGTAATAATCTAGGGGGTTTAGATGTCCTTGTTAATATCCTTAAATATTTGCCAGCTCTGTTCTTCTCCCTTGTCCCTGAGGACTGTATCCCAAGTGGTTCTGCTGACTCCTTGAACTGGAATTTTGCTTTCCTGAAGTTTAGGGTCCTGCCTATACTCACCTGTCCCATATCCCTCAAGGACCTTGAACTCTACTAGTGCATGATAACTGCAGCCCAGGCTGCATCTGATCTTGACATCACTGATAAGCTCACTTGCATAGGTGATCATCAGGTCCAGTTTTGCATCCCCTTAGGTAGGGGTCTCTGTTACCTTGGTTAAGAAGTTATCTTAGGTGCACCCTAGATGTCTCCTGGATTGTCTACAGCTTGCTGTGGTACTTTCCCAGCATATGTCAGGGTGGTTGAACCCCCCCAGTAGCATGAGAACTTATCAGTGTGAAGCCTCCTGTAGCTGGAGGAAGGAGGCTTCAACAGTAGGCTCTCCTTGATCAGATGGCCTATAATAGACACCAACCACAGGGTTCCTTTTGCTGTCTTAATCTTTTATTCTGACCCACGAGCTTTCATCCTGTTCACGGCTACTCGTCAAAGACTGCACTTCCCTGTAGATCAACTCTCCTGTTACTTCTAAGGCATTAAAATTTTATTTTTTTAGAATAAATCTGCAAAAACTAGTCTTAATCTACATTACTATTTAAGCCATGCTAGGACATTCAGGAGCTTCATGGGCTCTTCAGCATTATTTGGTCTTTGATATTATTGATTAAAAAAGGACTTGATGCACTGGAATTTGAGGTGTGTTCATTCTTTTATATAATGTTAATTTAAGATCTTTCATCACAGAAACTTTCTCCTCTCTGGCAGAGCTCTTATCTCAGCTATCAGGTGTGAGGCGTTCAGCAGGAGGACAGCTCAACTCCTCTGGTCCCTCTGCTTCTCAGTTACAGCAGCTGCAGATGCAGCTGCAGTTGGAACGACAACATGCGCAGGCAGCAAGACAACAACTGGAGACTGCACGCAATGCAACTAGACGCACCAACACGATCAATGTCAACACCACTATGACACAGTCTACAACAACAACTAACACATCTAACACAGACAACAGTCAGCAGACTATCCAGAATTCCCAGTTTCTTCTTACAAGGTAATTTATTCTGCATATCTACTTGTATTTACCTTCTGCCATTTCTTTTTGCCTTAGTCCTGATAGAGATATGGAGCTCAATGAAACTTAATTGGAGTTACACACACAACCTAGTAAACTTACTTGTCTGATAAAATATATCTTGAAGTTAACAGGCTAATTGTACAGAACATATTTGTGATAGGCATCAACAGTGGTCAAAGAATACATAATGCATAAAAACATGCTTCATCCATATTTCTGTTGTGAAAGTAAAACTGGTAATTTAATACCCAAGAGCAGTAGCTTACAGCTGCCCCAGGAGGAGTTATTCTGCTTTTGCAAAGCCAGCTCCAGGAGGTGGCTGCAGAAATACCATCTGGTGGTCTTGTGTTCGCAAAAAGGAGAGGGAATCTCACAAGTGTTGCACTGTCTATTCTTTTTGGAGCCCCTAGGAATGTGTCTGAAGCCTTGGATTTGAATACAGAGTTCTGCAAACCTTGAAAAAGAGGCTGTATTTTATTTCTGACTAAATGACTTACTACTCCAGGCTGGGAACTTTGTCCAGATTCGTGGTCAAGTCTGTAACAAACATACTGCAGTTTTGCTTGGACTTGTAACATCTTTTCAGGCCTACTGTCTCTCTGTTCCTAAGCAATGGATAAATACCAGTTCCTGCATCTCGACTTCAAAGAGGAATGAAAGGAATATTTAACTAACTTGTGCCTGTTTCCCCTACTACTGCCAAATAAACAAGAACATTTCCAGCGATACAAGCATGCAGACTTTAGCTGTGATGGAGAGAGTCGGGATGTAATATTTTTGCTAGGAAATTAATCTTGAGTAAATGCTGAAGGTTGAATAGGGGTTTATGTGTTAAGTTATTTTAGAGGCTTGATAACAAAGCAAAGAAGATATGCCATTAATTAACAGAATACTTAACTGTTTTAGAAATTATGCTTAGATCTGAGGGTTATATTAAAGAGAAGTCACTTATTGCGTCATTCCAGTTAGAAGGTTAGCTGTTGACCTGAAATAAAATAGTTCACATTTTCCCTGTCATGCCTCTCCATACATGCTTTCATTTGTAGGTTAGGTGTCGGGAAAGAATGTGGGCATTTTAACACCTCCTCTGTCAAGAAAGCTGGATTTGAGTCAATCTGGTCTTATCTAGGTGCAAAATAATACCTTGTGTCCTGTTTCAATCAGAAACTCATTATTTGAGAAAATCAAAGTACTTGTGAATGTCAGGCAGTGCAAGCAATTTCTTTGCTTGTCAGGGCAGGCACTGTATCCTAGGAGCAGTGGTTGAATCAGTGCATCATGCTTCGGGAATCTCTCGGCTTTAAACATGCAGTAACGTGTTTTATGGCATATGTGAGCTTAAAAGTTGACCTAGAAACAAAACAGGTATGTAATGAATGTCTATGACATAATGACAACCCTCCTTAGGAGACTCCTGAACAGCAGGAAACCTCGAAGACAGTTGTTTGTTTTATTTTCCTCTAGCTTTAGACTCCACTTTCAGTGCTATTGTAGCCTCAGGTAAAGGGCAGTTTGGTAAATGCATACCTGTTGTACTGAGGTCTCAGAGCGTGCCAGAGCTGTGCGTGTCCATGGGCAAGCAGGGCTGTCTTGAAGGAGTGCCTCTTGGTGTCTGTCAGTAGTGTCATTGGTGAGATGGGCTTTCACTAACTTGTCTTCTCTTCCCTTGCTGCCATACAGGTTGAATGATCCGAAGATGTCAGAAGCAGAGCGTCAGTCAATGGAAAGTGAGCGGGCAGACTGCAGCCTGTTCGTGCAGGAGCTTCTACTGTCCACTTTGATGCGGGAAGAAAGTTCCTCCTCAGATGAGGATGAACGGGGAGAGATTGCTGATTTTGGTGCTATGGGCTGTGTAGATATTATGCCTCTAGATGTTGCTTTAGAAAACCTAAATTTAAAAGAGAGTAATAAAGGAAACGAGCCTCCTCCACCTCCTCTTTGATGACATCCCACTTTGCAGACAATGTCCNTGGATGGTTTACCTTAACTACTGCATGACGTTTTTTGCAGCGTGCATGAGTTTTAGTGACCTTGTCATTTAAGAATTTAAATACAGGGAGTAAAACTATAAAACCCAAAGCTTTTCCATTATTCAAAGGTTACCTGACAAAAAAAGTTAGTGCTGACTAGCAGTTTATGGCCACAAAGTAGCTTTTGAATAATATGTGACAGAATGAGGGGTTTGTGTGCAGTTCCTGCACAGGATGGAGACACTGCAGTGGGATATATTATGACCAGGATGTGGCATTTTGCTGTATGTGACCATTAGGTTGCTCTGTTAGCAATCACCTCAATGTGGAGTTGAACTTCACTTTATGCATCTGTAGGAGACACACCAGTTAAGACCACTGCTGGAAGCTACTACAGGGGACGTTTGTGTGCCCTAAAATGGAATTCTGTACACTTCTGTTTAAAGTTTTTCCTTTTTGTGGTTGTTAAAATCTTTAATTGTTAAAATGTTTTATTCAGGTGTAGACAATTCATATATNGAGGATGAGCGGGGGGAGATTGCAGATTTTGGTGCTATGGGCTGTGTAGATATTATGCCTCTAGATGTTGCTTTAGAAAACCTAAATTTAAAAGAGAGTAATAAAGGAAACGAGCCTCCTCCACCTCCTCTTTGATGACATCCCACTTTGCAGACAATGTCCTCTGTGCTGTATTTGCCAATGAAAGTGGACAACAGCTATCATGGGTTTGTTTTGGTGATTGTAATTTCAGGTCTGTCACTCTTGTTACATTGTGTACATTCAAAAGAAAGAGAGAAAAGATATATATGATAATCATTTCCACTTAACTAATTTTTACTTCTAGCAGGTAAATGTAGGTTGCAGTGCAGAGCAGAAAGCTCTGTCCTGTACCTTGACATGCAAAAGGCTCTCCTAATACTCCACATTCAAACTGAAGAGGAAAAAAAAAAGAAAAATCTCTAATGAAGCTGCTGTGTGTATTTATGAATATTAATGAATAAAAACTGCTTGGATGGTTTACCTTAACTACTGCATGACGTTTTTTGCAGCGTGCATGAGTTTTAGTGACCTTGTCATTTAAGAATTTAAATACAGGGAGTAAAACTATAAAACCCAAAGCTTTTCCATTATTCAAAGGTTACCTGACAAAAAAAGTTAGTGCTGACTAGCAGTTTATGGCCACAAAGTAGCTTTTGAATAATATGTGACAGAATGAGGGGTTTGTGTGCAGTTCCTGCACAGGATGGAGACACTGCAGTGGGATATATTATGACCAGGATGTGGCATTTTGCTGTATGTGACCATTAGGTTGCTCTGTTAGCAATCACCTCAATGTGGAGTTGAACTTCACTTTATGCATCTGTAGGAGACACACCAGTTAAGACCACTGCTGGAAGCTACTACAGGGGACGTTTGTGTGCCCTAAAATGGAATTCTGTACACTTCTGTTTAAAGTTTTTCCTTTTTGTGGTTGTTAAAATCTTTAATTGTTAAAATGTTTTATTCAGGTGTAGACAATTCATATATTCACTGTGTTTAAAAAAAAAAAAGTTAACCTGAATTATGTTGTCTTAGTTTAAAAAGCCTTTCACGGTCTCAATCATATTTTGAGTTATATTTATGTATTTGCTTCATAGTTTGCAAAGACCTGTCAGTATCAGGCAAGTGTGAGGGTTTGGGTTCCCAGATTGCCGATGTATTACAATTGAATACTTACTGCTACCTTTAGCACCTTTTATTTATTGTTTCTTTTGGTTACTTTCGCTGGGGAAAAAAAAAAAAGTTTAAAAAGCCTTTTAGTTGAATCATGCCACCTACATGCCTATACTGTTAACCCTACTGATTTGGAAAAAGAGGGTATGGTGTTCTTTTACATACAAGTTTATAATCACTCCAGGACAAGGACAGGTGGGATGTGTTTGAGTTTCCTTTTTTAAAATGTGTTTGGTTTTGGTGGTTTGTTTTTTTTTTTGGTGGGTTTTTTTGAATGTAAAGTTAGATTATAAAAACAAAAGTGCACACAGCTTCTGATGAAGTTTTAATATAGGCTTATACCATAATGATGTCTTTCCAGATCTTTCTCACCTCACCCCCTCTCTCTTTCTCCATATCCCTCCATCTCTGCAGCATTGCTAGTGTTTTAGAGTAAATTTACAGACTTGAACACCAGATGGTGTTCTCAGCAGAACTGTGATGTGTATGCTAATCCAAAATAACAGCAGCAAAAGAAGCAACCCCATATACTGGATTTAAAGTCCTACTCTTTTTTTTTTTTTTAGTTTGGGTTTTGGGGTTTTTTTGGTAAATCCTCATATCCTGACTGATTCCACTACAGCAGTACTTGCTTTGTTTTCTTTAGTCTCTGCAACAGAAAATATTTCCAGGGAAACTTTACACGAAGCCTCTGGTTATCCTGAGAGTTACGCCCAGTAGAGACTCTTTTTTTATTGATGAGGATTTTTCAAAACTTTTTCAAGCTGTAGTCTTTATTTTCAAACACATCTGCACATTACAATAAGACACGCGGTTCAATAAAGCATTTTCAAGACTGTTGTTTAGTTGATTTTCTTTGGTTTTAATGTGTTCTCCAGACAGTTTTGTTCTGGAAATTTCTGCAGCTGTCTTTAATTCCAGCTGACAAAGTTAGTTCATACAGAATTCCCGTGTGATTTACAGAAATACATTTTGAATCAACATGTTGTGTCAGGTGATTAAGTATGTAATTCTAAACTCTTCACATGTAGCTGAATACCATGGAACAAGATACGTTTGAAACAGGTTCTTCTCACGGTGTTGTTATTTAGAATGAGTGTCTGGTTTTTGGGGTTTTTTTTGCATTCCCTCAGTTAAGAATTCCATTTGCTTTGAAGAGGGTGCAAGTCAGTATTAGCCACACTTACTTGGTGATTAAATACATGCAGACCTGAATGTGAAGGTATTCTTGGGTGTCCTGTTAACTCTTACAAATTTTCAGTTGTTGGAGGTTTTTTAGGTTCAGTAATAATGTGAAATGGCTATGAAGAAGGTATTCGCTCCAGTTGTTTGTTAGTTCCTGTTTTCACAGGGAAGGTCTATCAGCATAGTAGTTTTGGAGGTATATAGAAAACCTCTCTTCGTTCTCTAGGTGCTGTGGGCTGTGATGAGAACAGCCTTTAGGAGTGTTACTGAAGAATCCTGCAGGGGGCGAATTGCCTTTCTTCCGTCGCGCGGTCAAAAAACCACCCGCTAATCCGAACCGCGGCCTGATACATAACACCATTTTGGAAAAGGGAGCCTTAGTGCTTGGCACTTCCTAAATTCTTGGAGTGCAGCAAAACCAAGGTTTTGGTGTTAAGCTGTGGTCAGCTGGGCCTCGTGCTACGTGCTACTCAGCCTCACCCTGGAGGGAGGCACCAGGGGCTGCAGAGCCTCCGCTGCTGCCAGGGGCGAGCAAGGCACCTTCCATCCTGGAGTGGGGCTTTGGCTCTAGTGGGGACCGGACAAGGAGCCTCTTAGTTGGGGAGGTGCAGAGGAGGGCATGTGCTCTTTGTCAAGATTTTTGTCAAATGTTTTTTTTACCAGTTGAAGGGATATGCGGACTTGTTTAAAGGTGTTGGGGAACAAATTCCACTAGATTGACTGGAAATTTTGCTCGGAATTGCACTGTATTCTATTTGCAACTTGTGACCTGTAATCAGGGCTATGTTGTTTTCTGTTTGGATCAGTTCCAGGGACAGACACACAAGGTGTTCTGTGATCTGGGGAATGGGGATTTTTTTACTTCCTCTGCTCTTATACCAAGGAGGATTTGTAAAAACTTTCTTGGCATTGTGCTCCCAGGCAGTTTGCAGTTTTTGGCTATAAGCCAAACATCTAGATGTGTGCATTTTTTTGCAGTTTGAGATGATTTTCTAGTGGGAAGGAATAATGAGGTGAGGTGTTGGGCTGACTCCTGGGGCTCTGAAGAGACCTGAAACGGAAACGGTGGATACATTTGGTGTATGAAGACTTCTACAGTTCTATCATTTCATCTTCATTACCTCTTCCCTGACACACCTGACCTGAACTGGATCCTGCTTCCTTTGCTGAATAAATGGGGGGTGTTGCCTTTGTGAACCAGTTTCAGCTCAAGGAAAAGGAACGTCGTGCCTGGCACTGGTAGAAACTCCCCTTTGCTGCGCCGGTGTCCTGTGCTGATGGGGGGACACCACCAACCTCCTCGGTGCTCCTGCAGCCCTTCAGGGCCCGGTGTGCACTGCTGGCTCCTGCTTGTGGATCACAGTGGAGAAAAAAAGCGCCGGGCTACACGGTCTTCTACAACTCAGCGCTCACAGCTTCTGGGCACAAAGTAAAGGGGAGCTGTGCGGCTGGGAAGGGGATAAAATGCGCGGCGAAAGGAAGGAAAGGTTGGCAGTGTGGGAAATAGAAGGTCATCAGAGAGGATGGTGTTCGGAACCGGTGTGAATCGGAGCAATTGGAGGGGGGAGGAGGAGGGGCAGCAGACCACATGAATCACTGTTAGGTGAGGTGCTGTTGGCTCCGTACCTTCAGCCAGCGTGTGCTGAGGCTCCAGAGGGAGCTGGACACCACTTCTGGGGCCCTTCCCAGCCAGCAAACCCCACACCTCGGCCGCAGCCGCCAGCCTCTTCTGACACTGCGCAGCCCCTGGCGGTGCCCGTCGGCGGGGGCAGGCGGGGGCGGGGTGGCATCAGGGAGTGCAGGCAGGGAGCCTCCTGATTTTGCTCTCCTATTCCTTTTGTAGAGCCGCCCCTGGAAGCAGGGTCCTCCCGCGTCCTTCTCGTCCCCAGCAACATGCACGACACTTGTGGACTCTGGGAGGCTGTTGCGTTCTCTCACAATCAACAGTATTTACCATGCCTGGCACCACTGCTGCCTCCTTCCACCACAGACCTAGTGCTTTCCAGCAGAAGTCAGGAAGTTTGTGGTTCCTGGAGTACTTCAGCTTACGTGCCGTTCTCCCTCCTTTGCACGGTTACACAAAATGCGTTTCCAAGGTGCCGTTTGTACAGCTGAGGCTCGGACAGACCCACAACCACCAGAGCAGCCCGAGTGCAGTAATGCACTGTACAAAGCCCATTCTTTTCCACAGCTGTTGTCTAGTGACTCACGCTAAGTGCCTTTAAAGGCAAGGTTTGCATTATCCATGTTCTTCCTGCTCTGCTGAGTTTCCAGTTCCATTACTGACTGGCTGCAAAAGAAACCCCCTGCCACCACCTAATACAGCACTTCAGGCTCAGACCAGTAACCATACATTGGTTACTGAACATGAACCATACATTGGTCTCCAAGGACCAAATAATGGGAAAACAAGAATTTACATTTTATATAAGCATTTATTTACAACTTGTTTAACAACTGTACACTCTTCTGTCATCTTGGAAGCATTAGTGTATTTGACTGGGGAAAAAAATTAAAACTTTTGATTCCAATGATCATTACTGAGTATTTTTTTTTCTATGTACAGATATGTATATTAATACTGCTGCCATGACAACCTGGTAGTTACACAATTAATAGATGAACTGAAATGGAAAATGAATGTTTTGACACTCCAGGAATCCATTCTTTTACAGAAAATATATCACTGGCAACTTCACAGTTACTTTGATAATTGGTCAACACTTAATTCAGGACTGTCAAACAAGCTGCTATTAAGAAAGTAAAAGAGTTTTCTATGCAGTGTAGATAGTTAATACATCAGAGACATGCTGGAGATCGCCTCTGAGCTGAGAGCTCACCATCACTTCATGACAGAGATGCCACCTGACTAAAGCAGCTGGCTCGCATCTCTCTGTTGCACTCGTGAACTCAAAACCATCTTTGCTAAGCTAAATAGAATTACATACAAATATCTTCGGGCTCAAGAATAACCAATACTTAGTCTCTAATTTGCACAGACCACACGGAGAAATGAGGTGCTGCTTGGCTTCCCCTCAGGACACCCATGCAGGCAGGTGCACAAAAACAGTCATCCCCTCCCACCCTTCACAGAGCCCCTGATCTCAGGGATCCTGCACCCAGCCTGGTCTGGGGCAGAGTGAGGTCCCAGCTGGAGAAGCACTTGCAAATGAGAAACAAAGCATGCCTTTTAATGCCAAGCAAAGAAGTTTTTCTAGTTATGCTTATCCTGACACATAACAAGGGATTGACGGATAGGACCTGGAAAGACACTGAATCTTTTATCTCTCTGCTGGACTCAGTCTGATGAAAATGCTGCTGTCTCTGCTGTCTCAGGTGTACCTGAGTTGTCACCACCAAGCCTCAGGTCCTGCCTGCAGGTCACACCAGACTTCACTGTCCCAGGTCCTGGTGGAGCAGGAACAGGCTCCCACTCTCTGGTAGAGTATCCAGAAGAAAATATGCCACACCCTTCTCACTGGGATCTTAAAGCTCACCCTTTCTTCTCCTGCACTATCTGCTGGAAGCCTATTCCTAACCACCCTTCCCTTTGCCGGGTGGCACAGATCCCCCCCCATGCTCCCACCCGGACATGATCTGTTTCCTTGAAGCTGTTCTGCACAATGCTGCTGACACAGTGGGCATCAGGATCCCCGAGGACTGAGCGCAGGTGTCTCAGCACACGAGGTGCAGCTCTGCCCACAACTCCAGCCTGCTCAGGGATGAGCATGACCTGCGCTTCGTGACCAGGGTGACTGCAGAGACTCATGGACAGTGTTTCTCCAGCACAGGGATCCTCATGTGGCAAACAGGGCTGCAGTTATGCTGCAGCCTGAACAAGCAAAACCTTTCTCAGATTAAGCAGAGTACATACATGTTTATATTTTTGCAGGACAAAGATTCAACTGAGCAAGAATTAGGTTTCTCTAGAATGGGACTTACACCAGACCCCTTTCAGAACTCACCATTTAGATTTTCTTCAGATTTTCCAGCAAGACCTATGGCTAGGAGCCCCCTTCACTGTTTGTTACATGCTAACATTTAGATGATAAACCTCTTACCTCACAACACTACATCATTCCCTTGCCTTCTGAAACTTGTCAGTACTGGATGTCCAGTACAAAATGAAGATATAGTTGTACAAATGTGCAGATATTAAAGGATATTAAACAAGCAGTTTTTAAAATTAATATAGGCAATACAAAGCATTTTGAGTTACACTGTCTACATATGGCAAATCTTATAGCTAAACTTCGTAATACAAAGAAAGAGCCAAGCTAGTGCAATTGGAAATCAAATAGCTAAGACTGCAATAAGGATAAGAAAAAAAAAATAGTACAGGTAAAAGATAAATGACCAAAATGACAAGGACAGTCTGTGTAATACTGAAAGTGTAGACGGCTTTCATACTTAATGTCCATTCATATTCTTCCCTCAGATTGTTTTAACAATTTTACATAGATTCAAAAAAAGGTTTCTCAAATAAACCAACACCACAGCTAAAATGTAACCAAAAATACAACAGCCACAAAATACTGTGTATATACATAGCAAGGAGGCAGGCAGTGTCTGTGAACAAAATACTGCTCGGTAGTTTGCCTGGCTTGGAGATTATCAGATGAACCTTGCCTGGTTTTCTATGGAAGATGGGATTGCCAAGTGGCAATTCATTAGTCATTTCTCCTGGTAAAACACCTCCTTCGTTTTAATTATTTAAAGATTCAAAGTGGGTCCTTTAAGGGTACAGGTGCTTTGAAATTTCATAAGTAACCAAAAAGGTAGTTTAAGACTAGATTCTTTATAGTTCAGCATATGAAGATGTTGCAGGAAGTCTCTGTGTTAATGCTATTAATCAGAATTAAACAGAGTGGACAAGCAGAATTAAAATGGAGAGCTAACAGTGCTCTATCAATTTGTAGGATGCCTCCTGTCAAGTTCTGAACACTGGATTTCCCCTCTTCTAGCCTCTTAGGAGACTTTATGAAGAGAAAGAGTAAATGGAAAAGCAGGAAATGGGAAAGCCACTATCCAGGATGGTAAGCTTCTCTGCAAGTAGATCTCCCTTGGAAATCAGATGACCATGAGTCTTAAGTGCAGAACTGGTTAAGTTTTGGTTATGCAGTCTGGACAGAAAAGCAAGTCATGCACTGAACAATCCCTGTTACAATAATGCTGCAGGTCATGCAACCATATCACTGCAAATAAAAGAATAAAGAAGAAAGTTAAAAAGCAGACAACATATTTTCATTAAAAAAACCCAGAGAACAGAACAGGTATTTTTCAGAGCTGTTTAATAAGGCTGTCTCTACTTAAGAGTTGTGCAAATTCATGGGGAAAACATCTTTGCCAGAGCAACTCTTCAAATTAACAGGAAGGTTACACACTGATAATTGGAAATAGCAATAAAACAGCCTTCAACAATATGTGAATTTACGCATAATTCAGACAAATCTAAACACTTCTGAGTTAAGTAATTTAGGGCACCATTCTCAACTAACGCTGCTACGGAAACTAAGTTTACATAGCAATGAAAAATCATCCGGCATTGCTGCTGTCTCAGAGTACAACAGTTAGAAACACAAAACAGTACAAAGTGAAAGGTGCCTGTCCAATACTGCATATGGTTACATACTAAAAGATAATCGGGTCATAATGACTCCCTCTGAGCCTTTGAGCTATGATCACCGCCAAAAACTTCAAGCATTTATGTTTCAAAGCTCATCATGTGCATCAGGCTACAACAGTATCACTGGCAAGTTCTATTCATTGCATGCAAATATAAGTCTGAATCACAAAAAATTATATGTATTCTTGTTAAAATAAGCTGAGTGGGAGCACACCACAGTGCTGTGAAAGTGAATGTAAATTTGGAAGAGAATTGGAGAAGATGGCACATTTCTCCACCCTGGCTGATACACCCTCTTTCTTGGCCAGGGTAACCAGACAGATGGAATGACTTACTAACACAGCTATGGTGCTTTTGGCTTCCACAAGTAATACAAATATCCCCATAAAGCATGACACAGCACTACCTGTTCATTTTTGCATTGCAGTCACTGTGACATTACAAAGAGCAAAGTAGTTTCACCAGGCTGAAATAAAAGCAAGGAAACTGGTTTTATCCCCATTTCTGTATCCCTAGTATTGCACTGGTCAGAAACTATTATAAGGACAGTTCCTTGACAGAAAAATCCAGGTTAAATAGATAAAAGAAAACTACTTATACCTAAAATCAAAGAATTATTGCAAAAAAGTCTTTCTGCCACAAGTCCTGCAGCTTGTGTATCCCTCTTTTTTCCTTTCACATTCACCAACCCAGAATACTATCCACGGTTGAAAACCAAATAGAAATACAGAGACATAAATCAAATTGAACAAAAATGAAAAAAAAAAACCCACATTCAACAAATTCGCAGCAGACCTCAAGAGTGTGTTTTGAATAATCACTGTCTATTAAGCTTGCTTGGTACTGCTTAGGTGCATAAAGTTAGAGAGTTCAGGATTAATAACATGAGGACTACTGTAGTTAGTCTATAAAAAATTAAACATTCAAGCCACATAAGTGTATGTCTATTCCTTTAAGCATAAATGAATATAGTCTACTGTTTTAACCTCATCTGGCTAACACTTAGTTCAGACTTATTATTTTGAAGCACTTCAGGTGTCCTGTTGCACATAAACAGAAATGATGTTACAGGTTTCTCTTTGAGTCAACAGTTCTTCTGAGGCATGTTGTAAAGAACAGTACATTGTCTTTCAAGGATGTAACAAATTTGTCTCACAGTGCCCTTTCTTGACTACAATTTGTAATCTTGTTCTAAAATAACTGTCAATTTCTTTCTCTTGAAGAACTCCTCAGAACTAACCAATATATTTTAAAGGTGCCTGTTGATGCAGAAGCACTTAAGAAGATACCACAGATGACAGTAAATTCACTCAGCATAAACGCTTGTTGCTTGTGCAGCATCTTCAGAAAGAGAGTTTATGCAGCAGATGATGTGAGGAGTGACTTTCTCATACTTCGTCTCTTGCAAGTCCAAAATATTCCAGCTTTAAGTGAAGGCCTGTTGCCAGCCTGGGGGATTATCTCCTAGTGAGGCAGTTCCCTTCAATATTCACTGCCTAATCTCGTTGCTTGCACTTAGTTACAAGTGGTTATCCATCCCTTAACATCTTCCTTAACCCCTCACTGCTGCCTTCTGTTTTTTTCAACACACAGAAATGATCAGGAAGAGTCCAGCACATTGAAGCCACAAAACAGATGGCAGCCTTTTTCACGAACATAGCCAGTTCTGGAGGTACCTACCAATGCAAAAACTTTTAATTCAGAGCACTGCTCACACAGGTGAAATCTGATGAAAGAAAAAACCCAAGCCAAACCAATACAACCAAACCCAGCCACATCTCGTCTCTTAAACAGATACTTTTTTCCTGTTTAGTCTGTGTTTGGTCCCAAGATGGATCAGGCTTTCTGTAGCTCACAATCTGCTGTCTGTAAGCAGTACTTCATTAACCAGTCACCAAAGCTATCAGAGCAATGCAGTCCACTCACTTTCAAGTCTAATGTTAGACACTCTTCCAAAGCATTTCTACAAAACTTCTTCCTTGAAGTAACTGCCTCCAGACTTCTCTTTCTGCAGACTTCCTAAGCTCACCTCACTTACTGGCTTCTGCCGCTAAAGTTTGTTTTTCCTTCTGCATCTGTTCTTTCTGTGTCTTTCTCCATGGTATTTCCTTTAGATTTTTTAAAGGAGTCTTTCACCATAGCATCTCTCAGATCTGTTTTAACACCACTTTGCATTTTTATAACTCTTACAATCCGAGAATACAAAGCGGACTATAAATTCTATGAATTGTGACTTGATAACATCATGCTTAAAACTCTTCCAAGATTTTACTGGTACTGCTATATAAAAGCTTTAAAATCTCTCTTGAAACCACTGATACCTCTCCAGGAAACAGCTTTACTCTCCTGCTTACTCATCCGTGGCAACTGAGAAATGCAGTCTGTGCTTTACAAAATTTTCTATTACATAATGAATTTTACATTCAAATCCAAATCAAAAGGCTGATGGTCTCATTACAAGTATTTTGTAACTCCATAAATGTTACATGATTTTGGATTTTCTTTTAAAATTCCTCTCTTTTCCATGATCACAGTAACAACATGAACATGCTAACAAGATACCAATTCACCTTTATGTTCATTTTCTGTTCTCAAAGTTAGGGATAATCATTATGGATTCAAGACAAGTTTGCAGAATAAGCTATCCTATACCTGTCAAAGTAACTTGCTTTTGCAGTATTTCAGATCTGTGCACACTGCATTAGTTAACAGTTCTTCAAAGTGATGACAAATGTCCACTTTTGTGCCAACAAAATAACCATAATGCCGTTTCTGAAATGTGATATTCTAACTTAATCTGTAATGGTTTTGATTTTTAGACCAGCCAGGTTGTGGCTGAGAAATAACTCAATCTCCCAGTATTCCATGCGATTTTCTAAGTAAACCAGGTTATAAATAACAAGAAAGACACTCCTCTTTCTCTTTCTTCTCTTCCTGTAGCCCTGGGAGCAGGTTCTCTATGCTATCAGCTCTGTTTGTGTGGAGGAGTGAGGCCCAGTGAGGCCTTGTGAACTTTGAGGAGAGTGCTGGCAGTTGCTTAGAGCAGTCCTGCTATCTAAAAAGGAGAGTAGTAAGATTTTCTCTTGTTAGTTTTTTTATTGCTTACTCCTGGGTTTCTATCGTGTATATCTGTTTTGGATTTTTATTTTCTCTCTTCGTTTTCTTCCCTTCGGGGCAGGGGGAGGTTTTCGGGGTCTCTTATCCTGTGTACATGGTATTCTAGTTGCATATAAGTGTGAATACACGTGTATATAATTGTACAGCTTTGGTCTGCTCATTT
The DNA here is from genome assembly GCA_013389865.1 of Piaya cayana. Lineage (NCBI taxonomy): Eukaryota > Metazoa > Chordata > Aves > Cuculiformes > Coccyzidae > Piaya > Piaya cayana. The sequence continues at coordinate 134,022 of WAAB01020733.1, read as the reverse complement.
TCAGCATTTCAGTCTGCTGTCCTTTCTCCCTTTCCCTTGTGTTCATAGAGGGGTGGGGGGAGGAGGAAAGCTGCAAACACTGTGATGTTTAGGGGAGGGTCGACCCAAACCATTACAGTAATTCTGGTGCCGTGACTTGGATATCGAAACCTTTACAGTAAAGGACCTCTCTAGTGTGAGGAAAGGATTCCCAGCTGTCCTGGATTTCCCTCTACTAGCAATGCTTTTCATGTTGTATGGATCAATCTATAAGATCCAAAGCAACAAGACAACAGCAAGAAATTTTTATCTGACAAATAGAACCTGCTTTCAGTTTGGAACCAACATGCAGTGCTACGGTGACTGAAGGATATGCCTTTTCTGAGATGACTTTATACACAGAGCAAACAGCAGCACAGGAAATTCCTGATTAGCACTGTAGCCAACTAATGCGAAGACCTACATCAGGACAGTCCTGCATTACCTTGGCAAGACCTACAGTGAAGGCTAGAATTTGGGCCACAGTGAAGTTAACAGCAAACCCATATCCTAGCAACTAATAGATGAGCACTTCAATTACAGCAGTTATCATGAGCTCCTACTAATCCATTGGCTACAATCTGACACCAGAAAAATTTGCCTGGGAAGATGCCTTGGCTATACTGCCAGTTGTTGCTTTAATGGCCCTGTGACTGTATGATTTGTCAAGTTTTCTAGAGCTCCTCAACCAACATTCATTCTTTTCCTAATTCAATTGTCTGATACAAGTTAAAAAATTAACATCCCATTCTGGTATTTCAAGGAATCCACAAAAGTAAACTTAAGGAAAACCAGGACAAAGCTAGGTAAGTCCTCAACATCTCCAAAAACTGCAATGAAGCTGGCAGCAGAGTCAAGACCTCTGAGGGTTCACTGTACCAGATGGAAAAAGTCTGAGGTTGCTGTGGCCAATAACAGCCGCCTCTTCCTTATTCACATAGATAAAGCCTCTAATACTTCATCAACTGCAACTCAAAATTCATAAAAAACCCCTACCCAGCTCCAAAAGTTCAGGTTATTTCATCTTTTCTAAATCAACACCAAAACACAAAGTAGTGAAAGACATACAACTCTTTAGATTTTTTTTACTTAGTTGATGCTGGCATCTATTTTGTCCATCTTCAAATGGAAGAAATCACCCTTTGTTTTTACTTATAGCCTACTGAGTCACTGACAAGCTTCTGCTTCTTTTATGGATTTCCAGAGGGAAGATAGATCAGGCAATGCCAGCAGTCATGCCATGACAATTTTTTGATTCTTCAAATGTGACAAGCTGGCTGTATGGCTAGGACCCTACCTAAAAGCTGATACCTGCCACAAGCCAATAATATGATTTGGCTTGTGGAGATGTTCTAAGCACAAGTGTGTCTCATTACTTGCTACTACACCAACCTATGAGATAATGCAAGATTTTGCTTCTTTCTCCTGAGGCAAGCTGCAAAGCTGAAACACAGAGCTCTTGCCAATAAAGACAGGAGTTGTTGGACTGCTTTCATTCAGGGCAAGACGTGTCTGGGCTGTGTGCAGTTTATAAGGTACAAAACCTCATTCATCACATTTCTTGTTTAACTGATCTTTAAATTTAAATTTTTAGAATTATTCACCTCTTCATTCTAACAGAATGCTAATTCTACCATACTGTTACCATCAGCTAATACAGTTGTTCTAAGGAAGGGTTTCTGAAAAGGCTTCTTTATATAAGTGCCTGTTTTCCTGAGATCAGAGTAGTCATAATCCAGCAATCAAACTGCCCTGTAGGTGACACCCCTGAAGTATGACTACTTGGTCTAGAGGGCAAAAACACCACTTGAAAGAATTTCCTGAGAGAGTAATTGGTGAGGAAAGTGTCTCCAATATTTGCTGAATTCGTTTTGGAGATACTGAGGTTTAACAATACAATATTACTGAAAAAAAATGAGTCCACATTCTACCTAAAACAAATGTGCAAAATAAAAGTCAGTACTGCATAGCTGACTTTGAGTGCAAAAATACCTCCCTCATCAATCCTTGCAAAGTCAAAGTGGCAGGCAAGAATAAAAATCTCTATAAAATAACTAATAATATGGTACTGTTTTGCTTCACAAGAAAAACTGTCCACATTCTGGACTGTCTTCCTCCAAATCACTAATGAGAAGAAAATTACGTGATGAAATTAAAATATTTTTCCAGTTACCAAATCCACAGAAAATGTCAACACGTCAAGACAATTAAACCCACTAAAAATCACCCAGGGGTTGCCAAGTGAATAGTCTCATATACTAGAGAATTGAGGAAAAGCAAAAGCTACTTACATCTGTCAGAACAGCAAAGACTTTAAAATTGTCAGTTCTTTTAAACTTTCTTGGCATCCTGCACAGGCCATTCACTAGTTAATATCATAAAAAAGGAGTTAATAGGAATATTTGCTATGAATTCTTAAATACACAATTAATATAAAATTTCTGGTGCTCCCTACAGGAATAGAAAGTCACAGAAACCTTGCAGAAGCATTACTGCCATATGAAGTGACATCAGAACAGGACAAGATTACTATTTGCTTATTTCCAAAGAGATAATGAAAAGCATCTTGTAGCCATTGTGTATTTCCTTCATTTTACAATATATAAAGCTGCATGCCCTAGTTTATTTTCATTTGCATTGTGGGGAGACCACACAACCTTTCAATATTATTCAGTTTTCACAGCACTTGGAAAATACATGCTATGATCCAAGTGGTTAACATCTTGCTATCAAGAAAATGTAAATTAAATATTGAATATTCTTTTCTATAATGTCTGATCAGATATGCTAACAACTAACTCTCCACAGAAACATCATGACATGGACTGCACAGACATCCTTTAAGACTGAAACTAAGCTTCAGCTCTGAACAGTGAAAATATTTGTCCATTTAACTGTTATCTTTTATTTGCACTGATTAAAACTTCTCAGAAAGAATATTTTGGGCAGATTTTCAGCAGAGAGTTCAGGAATGTACTGTCATTGACTCTCCAGCTGTTTTATCACTGCCCTGGAGAATATTTTCTATTTTAATTTTACCTCAATCTGTGTGGCTTTTCTGTAATGTATCAGGACAAGATATAACATTGGTTTGATAATTATCACTATAATTTTGATGTAAATAGTCCTTTTTACCCCTGCAAAACTGCTTTTAAAATCTTAGAAGTATCTAGTGTACTAAGAGAATTTTGTTTTACAGGGTTTTTTTTGTTATGTTATTTTATTACTGAAGATAGGACAAATAGATAGGTCAACTATACATGTGCTTATCCCCTGACATCACATTTGAAGCTCCCTCCTTTCCTTAATGGCACACTACTTCCAAGATACTAACAAGAAAGGAAAATAATGAAGCTGAATCCTTTTAACAAAGATGATGTTCTTATGAAAGAAAAATCTTAATGATGTCCACCACCTTCAACCATTCACACCTAGAGATTAAGAATTGATGTATGCAGCAAATAATAGAAGTAAAACACTGAAGTACAAGGAATTAAATTCCTAATGAACACCATTAGAAGACAGAACAAACGATGTAATGGACCTGGATAGCAACAGATCATATTATGTAATACATAATATGTATATGTAATACATAATTATGTATTATGTAAGACTGCAGCCTATTGTTAGATTTTTACATTCAAAACTAATTCTGGGTAATACTAGAACTTCTACAAGTTCAAAGACTCTCAAAAGACAAATTCTTTTTCAATCTTGCCCAACAACTACTACAAGCAACAGTAAAGCACTGATGCAGTATTAGTCGTGTTTTGCTCTTTGATACTATGTAATGATGCTGTTATATTCCTGGCGGGAACCATAAAATCCACTTCAGTGTCATTTCTTAAGGAAAAAAGGAAAGACCAACCAAAACCACAAAGCAAAAGACAGAAGCCAGCAAGCAACAAGAAGTGAAAGAAGCCATGAGGGACAGGAAAGTAAAAGTTAAAAAGTAGGCTTTTAATCAGCATTTGTTCATCTCCTAATCATCAGGGACATTTGTCTGCCATCAAACCTTTATAGGTAAAATGTTAAAATAATAAATGGAAGTGGTTTTACTCTAGTGGACAGACTGCATTCAAATTATTTTAGACCTGCATCTAATAAAAAACAACAGGAAATTAAATTATTAGATAAAATTAAGAGATAAAACTTCCCATTAAGGCCCCGGTATTCCTTGATTTCTCAAATAAGCTCTGGCAATGTGGTAACAGATGGAGCCAGTCAGATTAAAACAAAAGTGGAGTTTTAAGCATTCTTAAGACTCTTTCTAGGTGATATAAAATGCTGTAATCTCAAACCAGAATATCAAATTCCATCACAGGAGTGATCTTATTTGCTCTTTCTCACACGTGGCATGTGGTAGAGTCTTCAAAGAACTAGAACAAATCACTGCACAATAACATCAGTAAAAAATGTCCCCCACACACTGCAGTCATCTTGCTACACAACATACGTGACTGCTTGTCCCTTTAGAATTCTGTATCTCAGTAATAAACAGCAAAATGAGTATCACCTCAGTGTGCTACAGGAACTGTCCTCAACTTCCTTTATACCATTATGTTTCTGCACATAAGATACTTTCACAGTTTTATCTAATCTCACAAGCACAGCCCAGACATGTTGTCCCTTGAGCACATAAAGAGATTTTTTCCCAAATGTGAGGAATAAAAGGCAAATCTATAATACAATTAATACACCTCAGGATCTGTTTTCATATCACTGGGTGGGGTAGGGGAATATCAGAACTGATAATTTTTTTTAGACACATACTGAATGCATCTTAACCTAGGTTAAAACAGATTATGTTCTTAAGGATAAAACAGTACCTAAAAGCGTCATTGCCCTTTTCCTTACTCTTCAATCTAGATGTGCTTGTTTTAATCATCCTTTACTCGTACCACCCAAGCTATGAACTAACACAGACCCTCAGATGATTAACAAATGCTAGTATGTCTTTTCTCTAAAGGGATTTATAAAAAATGTCTTCACTCTGGAGGGCATTCAAATAATGTAAGAAGAATAAATGTATAAACCAGATTGCACATGCATTAGGATTCAAACAAGCTCTAAACCAAAAATGTCTTTTACTGAATCACTGCAAATATATATGAAACTTCCACCTAACATTCAGGTCCTCTGCGTTCTTCAATACTTTGGCAAAAATAATAGGGAGAGCATAGAATTAGTCAGGGGAAAAGCAGAACTTCATAGAAAAGGAACTTAAATTAACAGTAGGGGCTACTCTCCATCCTACTGATCAACATGCAGGTGCTACAATGAGTGATGTAGAATTAACCAGCTACACACTAAAAGGCAGTACAACACATCACAGCCAGTTTCCAACAAAGTCAGCAACAAACTCACCTGAAGGCACTGGTACCATTTGTAAGGCAACTGATACAATTATACCCTGAATCAATATATTAAAAGCAGGTTTTATAGTAGAGGATGACAACTGGAATATCTTAACATCAACAATATTAACTGGGGCCTTGATCCATTATGTACTGTTCATCCGTAATTACAAAATTTTAAAACAAATGTCCTTTTTAAAATGGATGATGCAGTAGTATTTTAGAACATTCCAAATAATTCTCAATCTTTTTATAACATATATTAAGCATACATTTGACCAAGAAGAGTGGAACAAACTATCTGAAAATATACAACTCTGCCAGCAAAGTGAGTAACACCAGTAGATAAAGAAAAACATGGAAAAAAATCATCCTGCTTCCCTATTAAATGCCAAGAATAAGAGAAATTTTTGCATATAGGAAACTAAAAAAAAAAAAAAAAAAGAAGCTTTTTGCCATTGTTAAGTTTTTAGTAGCAAATATACTTCGCAATAATATTATATACTATGCATTTCTGTAATGAGTTTTTAGAATTTTTTTGAAACAACAGGTTAGCACATGAAATAAAAAGCCTAATCCCTTTGAACAAAGACAGTCTTATAAAGCATAACAACCCTTATAGGCACAAACATATCAATTTTGACAGGAAATTTACATTGTTACACAGCCCACACAAGGTTTTTTGAAGGACACCAGGCTTCATACAAATAATACTGTGTTATGCAGCACTCCTCTAGATGTTTCCAAAACTTTGGCACATTCAAAAAAATGCAGAGAGAGAGAGAGAGGTGGACTCCAAAAAAACATAAGCAAAGGGCGTTACAGAACAATGAGAAACCATAATAAAACCCTTTCCTGAACTGTAAAATAATAGCAGTAACAAGGGAGAAAGAGAAAGGATGCTGGCTGATTTTCCTTGAACGTTGTCACTTGCAACAGAAGTGGCCTGGATCACAGGGCAGTTTTCTCTCTAAAGGCAAGGCTTCTCTACCTTGCAGTTGCTGGCTGGACGTGACCAGGGTAAGATCTCCTTGTGCTTGTGGCTTGTCTTTGTCTAGCCAGGAAGGACTGTCCTGAGCCTGTACTAGCCAGTCTATCTTCTGCTGCTTTTTTATGCAGAGTCATCCCCTGTGGAAAAAGAGAAACTTCTCAGTGAATACCAGCACAAAACACCAAAAAACTTAACTCATGTACATTTTGTTTATTATCTCCTAACTTCACCAATACTAAGCTATTTTGTATTCCAAATATGAAGCTTCATATTTTCAAGGGTAAGGCTAAGATTCTAATTCTTTGTTTATTTTCTTCTCCTGTCCCCACCAATCGTTGTCTGGGTTTGGAGTGTGCATTGAGAAAATGATCCCCTGGTGTCTCAAATCTGAAAATAAACTTCTCCACACAAATGTATGGTAACTGAATGAATCTTTTTAGAAGTGCTTCCCTTTTCCGCCCACCCCCTTCCAGATACTGAGCTAGAAGAGAACTTTTCTGAAAATAACTGAAGTATTGTCATCCTCTGTGAAAATACCAGCTCATATGTCAGAAGTACATCTTGAGAGAAAGTATGTTTTCAGTAGGAGTAAATTCAAGGAGGAAATGAGGGAAGCAGTGATGGGCTGCACAGTTACATGTAACAGCAGAGGGTAATTACAGAAAGACACATATAAAGCTATCAATGCCCATCTCAATGTTCTTGATAGGCTATTGAACTTTAGCTCTTAGCTCAGGCGAGTCTTCTGCTTGTCAGTGGGACTAATATTTAAAAAATTGGTCAAGGACACTAGTCACTTTAAAATGCCTTCTATATTTAAAGCATATAGGCCCAGTAAAAGCTGTATGGCTGCAGAGATCACATCCTCATGCTACAAGTAATTTAAGTGAGGGTCTTGTCCCTTTGCTCACCCATCGCATGGGGCTAATCTTGCACTCAAGTTAAAGGGACTGCTCCTCAGACCACTTACTGCAGCAAGTAAGCTCTATTGCGTGTCTTGGGAACCTTCATTAGAAACAACTGGAAGACCAGAGAGTGGAGAATGAAAGAAGAAAATAAATTTGAGCGCTGTAAGTCAGTATAACTGAAGGGCTGGAATTACAAAACAGTTACCTGAGGTATCCTTCCCTCTAGAAAGTGCCATTTCTGGTAAAATTTGAAAATAACAAACATTTAACCCAATGTTATTATAAGAACACACTCATATGGTAACAGTTTAAAATTATTAAAAAGCATTTGTGTATTGTAAAATGCTTTTCAAACAAAAAAAATTTGTAAACTAATGAATNTTCTTACCATATTGTACCAGGCACTAACAATAAATTTCTCCTCCATTTCTCTTTGACTTTTTGTTTTTTCATATTCTTTCTATAAAATAAACATAAAAAAGCATACATTTAAAATGAAAGTTTAAAAAAAACAACAGGGAAATATGCATTTAAGAGGAAACATGAGGATAACTACCTCCAGTGAATGAAACATTCTGTCCCACTCCTGCAACTGATTCTTCAGAGCCTGAATCTCAGGAGCTGCACCTTGGTTCTGCTTAGGATCTAAGGTACGGATGACCTGTAAGAGAAAATCATTTTGGTTTTAATTACGTCCTTCAAAAGCAATCTAATCGAAGAAAAAGACATCAAAGAATTACAACCTTTTATGTCACGTTAAGAAATAAAAAAGTGACTTGAAACATGTCAGTGGCAAGAAAGGACACTCCAAGATGTGGAACAGAAAGAATGTACAGTTCTAAGGGGCTGACACCTGCAAAATGATCTTGACAGACAGTTCTGCCTCTGAACATCTGCCATGACAGTGACCCCTAAGAGATTCAATATCCTAATACTCACAGCCAGTTCCTACCTCTAGCCGTACCACCTTGAGGCCACAGCAGTAGAAGCATTTTCTTGACAGTTTCTCTCTTTATAACTAAGGTTTACAGACCTGTCAATTACTCTTGCCTGATGGAAAAATGCCATGATTAAGCTACCTAGGGTACCAGGTACTGTTATTTCTAGATAACCCTGCTAAGCCAAGCATTAGTCTGTGGCAAATGTGTGATCATTACGTTACTAATAAGACTAAGGGACACCTGTTTATGTTTAAAAATGGCATCTGGATATCATGAGTGCTAGTAAACACAGAATTAAAACAAAATACCTAGATTCCTAAGCCTTTAAGTGAAAATAGCTCAAAACTTTTTCATAACCTTTGGATATATACAGAATTCACATCTTTTTATCTTTCTACTTGTTTCAGAATAATGTTCAAATGCTAAAAGAAAACAATGTTTTAAATTTTAGTAGTTTTCTTTTTACAGAATTATAGTCATGAAGGAAGATTCAATAAGTGTACTATGTTTCTAAGAAAATACCCATTAGACCTGGTTATAGTTCCTATAGTGTAAGGCTATAATGACTGTTCTCATCTTCACAAAAAAAAAAAAAAAAAAAAGATGTAAAGATCACAAAAACCAAACCAAAAAAAAAAAAAAAAGTTGATGGGAAGATCACAAAAACCTAACCTGACTAAAATAATTAATGGTATTTTTTTCTAAAATGCCCTATAGTAACACAGTACATACAAATACACAAATCTTATTAAAAAGTGAAATTGGCACTCTGTCTTTAACTGGAATACTCTAAGGCACAGTCAGCAATATAAGATGATAAAAAAAATGTTGTTGCTTAGATTTCCTGAAGACTTGAAACACTGAAGTCACTGAGGAAATTACACAGAAGTAAAGGAAGGAACAATGAAGTTTTGCTAAATTAGAGACCAATTCCAATTTACTGATACACAGCCATAGCCAAGATCTTGACTCTACCATGATCAGATGAATGAAGACACCAGTGTGCTTTTAAGAAATTCAAATGAAATATCAAGGTATAGTAAGAGAAGAAGTAATGGGATGATGATTGAGACCACAATATTGCCATTTCAAAGTTGGTAGTATACCCACATCCTCAATAACATAAATATTAGCTGTCTTCTTGATGGAAGCATATATTAATCAGCACAAGCAAAGAGAATGCTGAATGTCATCAAAGAAATATAAGAGCTCTCAAAGGTGGTTCAGTTAAAAAGATCACTTTACTTGGAAAAAGCATGAATAAAAATCAAGGGCAAAAGATGAACAAGGAAAACAAAATTTAAATCAGTAAAAGATGGCTCTGGCACATGTGTAATTACATCTGCCTGTAAATTCTGAGCCCCTCAATGTGAATAAGCAATTCATATGAATAATTAGGACCTGATGAAACCTGATGCAATTAAAACTATATTTATAAAAAAGCATATCAAAAAAGTACTGCCTGACTGAGCACCACAGGAAGGCTGCACCATTCTGAACTGTACATGAACAAATCCAGCCATCGGTGACGGCAAGAACCCAAACTTCCTTTCCCTCTCTGCCAAACTCATCCAAACCAGAGTTTGTTGGTCCAACAGTGCCTGTAATTGGTGTTACTAAACTATATTTGTGTGTACAGAGAGATGGAACTCTTCGTTAAAACTGTGCCAGAAGTCCCCAAAAGACCCAACAAAAATGCCAATTAAGGAATGTGTTTGCTCACAGAGCTTCCTTTCCTTGGAAGGAAGGTTTAGATGAGTGGCAATCCAATTGTAAAGTATAGCACAGCTACCATTTCTAGTATCGACATGGCTTTAGTGGATCCATACATTTGTCACTCAGAAACAGAAGTCTGACAGAATTTCCACAAAGGAAGAGGTTATCACTGCATTAGAAAGCGTTCAACACATTCTTCTCAACAGTAGACATTAAAGCACACTTAACTTGGTTTGTCCAGGTGACTATCAAAAATCTGTAGCAGTGTGTATACATTTGTACAGAGGTATCAGAAGGACTTACAAACCAGCAGCAAAAAGGGACAGTCATGAACACAAAATGAGTGTGAAGTCTTCTGCAGAACAAATCAGTATCAGTCACTGGGCCTTCCTTCTCTTTTACTTGCTAGTTTGTACACAGATGCCTCCTTTATGTTTTTACTGCAGAGTGTTGGACATCTGGTGCATTCTGTCAGAGAAGGATCATCGATATGGAACACATTACTTACACTTTTGGCCTTTTCCAAATACTTTTTGTATCGCTCTTCCATTTGCTTCATTTCCTCCTCCTTTTTCCGTAAAGCTTCTTGTAATTCTTCAATTTTGAGGGCTTTATGTCAGCAGGCATACATTAGAAAACAACATAATTAATACTATGTTTATTTTCATGTTTTTCAGACATATAAAGCACAGATAGAGTTTACTTCTATTAAGAAAAGCTAACACAACAAACTTGAAGTAGCAGACAACACAGTTTTAATTGCTGAACAGCTCAGAAACACATTAAAAATTGGTACTCCTACATAATCTCATGAGATGGCTGTTTTGTACAAAAAAAAATTCAGTTTTAATTTTTTAATTTGAAAAAGTTGAGGAGAATGGAATCATTTGGTTAAGCACTGCAGCTTAACAAGTATGAAATGATTGTGTTTAATAGCCACCTGTGAAACTGATGAATCTCATTTCCAAGTCTTCTAACATTTCCTAAGTCATGGAATTTATAATGTATTCTGCAGTTTCAGCTTAACACAACTGAAAATTCCTTTTTGGATACAGAATATATGCAACGAATAATGAACTGATACTTCTAACTTCTTCAAAGTCTTTATGAATAAAATCACTTTGGCACAAACCAGAAAAACTGTCATTGATTGCAAATTTTTGCCTTCTTCTATCATAAGCAGGCTTGGGAAAAAAGGAAAAATCTATGTCCAATACTTTTCAGATAAAAAGCAGCATTAATGTAACACAAAACAACTGGATGCTGGGTTCTGGATGCCATCTGAGTGACATGACATATATCTCACATTTTCTTTGACCACTGTCTGAAATTCTTCTCAAATTAAAACACAGTTCAGAAAACACACTGAAGGAATGTACATTGGGAATGAAAATAACCTAGTGACGCCAGCAAGTTCCTGCTAAAGTAGGGTTTTGGGAGACAAGACAGTTCTGAACAGTGTTCAATGACAGGTACAACAGAGACTCAGTGTTTCTACAGCCATTCCCATTTCTTACTATGGTAGTTTAATACGAAGCCCTGCATTTCATGTGTTAAAAGCATCTTTTTGGTCGACATAAATGTAAAATGTTAAAGTATACTTTTTGTTTATCATGCATCTCCTGTTGGTGTTATAATTAAAGACCTTGCACAGGAAATACTTTATAAAGAAAAGAAATGGACTACACAGCTAACTCACAACTGTTATTGCATCTTGGTTCCAAATCCTCAATAATAGCTCGTTTCTTCTGTAGTTCATTGTTAGCTTCATGGAGCTTCTCACTGTTACAAACCATAAAAGTACATATTGTTTTTCTATTATTATTAATGTGCTTGAACAAATATTAAGCAATACAAAAAATGTTTCTGAAAGCAGGACTGACTTTTGCTATGGGACATGAGGATAAATGACAATGTCACTGTGGAAATATTTGTTAAGTAGGCTTACATCAAACATCACAGTGTTTGAAGAATCGTAACAACGACAGCTTCATTAGCAGTAACTCTAAAGTTAATTAAGAACTTACAGATATTTGCATAATGCCTGTCTAAACTGAATAACTGTAACTGAGATTACACTGAGAATTAATAACTAAATCCAAAGGCAACAGAAACAACTTTTTTTTTTTTCAAGCCAGTCAAAAAGCAGTCAGCTCTCAGCATTTTAGGGAAGTAAAGTAGGTGGCAGGAACAGCAGAACAAAATGTTAACACTTCCTAAAATGTCCTTTTATGCCATAATGTCTACTAAAAAGTAAATAATTTTTGTTCACATTAACATACTTTCCACAGGAGAATGTTTTTTACTTTTTTTGAGTAGGCATTTATACAATGTTAAACAAAATTTTGCAACCACCACAGAATGATTCCTTCATAGCTCATACTGCTTTTGCAAGCTTCTCTGAGATAAGAATAGTATCTGGACAATGGATTTATGTGTTATCTAATTTCTCTTAGCTGTATATTTTCCAGATGCATGATTAATGAGACTCTGCCTTTCTTAATATATGGAAAATACATAATCTCAAATGGTAAACAAAACAGACATATAAAATACTTACAGATGTTCTTCAAGTTTCTTTTTCAGAAGAATTGACTAAAATAGAAAGTTAAATGTTTCATTTTAATATAGTTCAGAGCTTTAATAATTCAAAAATTATTTTAAAACCACATAATTTTGACACTCTAACCAAAAGCCAATTTTTTACTTTGCTCAGTTTCAGATCACCACTAGAAAGCCACCTTCTGTGGCAACAATCCTTCCTTTCACATCTGTGTGTCCTACCAGAAATTAGAGCACTTTATAACTTTACAGATATTCTCCCAGGAACTAGATCAATAAGAGCAAGATCATAAATGACAAAATTCTACGTCAGCTGCTTTAATTTCTTCAGTACTTTTATAATTAGGTTTAATAAATTAACCTTAAATTGGAAAGTGCAGCATAATTTGCTAGAAGAGTCATCCTACCAATACTACAATGCAACCACATGAAGATACGTAGCAAACTAGTTGAAGGAAAACCCTGCCCCCATAGAATCTAGGGGGAGTAAAGTAATTTCTACTACAGTATAGCAGAAATTTTACACTTTTTCTGTTTCTCATTTTACTGACTAAAGACAAGTAAAAACTACCACACAACTTACAGTGTTCCACTTTCTGGCTAAATGACATTTGATAAGCTCTTAGAATAAAAGCTTCAAAGTAAATTTTATTTTAATTTAAAACTCACTTCACACACAATGAGTATCTTTAAAAGAAAAAATCCCCAATAAACATTCATAAACAGAAAGTAGTGTTAAGTAAATAGAAAGCCATACTCACAATAGCCTTGAGCAGAAGCCCATGCCAAGAAATAGAGATGACATTAGTATAAAGCAAAACAGCAGCCAACAGAAGAAACTATTTAGAAAGTCATGAACAGAAAAAGTTAAAGCTATGCTTTTTTTTCACACATGTGCATTTTTCTCCACTGATCTCATAACCAGTTTAATCCTATAACATTTTCTAAAACATATCACTAAAAACAGAAAAATAAAATTAATAAAGAAGCACATTTGTAAATCATTGTATTTCAATCAGAATTTCAAAGCAGAGTAACTGCTGTTTTGGAAACTTGTTTTAAAACTAAAGTCAGATAAGTAACAAAAAAGGAGAAAATATGCAGTTTGTTGGGCTATAACCAAAACTAAGAGATTTTTGTGAACTGATTCTGAATTGTGTTATTAACCCATTAATTGGATGTAAGACAAATGGAGAGGATTAAAATCAGAAACTGCCTTTTTGATTTCTCTTTACCCAGTGCTAACCACACTGGAGGTCCAGTGTGTGAGTGATGGTCAAGAATGCCATCAAAATACAACATAAAACCAACAGAATTACTTCAGTGCTTTTCTGCCAGTGGTCTTCCAACAAGGGTGAGACACCTCATCAGAGACAAGTGTCACGAGCACCCAGAAAAGTTCTTAGCTTTGTTATATTGTAGATATTACAAAATATTGTCTCTGCTTTTCCTGGCTCATGCTTTTTAATTATTTCAAAGCTGGATTTTCCTATTACACTATAAGAAAAGGGCATATAAAAACATATCAGCATGACCCTAGTGACTCCAGAGGCAGAAATTTGTAGCAGCTAAGGATCTGATGGTTTTGACCATTTGGCTTTTTTCTTTTCCAGTCCTCTGAACAACTGCAAGAAGGCGACTTTTCCTGTAATAGAAAGTGTTTGTATGCATTTTTCTTGGTCGCAAAGAATTTGAACTGGCACAACCACTTATATCTGATCATTTATTGGACCATTGGATGGTTAGGACAAGAAAGAGAAAAGCTGGCAGCAGTGCCCATTTTCCTAGGGTAAGAAAATAAACATTGAACTCAGTGGGGTTTTCTTGCAATCCTTGTATCGCATTGGGGGTGCCCTAGAACAGACACCATTACTTGCCAACATTGAATCCACTGGTATATTTTTGTATATATTATTTGCATTGCTGTGAGAGTAACCTCTCTCCCTCCAGACAGATCATGTGTTCTCACAAGCAAGAAACTAACAATGATAAACAGCACACACAATTAAAAGAAGCAGGACTGAGTTTATGCAGCGTAATCTACCTAATGCATGAGATTAGGATAAAGAATAAAAGGTTAAATGTGCAATTTTAGCTACCTAAGGATCCTGTATAAATACTTGTAGCAAGGCATATAAATTAAAAGAAATAATTTACTCTGAAATATTCCATCAATATTTATTAGTAATATAAATTACTAACAAATTCCCTAGAAATGGACAGCTATTGCTTTTGTTAGTTTCAGTCGGCTTCCAAGCTACATATCCAAATCCTCTGCTCCTAAGAAGTAATTACTATAGTTGTTCTTACATAGGAAAAAGAGTTTCTGAAAAAAAACCAAACAACTCATTAAAAAAACAAGCTCTATATACTTTTGAGCTAGTTTTATATTTAAACTTTATTTATATGTTTTATCTGTTCATAACAGAAGAACATTTCTGTAACAAAACTGTAAAAATGAGCAAATGCACAGTTGCTATTTTGCTTTTTCTCCCACTGCTAACAAGTCCCAAAAACCCACCAGAAAACACCAGATAAAAATATTATGGCATGGCTGCAGAAAACAGGTATCTTCCACAGTATTTAATTGTTATCTCTCTTTTACATAAAAAAACCCCTACAGAAATAAAGTCTTTTTGCTGGAAATTTCTTTCATGCTTAAACAAGCTGAAGGAACAAGTCAGTCCCCTTTCTGAAGGCAAAGTTTGGTTTTGCTCTGCATGTTGAGGCCTTAGGCAGATTGCTACGTTCTGGCTTCAGGTTAAGCTAACTTAGCAAGGTGAGGAAAACTATGGCATGTGACTTGAAAAAATTGCTTGATGAGATTGTAATGCTGGGAGAACATGACAAAAGTTGAAAATAGCACCATGAGAGATGGTCAGTTTTCACAGATGCTAAGTGTAAGCACAGAATCACAAAAGAGTTTGGGGTGGAAGGGCCTTTAAAGGATGTCAGTGCCTATTACAGGCCTAATGGCACTGATATCTTTCTAACATCAGCATTCCAATACAGAGCAATACAAAATCAAAACTGCTTCCCCACTTGGAACATATCGAGCAACGATACATGCCTGGGCGAGGATAGTGCTATTCTTACTTGTTGAGTAAGCCCACAAAATTATTTCAACTTTGAAAACAAACAAAACTAAAAGAAAAAATATATCAAACAAAAAAAACCAACACAACACAAACCCAAGCCCTCATTATACATATCTGGACTGATACAAACAGGAATTTCAGTTTTCTGGGTTAAGAATATTTACAGTATAAGTATTCAAAAAAACAGATTTCAGTGCATTATTGCAAAAAAGTAGCGAAAAATAGAGGAAACATGGTGAAAATGGTGCATCACTGAACTGCATGCCACGAGCTTCTGAAGATATCCTTATGCTTTTTGCAAGCATATCATAAGGATAAATTGGGTGGTCCCAGCATAACTTCCATCTACTTGAACAGCTGGATTTAACTTTGAGGTTTGCTCTGTTTTATGTGAGAGATTGGATGAGGTGTCCACACTTTCAGAGGTTCTTGCAGCCTCAATACTTCTCTAAGTCTACACTGTATATATTGTTTCTTTAAGAGTAAATGAAATCCTACACACTGAACTCAGCCAAACAGGCCACGGCGTTAGTGCCTACAAATCACTGCTGGCATGGTCAGACCTACACAGAAGCCAGGAATGCAGCAACTGCATCACAAACCTGTCAGCTCTGCTTCAACAAGGGCTGCCTGATACACACAGCAGGCTGTACTACGGTTTGTGATGGTGATGTTTTGCTGTTAACAGAATCATCTCAAGTGATGCCTACAAGGGCTGCAACCAGTCCTTTAACTGAGCTGCAGATACATCCTAAATTACTGTCCAAACCAGAGCCTCAAAAGGGACACAATTAAAATTGCAGTAAATAAAGCTGAATTCAATTAGACAGGGATCATTTACAATACTCAATATCTGAGAATAATTTTTTTCATATTCTCCTTTGCCCTGAGAAATGTAGTTTTTGCCAATAACCAAGACAAGACTACCTCAGAATCACATAATTGTATGGACTTATTTTAAAATGCAGTCTAAAACTCATTCTAAGTTAACTTGGGAAAATAATCTTATTTGAACTCGACCAGGTGTTTTATTTTCATACAGTTTATTCTGAAAAAGGATAAGCTAAATTAAACACAGACTTTAATGAAAATAAGCAGCTATTAAAAATCTCAGTGCTTTGTATAAATTAGTTAAAGCAAAACTACAAAACCAGAAAGCAACACATTACGATTTGTTCCCAATTAGCAACACAACACACTGCAATGTACAGTCCTGCAAATCACTGCTTTCAAGGAAGTTCTATAATTGCTTCTCTGAAATACAGGAGATGGCAAATGAATTTTGAGTGGAAGACTGAAAGCTGTTTTGAATACTAACTCTGTCACAATGTGTATTCTGACATTAAAATAAAGTTAGCTCAACATACAGAAACAGAAAATGCTGCGTTATCCTCAGAACCTAATTATTTGACTTTTTTTTCCCTTCAGTTTTGGCCACATTTATATTCACAATGACAGAGTTTCCACTAGCAGGAAAGACCTTGACTTTCATTATGAAAACTAAACCAAACCTAAGTCCAGATATTTTATTAAAACATGGTGACAAATTTCCTTAATTCCCTGTAAAACTCTCTATTCTAATTAAATCAATTAATGCTCAGTTTACCATTGGAACAGACTTATATTTGACACCTCTCCATAGGATACAGAAAAATAACAGACATCTCCATTTGTGTATTTTTTTACAAATTTTTACAAAAAAGTTTAAAGTTCAAAATCCATTAACTACTTTAATGTAAGTTTTATGCACATTTCTACTTACATCTTCAGCTTTGGAACCTTGATCCTGCAAAGATTTTTGTAGTTCTTCAACCTGGGACTGCACCTCTAGAAGTCTCTGATTTACCAGTCTAGGAAAGAGATTATATTCTGTTTTTCAGAAAAAAACCCCAAAATATTGCAAGAAGAAGCCTGAGATTTTTTTAGTGTTCAGTATTTTCAGGTCATCTACAGAAGTAATGCACTTGTATTTTATTCACAGAAAATTTACAGCAGTAGTTACAATGTCCAGCAGTTCCACATATGACCTGTAGTCATCCAGAATGTTCTGATACTCTTCCAAGACAAAATGAACACATGTATTAAGAAATAATTTCTACACACATCAGTCAGTTTTACAGTGAGAAAGAAACTAATTTACTGCTTTTACACAACCATTGAATCCTATAAACCTGTATGCTGGAGGGGAACTCTACAGGTTGTCTAAATACAACATTCTGCTTAAGGTAGCTGCACTTGGAGCAGACTGCTGGCAACCACATCCAGTCAAGGTTTGGACACCTGTAAGGACAGATGCCTGACAATCAACCTGGGCCTCTCTTCTAGAGCTCAGAAATTTCCTCAGTAAATGCTTTGGTTTTTATATTTAGTCTGAATTTCCTCATTCTCCATATTGCGTCTGTCACCTCCTCTCCTTTCACTTTCAGGTAGTTGTACAGAGCAATAAGGTCTCCCCTCAGCCTCCCCTTCTCCAGGCTAAACAACCCCAGTTCCTTCAGCCATTCCTGTAAGACTTATTCTCCAGCCCCTTCACCAGCCTCATTGCTTTTCTCTGGACTACTCCAGAGCCTAAACATCTTTCTTTTGGTGAGGGGCCGAGAACTGAACACAGGATTCGAGGTGCTCATCAGTGCTGAGTGCACAGGGAGAATAACATTCCTGGACCTGATGGCCGTGTTGTTTCTGATACAAGACAAGATGCCATTGGCCTTCTTGGCCACCTGGGTACACTGCTAGCTCACGTTCAGTCGGCTGTCAACCAACAACCCCAGGTCCTTCTCCTCCGTGCAGCTTTCTAGCCTCTCTTCCCATAATCTGTAGCCCTGCACAGGGTTGTTGTGTCCCGAGTGCAGGACCTGGCACTTGGTCTTGTTAAACCTCATGCCACTGGTCTCAGTCCAGTGGTCCAGCTGTTCACATGCCTTCACAGAGCCTCCCTACCCTCTAGCAGACTGACACTTCCACCCAGCTTAGTGTCATCTGCAAACTTACTTAGGGTGCATTCGATCCCCTCATCCAGGTCATTGATAAAGACATTGAACAGGGCTGGACTCAGCACTGAGCCCCAGGGAACAACATTTGTGACTGGCCTCCAGCTGGAACTAACTCCACTTATCATCATTCTTTGGGCCCGGTTAGGTATGGTTTGTCCTGCATAAATTTATGTTGGGCTCTCCCATTCTACTTTCTCGTCCTTCATTTAGCTGGAAACAGATTCCAGATTTGTTTACTCTGTTAAATTCCCAGAAAGTGAGCAGTGGTTGACCAGTGCCTGTAGCTCTCCAGACTCTTTCTTGCCCTTTTTGAAGGTGAGTGCAGTATTTTACCTTTCACAGGCTTCAAAAACTTTTCCCAATCAAAGAGGAATATCAAGAAAAATTAGACATAGAGCAGATTCAAAGCTTAGGTACAGAGCAGCCCCTCAACACTGTCAGCCAGATACATTAGTACACTCAGATGCATGCTGTCTGGCCCCATGGACATCTGTATGTTGACAAGCGTAATCTCTCCAAGGATGGAAATAACCTCTCTGTGCAACCTATTCCACTTTTCAGCAACCCTCATAGTAAAAAAAAGTATGCCCTTATATTTAAATTAAATTGAATGTGTTTTAGTTTCTGCTCCCCACCTCTTGCTTGGTTACTGAGAATCATTGAGAAGAGTTTAGCTCCATCTCCTTTAGACCTCCCATCAGCTATTTATAAACATTGATACAATCCATCCTGAGCCTTCTTTTTTTTTCCAGGTGACACCATCTCTATCCCTCAAGCCCTCCTTATATGAAAGATGCTGCAGTCACGCAATCACATCCTTGTGGCCTTTCACTGGACTGACTTCAGTGAGTCCATGTCTGTCCTGTACAGGGGAGGCCAATACTGGATACAGTATCCCAAAGTTTACACCACTGTTACAAAAGTCAGTTAAAATGCTTCTTACCTGTTTTCTGTCTCCAATTCATTCTTTCGTAAATTTGCATCGTCAAGAAGGCTCTGCAACAAGGCAATCTTTTCATTGTCAGAACCTTCTTGGTTCAACTTTAACATCTTATTCTCATGCTGAAGGCGAATGAGTTTCTCCCTAAACACATAGAAGTTTCATATTAAAAAGTATGCCAATCGTTATGATGAAGAAAACATTTTACCACAGGAGGTGTAAATATTAACAAAAGGGAGACAGATGAAACAACATTCATGCCTTCAAAGCTCCCAATACAAACCAATTTAAAGGAGTTATAATCATAAAAAGCACAACACAAAGAAGATGCCCAAGTGCCCCTACTGGATCTCAAAGCACAGATGGACAGATTTATAGGTGGAATGTGGAGAATGCAAAGTTTGGTGCCAAGTGTTAACGGAGATTGTAAACTCGGCTGTTATTGAAATATTGCATGAACCTGAGCAAGTCACTTCTACCTTGTTGGTCTTCTTCCATAGAAACAGAGAATCATCAGGATTGGAAAAGACTCTTAAAAGGTCATTGAGTCCCATCATCACTGCCAAGTCTACCACTTACCCATGTTCTTAAGTGCCATATCTACATGTCTTTTAAAAGCCCATGTGGTGCAAGAACAAGTGATGTACTTGGTTTGTGGACTGTCTGGGAGACAACAAGAACTGGGAACTGAGCAAAAGGAAGCCATCTATCAGACTATACTCCCACAAACAGTAAACCAAATAAGGACCTTTCCAGGAACGACACGTTGGCCCTGTTTATGGATTTACAATTATGAAGTGATGGTAAAGTTGTTATATGAACTTTAAAAACCCAACCCTCTCCAACTGGCAAGGTCTAAGGAGGCTAAAAATGTGTTTGAGATGCTTAAAAGGAACTTGTAAGAGCTCCAGCTTTCGGTCTACAAGATGCCATTAAACCCTTTTGACTTCTCACTTACAAAAAGCAGGAAGTAGCTCTAGGCATCCTGGCTCAATGGTTGGGACCCTGTAAGAGGACTGTGGCTTACTTCTCCAAACAATTGGATAAAGTAAGTAAAAGAAGGCAGGATGCTTACAAGTGGTGGCAGCAACATTAAGGCCAAAAATTCACTTTGGTCCAGAAGGTAACAGTGTTAGTCTCACATACAGTATCTGCTTTGCTAGAACAAAAGAGAATTCACTGGCTTTCCCCATCAAGGTTTTTGAAATACCAAGCCATCCTGGTCAAATCAGATGATATCAAATTTGAAGTAACTAGCATTGTGGACACAGCTTCTTTTCTCAGTGGGATGACACCCGAACTGCAGATGCGTGACTGCCTTGAAGCAATAGAAGCTATGTATTCCAGTAGGCCAGATCTGAAGGAAGAATCTCTGGAGGACACACAAGATTCCTGGTTTACAGATGGAAGTAGTTTTGTCTGACAAGGCACCCATAAAGCTAGTTTGGCAGTAACTACTAGGAACAAGGTATCTGAATCCCAACTATTACCTGCTGGGATTATGGCTCAAAAGGCTGAAATTATTGCCTTGATCAGACCCTTAAAATTGGTGAAAATGAAAAAGATAAATATTTGGACAGATTCTAAATATGACTTTGGAGCTGCTCATGCTCACAGAGCAATGTGGAAGGAACAAGGGTTATTGACTCTATGTAGAAAACAGATTAAACACACTGAAGAAATACTTCACTTATTGGAAGCAGTACAATTACCAACTAAAGTAGTCATCACACACTGCTGAGTGCACCTAAGAAGTAACACCAACAGGAAACAGATAACAGATTGGCTGATTACAAGGCAAAACAGGTGGCAGAAAGAATGTAAGAGCAAATTTTAGCTCTAATCCCAGATAACAGAGAGAAAACTTGGAAAACCAGAAAGGTATTAAATACTCCAAATCCGATCAGGAACTAATACAAGAACTTGGGGGACAGGGTTCTTCCCAGAAGTGAGCACAACCAAAAGATAGCAGAATTATTGTACCTGTCAGCTTGGTCTGGGAACTTGTCAAAAAGGACCAGACTCCTTATATAAATTCTTAAGTCAGAAATAGACAGGGAGGAATTTATCTACCATGGTTCACAGCACGTGATTCAACAATGCAAAGTATGTTTAAAGAATAATCCCAGCACAGGAAATGGGATACAATTAGGAATAATTAGGAAAGGAAACATGCCTGGAGAGTGTTGGCAAATTGATTTTTCTGAACTCCCAAGAAAAGGAGGGCATAGATACTTATTAGTATTCATGGTAACTTTTCTGGATGGCCAGTGGCCTTTCCTTGCAGGACAGATAAGGCAAAGGAAGTAACAAAGACTTTGTTGAATGATATAATACCCTGATTCGGAGTACCCACAATTATGTCACCAGATAAAGCCACTCATTTTTGTGCATNGAAAGGTATTAAATACTCCAAATCCGATCAGGAACTAATACAAGAACTTGGGGGACAGGGTTCTTCCCAGAAGTGAGCACAACCAAAAGATAGCAGAATTATTGTACCTGTCAGCTTGGTCTGGGAACTTGTCAAAAAGGACCAGACTCCTTATATAAATTCTTAAGTCAGAAATAGACAGGGAGGAATTTATCTACCATGGTTCACAGCACGTGATTCAACAATGCAAAGTATGTTTAAAGAATAATCCCAGCACAGGAAATGGGATACAATTAGGAATAATTAGGAAAGGAAACATGCCTGGAGAGTGTTGGCAAATTGATTTTTCTGAACTCCCAAGAAAAGGAGGGCATAGATACTTATTAGTATTCATGGTAACTTTTCTGGATGGCCAGTGGCCTTTCCTTGCAGGACAGATAAGGCAAAGGAAGTAACAAAGACTTTGTTGAATGATATAATACCCTGATTCGGAGTACCCACAATTATGTCACCAGATAAAGCCACTCATTTTTGTGCATAAGTAGTATAACAAGTTAGTAAAACATTAGGGATCACCTTTTTTGGGAGAGAAGCTCTAATTCCTATGTGACTGCTCCCATGTGCTTCTGTGGTTATTAACACATCAACAATCCTGACATTGTGACTGTTGTGTGCATCAATATCCTCTGCATCCACCGAGATGGCTAAGATGCTGCCCACATTAGTACAGGGATATTTTGAACGTGCTCAAAATGGAGCAGGCTGAAGATTTCAGTAGCATATTGCCCCTCAAACACTGCTGTACTGCCCTCAGGTTTATCTCTGGTGAGTCTGTTTTTAACCCTTTCCCTTTCAAATCTAGTTTATAGTTCTTTCAGTGAACCTTCATGTCACTTAACTTGTTGATTTCCTCAGGAGCAACTGGCGGGCCACAGATTGAATCTGCCCCAGTAAACTCTCCCATTTGATCTGTGGTCTTTATTAGAAGGAGAAAGATGCTTGAGCAGGTCTGTTGCCACAAAAGGAACAAGACAGAAATTGTAGCTACTCCTATGGTTGGGTTGCCTCGTGCAGTCTTGCCCCTTCAAAGGCAGAATCAGCAGCCTAGACCTCTAGATCAGAAAGCTGCTGTCCTACAGTAGCCACTGCTACTGCCCAACTCTATCAAGTGGGCATAAAGGGTCTTAGCATCTATAAACATCCTGCAAGGATGTATGGTGCATAAAATCCAGAAATCATTTTCATAAACCAAAGATGAAGATTCAGTGAAATCACAGGCTATGTTTGGGTACTTATTTAGGGTCCTGTCCTCTCTCATGCAATCACATGGAAGATGTACTTCACTAAAACTGTGTCAAAATGTTATTCTTCTCTTTTGTTGTTTCTGAACAAAACTGAAAAAAATTGTAGCTCTTGTAGTGAGGCGCAGCAGCACAGCTGGAAGGAAAAAAAAAGAATCTTTTCTATTACTAGCTTTCTACAAAATATTTTTCTACTTAACAGTTATGTTTTGACCCTATATTGAGCTTTCCAAGTGTTCAAATACTGTATCAGTGCTGGTAGAGACAGTAGAAGTTATTTCTTGAAAAGGTAACATATTTCTGAGATGTGGCTGTCTTAAATACTTTTAGCAGACTGGCAAGGCTAAACATAGCACAACTATTTTCAACTCTGCCACTACTATTCTTCATTTTAATAGACTGTAAACATTTAGAATCATAGAATTATAGAATCACCAGGTTGGAAGAGACCCATCGGATCATCGAGTCCAACCATTCCCACCAAACACTAAACCATGTCCCTCAGGACCTCGTCCACCCGTGCCTTAAACACCTCCAGGGAAGGTGAATCAACCACCTCCCTGGGCAGCATATTCCAATGCCTAATGACCCTTTCCGTAAAAAACTTCCTCCTAATTTCTAGACTAAACCTCCCCTGGTGGAGCTTGAGGTCATTTCCTCTTGTCCTGTCCCCTGTCACTCGGGAGAAGAGGACAGCTCCCTCCTCTCCACAATCTCCTTTCAGGTAGTTGGAGAGAGCAATGAGGTCTCTTCTCAGCCTCCTCTTCTCCAGGCTAAACAACACCAGCTTGCTCAGCCACTCCTCATAAGACCTGTTCTCCAGCCCCTTCACCAGCCTCATCGCTCTTCTCTGGACTTGCTCCAGAGCCTCAACATCCTTCTTGT
>WAAB01020733.1:77440-109897 GCA_013389865.1 Piaya cayana | reverse complement strand
CGGCATTTGGCCGTGTTAAACCTCATACCATTAGACTCAGCCCAGTGGTCCAGCCTGTTCAGATACCTTTGCAGAGCCTCCCTTCCCTCCAGCAGATCCACACTTCCACCCAGCTTAGTGTCATCCGCAAACCTGCTAACGGTGCACTCAATGCCTTCATCCAGGTCATTGACGAAGACATTGAACAGGGCTGGACCTAGCACTGAGCCTCGGGGAACCCCACTTGTGACTGGCTGGATTTAACACCATTTACTACCACTCTCTGGGCCTGGCCACCCAACCAGTTTTCCACCCAGAAGAGTGTCATTTGCCATGATAGAAAGCAGAATTTATAATCTACTATTCCTTTCACAATTCTAGCAATCTTTTTCCTTGTACAACACCACATCTTATTACAAACATTTTTGTCTGTTAATACACATAAAAGCTGCAGATAAATGAACGCTGTGCAGGAAAAAGAGGCACTATATGAGAAAAAGGGGTTTTTTGTCTGTTTCCATTTCTTTTAGGGCACAGTAGAAAATCAAGAGAGGTCAACCAAATTTTGTCTTAAGCATAATCGCCCCTGTTGTGCAGAAATCCAAAAGGAGGTGGAAAAAAAATCAATTAACTGTAAAAATTTTCAAATGCTGAACATGAACTAATCATCTATAGGTACATTGTAATGGTTACTAAAACAAAGCACATTAGCTTACTTTATTTCGGGAGTAATAATTTCTGCTGCTAAACTGTCCGAAGGTTCTTGACTTTCCAGAGGCATCAACCCTGGGTTAGGAAAAGCAAAAAATTTAGCAAGCAGACCTGTAATTTGCTTCACAAGATCAGAAGTAAACATTGTTCCAGAAGTTAGGTTTGAGAGTTATGGTAGACAATGGAAAATGATACAAAGTCGGCCTACAGCAAGACACAGACAGGCAAAATTTCATTTGGAGAATAATCATTATTTCTGTCTTCATTCTGATTAATTTATTGATGTATTTTCTTCTCATTTGTTTACAAACAAACTACAACGCTGTGCAACGCTATGCTTAGAAATACATTACAACACATAAACCATCATACACACACAAGAAAACTTAGTATCTCTCTAAAGAAAATAATTTAACCACACAGAAACCAGACATACATTATAAAAGTGTCACACTGGGGAGGAGACATAAATTTCTGATTAAAATAATGTTTGAAGTTTTCAAATACTTAAATTGTTATGAATAGCTGAAGCAGTTTTTCATTGCTGATCCCTTACATTTATTCCATTCTAAACAAAAGCACATTCAATATTCTCCAGAACAGCCCTGTACACTTCAGAAAAGATACATTTAATCTTATTACTCCTTTACCTGTAGTGGTGAGTTGACCCTCCTGAGCCTGTACGCATCTAAGCTCTTCAATAGTTTCTTTCAAAGAATCCCTTTCTGTTCTTAATCTCTGAGTAATTGGAAAGAGAATGAACATAAGTCTTGGTACTAGAAAGTCATCTTTAACTGTACATAAGTTGACAAAAGGTACAAGCTTTCAACACTTTAAAAATAATTTAACGTAGCTCTAGAAATGTTCTTCAAATTAAGGCATCCCAGTATCTTGTAACAGAATAAAAATACATACTATGCATTCCACATGAACAATGTTTTTTTTGAGGATTGTTGCTCGATATTATAATTATGCAGGTAAAAATATAAGGCTATTATCTTGCAAAATCAAGATAGTAGTGACACGAAGTTCTGGTAACAGGTAGTAAACAGTGTCCACTAGGGCCACTCAGTCATGCTCTTTGTCCCCTCATTAGGGCTGACTCCAAAGGAAAGGGAAATGAAGTAAGAGACCACAGACAGATTTTTCCCTCACCAAGAGACCAAGGTTTAGCCAGGAGTAAAATAAAAAGCAGGTGAGTACCTAGTCAACATAGCAAACTGCAATAACTTAATTTTGTTTGTCTTTCAGCAGTGAAAGTATGAGCAGTATTTCCATATCTTCTTCTTGCTGCTTGTCAACTGGACGTGTCATTCACCAGCATCTTAGCTATGAAAGAAAACTAGCTGCTTGAGGCTCAGTCCAAAGAGAACTGAAAAGCAGGACTGGAAGGCCTTGGGATCTAGATAGATGGGCACTTCAGTTGCATCAGGCAATCTCTCAATTTGGCACAAATCTCCTTTTGGCAGAAAATAGGAATCTACAAGAAGGTAGTATTAAGTTTCTGTCCAAAAAGCTGCTAAGATGAAAAAACGGAAGGAGAAAATGGCAACTATGTAAAAATGCAAGATGCATTTTGCTCCAAAATTAGATATCTCCATTACTGCTAAATGGTCTGGGACAGACCTCAACTATTAACAGTCTGATTCAGATGCATTTTGTATTTCAGCCCAAAATGAAGCCAGGACTTGGAATCACTTTGGCAGAGAAAATTTTGGAGAGATGCGACAGACGCTTCTGCTGTATTTCGGAATCCTGCAAGGTGAACTCTGGTGTAGCTGCCAGATTGATCTGAATAAAGTATATACTCTGTTAGCACTGAAATTCATTTCACAAATCCCACAGATGAAAGAAGTAGTTTTACCACAATACTACAGAAGAAGAGCCATACAGACGAGTGCTAAAATACAGCCACTGATTCACTCCAGTCTGCTACCCTCAGGTCAGAGAACACCNCAACTATGAGTGTTTACTTAAGAAGAATATTTTAGTAAACAGAAAAAGCTCCATATATCTATATACTGCAGACAAAGTCAACTCATCAGATTTTCTTAGTATTTATCATACAACACACCATAGAGGTAAAATTTCAAGCTCCCTAGCTGAAGATAGTGAACATGTTATCACACTTTGGCAGAACATAAAGACAAGAACAAAATCAATTTAAATAACTGTTTCCAAAACATAACTGATATGATGCCACTAGGTAGCTTGTGATCTGTGGCGGGTAACATTACTGACAGGTTCGTGACAACAGGGAACAGCAAGAGTAGGTAACACACATAGTGAATCACTACTTCAAATGTTGAGAGATTTCAGCTGTAATCTGCTTCTTACAGATGCATATCCATTCAAAAGAATGCACTGAAAAATAACACCCACCCCCAAAAAATGCTCTTTGCCAGGGTGCAAACCATAAAACTATATGACAACAGCCTGCAATTCAGATCCTTTGTGCAAGATGAAATGGTCCACCAAGCAATGGGTAAGCCACAGACACAACCTTACCATTGTCAAACATAATATAACTAGAAAAACAAACTTTAAATAAGGAGCAGGAAAGAAAGCCAAAGCACAGTACAAACACAGTTACTATGGGCATTCCAATCTGAACTGAAGAGCAGATGGAAGTGATACTGAGGACAAGCGTCCACAATTGTTTGAAAATTTATTAAAATACAGATATCAAAGAACTATGAACAGAAAACAAATGAAAACTTTCAGTTCAAATGCTATTCAAGCTGGGGGGCTGAAAATTTTGGAAACAACTGGACAGGAAACATGACTGTTGAGAGAAAAGCCTACAGAGATTCCAACTGATGGATAGATGGACTTACTTAAAATGAGCCCAAGAACTTGCTAACTCAAAGTTCTGGCCTTAGCCTGAGACACTTGTGTGTATGTTCCTAAGAAACAAGCCAAAACAAACTGGTGAGAAAAAGTGTACAAGAGAAGACTGAAGCATCAGTCTTGGTTAGAGGTTAGAGCAATTAACTGCAGAATCACTAGCAGCAAATGACAGAGAGAAGGGGAATAAATGGGTATCCATCCTGTGTATTCCATATTGGCACTACAAGGTAGATCAACAAGGAGCTGTCATAAATGGCAAGATCATCACAAAAGATGTGTCCCACAACATGACTCCTAAGCATCTTGCTGCAGTAGTCATGACTCTACAAAGAGAAATATGCTAATGGTACCTCAAAGAAAAAAAATTTATCTTCAGAAAAAAATGCAACAGGAGTTTAGTTCTGGGATGATACTGCAGAATCCCTAATTTAAATAGCTTTTCAGAATAGATCACAATTACCCTGGGTGCTTATTAATCTTCTCATGGTTAGTGGCCAGGAAACAACTTCATATATCAAAGATGAACACTTCTCTTAAAATGAGGTTGCGTTATGCTATTGTACAGTCACTTTAATACATGCTGTACAGTTCTTAGGCTTAAAAAGGATCTTGTACATAAACATCAGAAAATTTTAAGTGAAAAGACTTCCTAACTTAAAAAACTTGTAAAGAGCTAGCTACAATTACTGTATCTCTGTGTTACAAAGCACACAAAGTTTCTATCACTACTAAGAAAATAACACCTTGGCACTTACATCTTTTTCTTTTTGGAGGCTGTCTACTTTTTCTTTCAGTCGTTTGCATTCATAATCTAATTTATCAGCTTTCTTGGATTCTTCAGATAACCTGTTTTGTAGTTCAACTGCCTGTGAGAACAAGAATCAATAATTTGTCTAAAAATATTAATATTAAAACAAAATACACAAGACAAAAGTAGCCAATTACCATGCACCACGAGTCATGTTGAAAACACGTGAAATAGTTACCTACAAGACATACTAAAACCTGTTTTCATCAGTTGTTCAGTGTTTCAGCAAAACCAACAGCATTCAAATACTAGGTCTTAGCACACGCAAAAGAAGCAAAACCTGTGAAATATTTTCATTATACCTAAAATCAAGAATTTAGGCCCAAGCATGGCTTACAGGAAAAAGCTATTTAGTTCTGTGGGTCGAAGAGCCTACAAAAAGCAGAAAAATTCTCTTGCTTTCTGAGAGGTCTAGTAAAAAGAAAAAACTCTGAAGAGAGTAAATTATCTACACCTTTTGTTAGCTCTATTTCACAAGTCTCACTCAGAATACAACTACTAGTTTAGGCAGCCAGGTAGCACTTCTTAACCTGAGATTTTCCTAACAATTTTAAATATTCTAATACAAAGATACAGACACAAGCTCATAAACAATTTTCTTTACTTCAGGAGGAAACACTGCTAACAAAGTCATATGTACACTCCAACTACAAATCAGTGAAGAGCTTTTAAAATTAAATGAGCAGGAATCTACAAGCTGAGCAGAAATGATCAGTGAACAGGAAAAAAATGACTAAGTCTTGCCTTTCCAACACTTTCAGCCTTTACTAGCAAAGGCTCGTTTCCAGAATGTGAGTAAAGTTCTTAGTGCAGAGAGCGTAGAAGCAAGTAAGCTAAATAAATTCTAACCTGCAAAAATAAAGGCTGAGTGAAGACTCAGCTAAAGACATTCAGCTTATTCTGAAACAATTAATACAAAGGTTTTTTCATGGCTTTTATACTACAGAGAAAGTGATCAACTTACATTGTGAAGCAATGCAGTAGCCATACCTAGGTTAAGGTTGCCTAGTGGTTCTAATTACCTTTTATTTTCCATGTATATAGCTATAGCAAAATAACTAGCAGGCCTAAAAATCTGCATGGTCTTAAGTCTTAGAAAAGGACTTAGGACTTTGCAGTTGATTTTCTTAATGGCTGCAAGAAAAGCACAGCCGTGGCATTTCTGAGATTATTAGATTGAAAAAACAATATAAAAGTTTTAGGTTTGAAAATACTTAGTTTCTCAGGTGTGACATCTGTCACTGGGGCAACCAGAATAACTGCAGGCACACACAAAAAAAAAAGCAAGCAGGTCGTCTCCTGTGATTGTGCTCCCACTTGCAAAATAGGTGTATTTTAACCTCAAATGGAAACAAATGCATTAATGTTTGAAATCACTTATGCAATGGTAATGGTATGTAGAAAAACAGCAGGAAATAAATTGTCTTGATTCAGGATGTGGGAGTGTATAGGAAAATATACAGCTACATGGCAATACAGAAGATTTAAAAAAAATAAACTATCACATTTACTGAGCATTATTTGATGTGTGGAATGAGAAAAGCAGGAATCTTGCAGCAAATAAAAGCAAGACATATTGTTAAAAATATATTAGAATGCACATGCACAAAGGGGCTGAATTAAAATTACAAAAAATAATCCTAGAATCTTCACATTTTAATTCTTTATGCTGCAATAAAAACTTTCTTATGGAATGCTTCAGTTTCCTTTCAGAAAGATGAACAAAACCTCTTAAATATAACTTAAGAAATGCTATCACATCTCCCAGCACAATACACCACCACCAACCTTATCCCACAGAAACTGCTGGGTGGGGTGAAGATGCGATTTCCATGCAGCTCAGTATAGGTGTTTGAACAAAGCACCTTTATCTGCACAGCACAGAGCTTCTAAGCCAAAGAATTAACTCCTCTGATGGCATTATCAAGAGTGAGGTTGGGTCTTTCACACACTAGATGAGACATGGTCCAATACAGAGGCACACTAATGCTCAGTAGTAACATATCACTGGAATCCTTACACCTGGTTTAATTCTTATAGCACAATTCAGGATACCCAGAAATTAATTTTGTGACAGCTGATGATTCACAGGCAGGTCTCACAAGGAGCCCAGCCTTATAGGCACTTGAGGCAAACACACTGTGTATTCATTTTGAGGCACCGTGGTTAGGTGAAGAAATCTGACGTCTGTCTTGAGACACCTGAGGTTTATTCCAGTCTCAGCCAGCGGAATAGATGGTACAAATCAAGAGCTCCCCAGACATTAAACCCTACCCATAAAATATAATAAATTATGAAGAGAAGGAGTACTTTTTGCAGCACAAACAATGGGACTGCCCTTTCCAAAATCCTTATAGCTGGTGAAATAGAATGATCAGAAGCATACATCAAGGTTACTCAAATATATCATGTATTCAGCTGTCCAAAGCAGTGACATATTTGTTGCCAGGAAACATGACACTGTGTGTGAAAGGCCCCTGCTTTCTACATTTACTTCTCCCTTTGATTGACTGTTATTTCAACATTTTTCTTGTCCAAGTTTTGGTGGGGTTTTTTTTGGTAGAATCATTTGGACTGTATTTACCATTAGCCCATAGAGGCTGAAACTAAATATCTTAACAACTAAGATGGCCAGGTGCAGGGAAAAAGCTACCAAGACCTAAGGACACACATTGTTTCTGGGCTTGCAGTGTTGTTAGTGGTTGTTTCTGCATTTAAATTCTGCTCTAAACTAACATATAGGGATCTTTGTAGCAGGACTGTTTAAGCTGATGAGAAGGCAGAAACAGAGCAGGCTCTCTCTGGCCCTGTTATAAGAATCCCAGAATGATGTTATGTAAATGTAGTGCAGAAGCACAGCAAAAATTTAAGCACAACTTCCACCTTTACAGAAACAGAGTCACAGGACACTTTGATAAGGAGGAGGATAAACAGACGCCTTTCACTACAGAAGGAGTAATGGTGACACGTTTTGTACTTTGCTGCATGCATACAAACAACAAGAATGATATGCAACCTTATCTTTTCCTAACTGGACAAATTCAGACATATCAGACAAACCAGAACCTTGAAGAAAAAGAAGTTACTTAACGACAGGAATAACCTACCTCAGCTGCGGCGTGTTCCCCACTGCTGGGAATTTGTAAGTGAGATGTGGATATGTTTTCTGAAAGAAGAAGCTCTAATTCAAGCCCCACTACTGAATATGAATTAGGAATAACTTGAGAAAAAAAAATCTTAACATCTGTTTAATTTTTAAAAGTAAGATATACTGTTCATTGGCAAATGAATGCAAAGGAAATAATGGTAAGAAATGCAGAAAAGGAGGACAAAGAAGGTACCTACAGAAACATGGAAGCCTTCTAACCAGAAGGAGTTGTTTGTTCATGATTTCTTTTTTAGTTAGTTCATAATTTCTTTTTTAGTTTGAGGTATCTCCATATTATGCTGAGAAAGTGTTGAACAATACAGAGACCTGTTGCATTGATGATGCCTGTTCTTACCTGTCTCTTGTACATTTCCAACTGACTGCGTGCTGCATTGGCCTTCCTTAGTTCTTCTTCCAGGCTCACAGTATTTTGCATGTACATCGTATTCTTCTCTTCTAAGAGTTTCACTTGCCGTCGCAAATCACCCAGGTCTTCCAATTTCTTTTTGTATGACTCTACCTGGCTTTCTAACTTGGCTACTTTATCAGAAGAATGCCTGGAGGGACAAATTTGTATCAAATTTGTTCTCTGAAAACTAACAAAATGAAAGGTCCTGAAGCTTCCTCAGTATATTGTCTAGATGCAGAAGACATTCTGAGACATCATGGGGAGAACAAGAGAGCAATCACATCCTCCTGGTCCTAACATCTTCACTTTTAAATTGCCAGCTTCCCTTCCACAACTATTTGTCAACTCAAAGACCTGCTGATGGAAGTACTTTTAGAGACTATCACTCTTCATAATACAGCCTCTTTATCTGCTTCCAATCTTAGAATAGCATTTAAAGCACCTTTCACTCCCACCCATCTCCTTTCAATTCTAAATCAATCCTCAAGACCTGCATTTTACAAGAGTAAAGAATAAAATCTTCTATCCTTCAATTTGCTTTAATAATAGCTAGGAATAAAATCATGAAGATCCATCTCATGGTAGCACACACTTGGTGACACGGAAGTACCATAACAGCTTTAAAGTCCGATTACCTCTAAATAATTGAAACACCAGGATCCATTCACATGTCAGAGTTCTCCCAATAGACCTAGTGCATTGTCAGGACAGCCACAGCCCTCAGCCACACCTACTCGCACCTTCACTACTATTACTGTCCTCAATTCCATTTTAGAACTAACCTATTTACAGGTTCAATTTCCCATCAATCTGGAGAATCTCCCGTTGAACCAAGAATCAATTTACAGGTCACTGGGGCAGACAAATCTCCTTAATCCACAATGAAGAGTAAAGACACTCCCTGGAGCAAGGAATTACTCTTTGAATCCATGCTGCCCACATGGTTTATGAAATTGGGCAGTCTGATAGATTCATTCCTGATATTCGTTCCTGGCAGAGGAGGTTAGGACATACAGCTTTGGTGGAAGACTGCTGGTGAATTAGAAAAGGCAGTATTATGATAAGCCTTGCTAGTTTTGCTAGATAAAGCAATACAGGTGGGAATTATGCTCCATAGTAAAGAGGATACCCCCACCTTATAAATTCCTGGCATCATCAAATCAAATCAACTTTGGGAGCTTAGCGGAATAGAGAGTTTTAATAGATGTTGTTTATATTTGTGCTATATGATGAACCAAAAGCGCCACCCAAAGCCCAAATAACACAAACCCAGGAAAAGAAAGGGTCTAGTTCCCTGATGAGAACATATGCTTAAGTCTCAATGAAGGTGAGTAAAGAACACTCAAGAGACAAGTGAATGACTTGTTATAACCAGATGATGGTGTAGCATTGCTAAGGGTACTGACAGTTATTGATTAGGTACACTACAAATAACAAATTTAATTAAGCAGAACTGTGTGGTGGTCTGTGTACTTAAATGGAGGATTCAAAAGAACCTGGCATTAAGAAAGCATTTATATTAAAATTATTCAAACAAATGCTAATGAAGACTAAGTACACAAATTCCCCAGATTAAAAATTAATAGTTAAAAAGGGTTAATAGAACAGCATTTACCTAAGCACATCTATCTCATCCTTCAAAGACTGAGCCTCCTCTGCCAATGCAGTAAGCTCTTCTGTTTGTTGTCTCAGTTCAGCAATTTCCTTTTCTAGTTCTTCACAGCGTATTCGATAGTCATCTTTGGCAGCTTCTAATCTGTTGAAATGAAGTAAAACAGAAAATAGCTTCTTAGCCTGAGTCACAGTTACCTTTCCTCCTCCTCTCTAAAACACATGAAATGGCCTTCTGGTGCAGTGAAGGAGAACAGCAGCTCAATGTGGTTATTCAAAAACATAGAAGTAGATTGCCTTTTTTTATTATCTCAATTTGACATCAGTCTTCCTGTTCAAAAGATCACAAGATAAGGCATGTTCTCAGAAAGACAAATCCTGATTTTTTTTCTGTCATAGTGATTTTTCACAACAGAGGCTTAAGCAGAAATTTCCACCTTTTTTAATTTTGGGGCATACAGAGTCTGAACATAATTCAACTCCTACATGCCTTCAACAATACTGACCTGACTGTGAGATGTTCTGAACTCTGCAGACCTCTCACCAGGGTGACCTTACTTATCTACTTACTTACTCATAAAGAATCTGTGTCTCCCCACTGCCTCTGAAGAACCAAGCTATACGTTTAGTTATCAAATCAGCAAGTAAAGAGCTCAAGCTAAAGTTTCTGGAGCAA
Source organism: Piaya cayana (assembly GCA_013389865.1). Lineage (NCBI taxonomy): Eukaryota > Metazoa > Chordata > Aves > Cuculiformes > Coccyzidae > Piaya > Piaya cayana. Next base: position 99,705 of record WAAB01020733.1, on the reverse strand, counting down.
ACTACTTACACACCAGACACAGAGGCAAAGCTGCATTAACCTGGCAGTGAACAAAGGGGTAAGAAGCTCTGTCAAAAGCGTTTTGAATGAATGGAAGAGGATACAATTTGGAACATGAAGTCCTATTGTGATTTTGATCTGAAATTAAAATGAAAGCAATCCAGAAGGAAATATAGGCTTAAGAAAAGTATTCTATCTGTTAATTCAAGAATTCAAAGAAAGAATCTACAAGAATGGAGATAGTCCATGCCAATCTGCCACCAGACACCACATGCTATGAAGGCAGAGGAAGGAGGCATAGGAAGATGAGAAAGGAGTCTCACGAGTGAAAAGGGTTTAGAAAGACCTTCAGAGTCTGAAACTAGAGTAACAGGCAGTGCAGGTATCCATGCAGGGAGGGAAAAGCTGTTAAAATAGGAATTGATAAGAGAGACACTCAGGTAGGAATTGTACTAGAGCATGGAGATGAAAAAGCAGAGAGAGAAGGGACCACCAGAGAGACTTCACTACATTGCAATGAAGTAAACCAGGTACTAGCCACTGTAAAACAGAAACACTGAACATTTTTCAAGAAATTGAAGGAGAGTGTGTGTCTAGATATGCAAAAAAGACTTAGTAAAAAGGAGAGAATTGGCAAAACACGTAAAAAAAAGGCAAATTATATGGCAGCTGTCACACAAATTAGAAAAGGGTAACCAGAACAGTACATAAAGAGAAGAAAAACTGGCAGCACAGAGAAATGCTGTATTTTCAGTCACAAGGGATAGTGACCAACAAGAATGAAAAGATGATGATGCAGTGGACCGGCATTCTCATCTAACAGGCTCACACAGCAGAGCACACTTGCAATTTGTTTGTAGACTCAGAGAAGGACACGCTTTGATGTATAACATCACCTGTAGTACTGCCCATAGCAAAGTTTCAGCTAGGACTTCCTATACCATAGAAATACAACCAAAATAATATACACAAAGGAAAGCATGCTTTTCAATCTCACCGATTTTAAAAAGCACTGGTGAAATGATTGCACACAACTAAAAAAACTTTATAGAACAGAGTGACATGCATACAGCATTTCAGCATCAGGAAATTATGAATGTTTTTTATGCTGGAGCTTGTAAAGAGGTAAATCACAGCACAGTTAAAAAGTTACTATTGCGGTTATACCACCCATTACACTAATATGTAATTGCCAGCAGTACTAGAAGTATATAAAAATAATTTCTGTTGCCACCTACAAACAAACAATCTAAACAAGTATAGTTTTTCTACCTGAATGTTTCCTCTTGGAGTTGTTCTAGTTGTGCCTGCAGTTGAAAGTGCCTACGACCTGCAGGGCTGTTTGGATCTTCAATAGAATCAGACTGAGTTAAACGTTCTATCAAAATCTGGTTTTCAGCAACCAAACTGCTCTTCTCTTCCTGGAGGGCTGCAACCTGTTGTAATAAAAGCATAAATGGGAATAACCAAGCTACCTAGCAATAAAAACTAATTGTTTTTTGTGTACATAATGAAGCATCAACAAAATCCACAAATGGAAACAGAGTCTTCAATAATCACATTTCACAAGAATATACTATTACATTAACAGATATTCAATTGCGTGATGTAATCAACATATTGCAATTTTATGGGTGATTTACCACACAGAAAATGTAAATATTCTTAACTGCATAAGCATCTAAAAAGTCACAGTTATCAGATAACTTCATTATAATGAGGTCTGCATACTTTGCTAACAAACAAATAAATCTAGCCCTCCAGAGTAAAACTTTAAAACCCAGTTTCCAAAAGAAACAAATCCTTTTCATCACATAGAATACCTAGGTCTGGATGTGTCCTTCCTAGATATTTTTTTAAATCCAGTGACCAATTTCAAACAGATGTGAAACAGGAACAGAGTCCCAAAGGTGACTCAGCAAAGAACCCAAAGTGTTGCAACTCAAACAACAGCTGAAACATGAGTTCATATATTATTAAATAGTATAGAATTAATGTGCAGGAGAAGGAGAGGAAGAGAGGGAACGTGAACTCTTCAACAGAAGGAAGTGTTTCAATAAGAGCTTGAATCATCCAAAACACCAAAATCAATGATGACACACAAATCAGCTTCATTAATTCTAACAGTTACTGAACTGCCTGCAATAGCCTGAGTTATACTACAAAGTAGGGCTACAAGAGCAAAGCCTTTCAGGGTCCCACTTTACACTCCTCATGCCCTCCAGATGAGGTACACTTGATTTACAGTAGGGCTGAGTCTAAATCCATACGCAGCTCAGACTACAGTAACTTCTGACTAGGATTTAACCCTTGAATGAAACTGTTACAGCAGCAAAACCTCAGGTAGTTCTCTAATGCAAGAGTTGAGTCACACAGCTCAAGCCTTTCCTACAGCAATGAAAAGGTTTTGTTAGTATGAATCAACTTGGTACTGGTAACATTGCATCAAGATAAGAAAACAATGAAATTCACTTTGCTAGCACAAGCAAAATAATTACTGTGCAATTTTCACCTCCCTTTTAAAAATCATGTTGTCAAACCATACTTCTCATTTCCAGCTGCCTGAAAATTAAAACATATCCTTCCCATTTTAAAATTAATATTTAAAATACAGCAAACCTACCTGCATATCTAACTCATGGCATCTCTGGGCAATTTCTTCTTTTATTGCTAGTGCTTCATTTAATTCTTCTGTAGTTTTCTTCAGCTACCACAAATAACAAACATTTATAGTTTTGTCATTCCCTGTGAAGTGTCTAAAAATATTACAAACTACATGACTGTAAAATTATTTTTACATTTATGTAATATATTTTTTTTTAAATCGAGGCAATTCTGCTTTCATAAAGAACACAGAAGTAGATATGATTACTGTTTAGTTTGTGTGGCAGTAAAAAGTACACACACCTATAAGTAATGTTTAGTCTTACAAAAATACATTAGAACTATCACATCTATTGTACAAATGAAGCAAAAAAACCTTGAAGAACTAAGGTCTGAGGAACTCAGCAACTACGTACACTGAAAAATTGTCAATACCACTTTTCTTTATGAATGCTAAGAATGCATAATTTCAGTTTTCAATCTACTTTTTCAAATACAGAAAGACTGGAAGGTGAAATACAGGGTATGGATAATTAGGGTAAAATCTCTCTAGTCACTGGAAGCTACTTACTGCACAACAGGAATACAACTAACACAGGAAGGGAGAAGCCTACTCTTCTGAAAAAAAGCATTGACTCCTGTAAGCTGTGGGGAAATATTCAGATACTTTACACCAAAGTTTTTACGTTCAAAGTTTTCAAAGTCTTCAAAGGTTTTATCTTGCAAGTTCACACATGAATGCAATTAAGTTAGTATAAACATAGCTACAAGAATACTGGTTTGAAAAAATAGGTGCATGCGTATTATGTATATAAAGATGTAGATATGCATTATTATATATAATGAATTTTAGATGGACATTCTCAAACAGCTCACCATTGTATCTCATTTTTTCAAGTTTATTTCTCAACGGCTTGTTGACATACAAAAATTAATTTCATCTGCCAGAATTTACATACTTCTGTAAAGGATGACAGAGGAACGAAAGGAACACTACTGTACTACACGTCTTAGTTAGAAAAAACTGAGGAAGTAGGATAGTGTTAACATGAGCTTAAGCTAGTATAAAAGTAACTGTGCTCGTATACTCTTCAAATTTATCAGGGAAGGATTCTCTTCAAAAACTTCTGTGTATGTTGTAACCATTCTTATAAGTGCCTTAAGGATATCTGAGCCACATCTATGGCGTTTTTTAAACTGACTTTGGGAGAAGGAACTGGTAAAAAATAGCTTTAATCAAATACTACACTTTTTTTTTTTAATCTTCTTTCTCAAATCCCAAATATTTGCACTGGCCTGCAGTTCTGCTATACTACATCATTGAACTATATTTGTTTTCAAAACTGGGGATTTCTGTCCTTTAAATAAACAAAATGGGTAAACTCAATATATGAGACAAAAGGACTTCAAATAGTTTCCCACTTCTTATTTGAATATTCCACAAACCTCTTTCACAACTAAAGAAAAAAAGACAGACTTCTTAATAAGGCAAAATGACTGGGCATTGACGTACTACGATTGAAGGAAAAGAGACATCTAGTCTTAGATACCTGCCGATCAAGGTCAACGTAAGCATCATTTCCCACAGAGACTGGAGATTCTTTACTCATCAACTGCAATTAGATTACATGGGATTAGAAAAAGCATAGATTTACTTTTATATTACAAGCTAAGTGTCAACAAAATACCAAGCTAATTTTAACTTGGAGTTTAATTTGAAAGTTTTTAACTTCATTTTTATATATGATATATTCAGAAACAACCACAATCTTCAACAACAACAATCTTCAGAATTTATAACATTTAAAACACTGTAAAAGAAATTTTATATCACCACCTTTTCTTCTGAAAATGTGCATTCTTCATCTATGATGCAACCTACAGTACACCCTTCTAAGCATCTTACCATCATTTGGAATGATGTTAGCTACTACGCAAGACCTCCACCAGTGGTTTTTTGGTCATGTAGCAGTTCACATTTATTTATTTAACTGAAGTTGCAGACATATCATCTCAACTAACTGTGTACAATAAAGATTATAGAAATTACTGTTCTGGAGTTGTCTGTAACTTGCAGATTTAAAAAAAAAACCTACAAAGAGTACTCCTGAAACNAAAAAAAAAAAAAAAAAAGAAAAAAGCAAGTCTTCCAAATTGACTGAGGTGTTTACCAGAAGATAAAAAGCTGATAAAAAATTAAATTTTCTTTCAGTAACCCACCGATCAGTTACAGTTACTTGAAAGTTACATCAAATGTAACAGAAGATATACCGGAAGACCTCCTCCCACACATTTCCAGTAAACCTATTAAGGTGAAGTCATTACTTGAAAGACACAAAAAGGAACAGTTTTCCAATTAAGCACTACAGAACCACACCGATGGTTCCTGTCATACTGTCCAAACACAAAAAATGTTTTACGAATTCTCCGGTGACACAATTCATGGAAGTAACAATAATAAAGGCCCTATCATAACCGAAATCAGGAAAAGATTTCTTTCCTAAGGCATCCTGTCCAGTCTGGACACTTTCTCCAGAGACAGGGCTTCCTTTATTCCTTCCAGAAACCAGTGGTTTTGCATTACTTTTCACTGGCCAAGTTCCTCACATATACAGCACAGACCTTTCATTTCTTCTGCATCCTTTCTGTGTACAACAGCAAATCTGTTTGACATTTACATAATTCAAATATTTATACACTTACTTTGCTCTCCCTTCCCTTGGCTCCTTAACTGAGATCTAGCTGCATACTACTTGGTTAGATTCATCCATTTGCCTTCAGCAGTCCTTCTCATTCTTTGACAATCTTTGATGCTAACTGGTAAATTCCTTCCTTTTTGTCTGCATCTTTACTAAGACAAACTGCTCCAAAATGAAGTAGTCCATGGTTCTCTGCAACAGTATTAGGAAGTCCCTAGCCTCTGAAAAATGAAGTCACATGTCTTTTCCATTATTACATACAGTGGAGTTACAAATTTGTATTTAATATAGACCATGGTTTTTAAGTTGATTATCATTTTGCTATCTCAAACAATAATTGCCAATCTTTCTCTGCTCAGTGATATTTATACATGTTTCAATTACTTTGTTTCACTAGCTACTGTTTAAATCTTTTTACAAATTACTAACAGGCATATCCATATTAACCAGTCACTGAACTCTTCTCTCTATTCTATATCTCACAACACTGTACACAAACACAATTCAGGATTACTAGGTAAATTCTATCTGTAAAGCCAATACTTTCCAGTTGGCAGGTTCCATGCACCCATGCAGCCTGCAAGAGTGTACAGCTTGTCCCTGACAGCCACCACCCCTTTCTGGCCCTAGCACAACTTCCTCTTCAGAAAGGCAGCTTAGCAAGCCTGCCCAAGACTTACTGCAGGAGGAACACAAGAGGCTGCACAACCCACTAGAGGCCACTGTGGTGTTGCTACTGTCTGCGGAACACTGTAAGCAGGCCCAGGTCAATAATATAATCTCTTTAATCTTCAACACGTTTTGTCACCTCTCCTGAAACTTCCTAACCTTGAGAACCCTTAGCAGAAGTGACCAGAAAAGAGAACGTTATGTAGAAAAGGATTAGGTGGTGCAGATGGGTGTAGTGTGAACATTATGAAGGCTGTGAATTTAATTCCAATAAGTGCGTTATGGTAAGTGTGCATGAAACAACTGTGGGCAAGATCCACAGACATATGTCCAGATGAGTGACTCAATGCAACAAAAATTATCTTGCAATCTTATGGCATGTGATATGGTAGGGAGCTAAAGAGTAATCTAATGGATTGTGCTTCATCCAGTCACATGACCAGGAAAGGAACAAGAACAAAATGGCCAGATTACTCACAAGTAATACAGGAATCCAAGTTTTGACCATTAGCTAAGGAGTGAGGTGAAAAGGGAGAGTTATCAGGGTAAAGGAGTGTCTCCATCTTTTCCCTACATATCTCCCCAGACACCAAAGTGGACAATGGTATATGTAAGCAAATGTCTTGACTGTGCTCTGCTTCTGTATTGACTATATGCAGTTTCTCGCCCCTTAATAGCAAACGTTTTACTGTAAACTGCACATGTATAAAAGTATAACTCCACCCACTTATCAAAACTTCTCTATCTATAATAAGACTCCCTGAAAAAAAATCAAGAAAATTTTTGCTGAATATCAGGATTCCAGATATATATGTATGTCAACTCAAAACCTTCCATCCACCTGAAAAAATAGAAGGTAAAGGGCTTGTCTATTTCCCCCCTATCCTTCACTTTGTTTCTTGTCAATCACCATTCTTGGATACCACTGAAGTTTAGAGCTTCAAAATGCTCATTTCGTCAGCTACGTTCTCAACAGCTGATTAGCTCTTCCTGTACTGTTTATTACTAATCTGCTGGTACTAGTAGGTTGTCATAATTTTTAGAGCAAATTTCCTTACTGTGTTCTGGTATGTATCTCCTCTACTTACAAACTCACATTCAGAAAAACTGAAATACTGCTGTAGTTCTAGTGCTTTACATGCAACCTGCAAATGTTATAAGATTACATAAGAAGATCTTATGTCTTGCGAGCTATGGGTCAATGCCAACATCTTTGAGTTTAGAGTGGTAAACTTTATTTCATTTGTATTTCAATTGGCTGACACATGAATAAAATGCAGGAGGAAGTGGCCTTCTCATTTTCTCTCCACAGCTGCAAGTTTTCTTTTCAGGAGTAAACTATAGGTTGGTATCTACCTTCACAATTTTGCAGAAATGGAACTTATTTTCAACTCCATACTCACAATTTAGCTTAACTATAACATCACATTCTATTTTCACATGGATGATGATGTCCAAATACAGTAAATTTTACAAGTAAACTGATTATAAAAAAGGAAATTAAAAAACCGCCTCCAGAATCAAGGAACTGCATTAGGCCTCTACAACAGAAGGAGTAGTATGTTTAAGAGCTTCCTACAATGAAAAAGCCAGCAACAAGCATTTACTTTCCCTGTTAATCCTTTGCATCTACACATTTTCATACTCATATCTTTGGTATCGTGTCTTACAAAATACGTGTAGATCTGCTAATTTAATATTACCTTCACTTTTTAACTGCTTGTGTTGTCATAGTTACGTAAAGATTACTGCAGGGGTAAAACTGTCACAAAATCTGCATGCATGAAGAACCTGAGTTATGAATGCTTTTTTCCTCCTTCATGATTTGCATGATTTTGCAAATGCAACTGCATCACTTAGTTGATGTTAAAAGGTCAAAACAATTGCTTTATCTGAAATGCCTCTTCTACAGTTCCTACACTTGTACAAGCTCATTTAAGTGCCCATGAAATAATGTAAAATCCAGCTTCTGCGTTCAGAAGGTGGTTTTCTTCTTTTTAAATCATCTTTTTATTTGTTTGCTTTTGAAGAGTCATGGCTATGCACAATGCAGTGTATATCTTTTACTGCAGCTAGACCTCCTTCCTCCAGTACTTCTGACAGACCCAAGGAGAAGGGGAGTGGGAAGGGAAGTACACAATTGCCAAAATAACTGCTGTAAGGAGATTTTTTGCCTTAAACCCCCCCATGGAAATTATGAAAGCAAAAATATGTATTATAACACATTAATATTAACTGCAGGTAATAATAAATTATAGTATAAACATAATTATAGTATAAACATAAGAAGATATATATTACAGACTAAACAATGCATAGTTTATACTTATATGTAAAACTTTTTTCCAATATTTTTTATAGTTGTATCATCCTTGCTTTTCCATTATCTTGTGCACAGCCTGCATTGAGAAATGCATATCTGCAGATCAGACTCTAAGAGTCTAGGTGGTAGCAACACACCAGACCAAGCTGACTGCACTGAAAAAATAACAGAGAAGCATTGTTCAATTTATAACACCCTTATGGAGTGTGTGGCCTATTTTATTAATATTAATAATATTTTATTTTAAACACCTAAATAGGTAAAGAAAGTAAATGTCAAGTTATTTTTAAAAAATGAAATAATCAAACAAAATTTCAAACATGAAATGCTCCTTCCAATTAAAAATTAGCTTCTTCATGGAAAATAACCTGGAGAAAACAAAGCACAGGCTTGTTTTACTGTGAGTCATGAAATATTTTCCTAAGTAAGATTGTTCATGAAAATCAAAGAAGTACCAAAAAAAAAAATTTAAATGTGGTATGCTGAAATAACAAATTGAATTACATAATGCATCTCGAAAGCACAGAGAGGTCTTTCTACATATATAATGCTGAAGAAATAGTACCTGCACGTCAAAAGCTTTGAAATGTTTGGATTGGGTGACATACTAACTTTTCAAATATGCATATGCAGCAACTTTCCTAGGTATTTAGTTTTGGTGTCTCCTATGTATTGCTTAGTTCAAGTGACTTGAATTCTCCACAGAACAGGAGAATGACCTTAAACCCAGTGAAGTTTCAACCCTCCAAAGATGGAGTTTGTGCATGCAGCTCTGAAAAGACTCTCTGGATCTAAACTTGTTAGATTCACAGAATACCTCAAGTTGGAAAGGGCCCACGAGGACCATCAAAGTCCAACTCCCTGCTCCTCACAGAACTACTTCAATTAAACTATATAAGAGCACTGCCCATTTGCTCCTTGAGCTCTGACAGGCTGTGACCACCTCCTTTGTATGTACAACCAGGATTATCCTGTCTCAGGCAGAGAATCCAGCACTTGCTCTTGTTATATTTCGTTCAGTTGGTGATTGCCAAGCTTTCTACTCCATCCAGTTCTCCCTGTAAGGCCACTCTACCCTTGAGTCCACAGCTTCTCCTAGTTTAGTATCATGGACAAACTCTCTTAATGTATATTTGATTCCTGTGTCCAGGTGATTTATAAAAATATTAAAGATCATTGGCCCTCAATTTGACCCTAGGTAACCCCACAAGTGGCTGGCCACCAGCCTGATGTGACCCACATTTACTATAATTCTTCAAGCCCAACTCATCAGCCTCACCCAAGGTATTATGTGTTTGGCTAGCTGTATGCTGGACATTTTGTCCAGAAGGATGCTGTGAAAGACAGTATCAAAAGCTTTGCTAAAAGTCAAACTCCTTAATCAACTGGCTTCCTGTGCCCAGCTAGATGGGTGAACTTGTCATAAAAGGAAATTCTTAGTTAAGCAGGACTTTCCCTTCATGAACCCATGCTGGCTATGACCAGTGACTGCATTGTCACTCAAGTGTTTTTCAACAGCTACCAGCACAACCTTCTCCATAACTTTTCCAGGCACTCTTCTGATACTGACAGGTCTGTAAATGTCAGGCTCCTCCTTCTTTCCCTTCTTGAAAATATATTGCAGTATACTTTTAAAAACATTAGCACAAATATCTTCATTAGATTATTCATAACACTACAGCTGACAAGAGCACTCTGCTATCCATTTCTCTTTCTTTTCACTTGTCCAGTAAAACCCCCAAATCACCAGTTCATGGAGTTCTGCATTTTCGAGATACAATTTTCAAACTAATTCTACTGTATTTGGTTATTCATATAAAAGCAGTCTAGTGCACTTCAGGAGCCACAAGCTGGGAAAGGTAAAAGGAAAGGGGACCCAGTGAAAAAAAAAAAAAACATCTAGAAGTTTTAGTCTTCTAGATTTAAAGAAAAGTGGGACATTCAAAAAGAGTTCCTTGACACACAGCAAGCTTTACTGGTTAGTTTTTCAAAGGAAAACTAAAACATTTCTCAATGTAAAAAAGCAATATGCATGACCATTATTCTCTTTACTAAGTTTTTCCAAGGTGAGAAAAAAAGTATAGTTCTGTAAAATAGTCTGAACTTTTAAACACTGTCTGCATCCCGGCATACCTCCTGAATGGCTGTCATTACAACATGTTGAACCGATTCTTCCATCATCATTATAGTCTGGATATACTCTGAAAATAAGAGCATTCTGAGATGTTATTGCTGAAACGCAAGTCACACAGAACACAGGGTCAGAAGCTGCATCCTTCCTACAAAATGACTAGGTGCCACAGATGACACTGAAATGCATGATCACTAGTCAAGTCCAACCCCAACAAACTCAACATGACTTTACCTGAAGTCTGTTCAAACATAAATCTAGGCTCATTGGAACTCCATAATAATGAAAACAGTACATGATTGTTGTCTATTTTTCAATTTTCTGGCATCTCACGCTTCTGAAGTAACTACTGGTACCCCTTTTCTCACCTTGCTCCCAAACTATTCAGGCTATAAAAGCACACAATCCATGTACAGGGTGCCCTTTTCCATAAGTTTAACAATAACGTCTTGCTTTCCTACAGCATCCTCATTTCAAGGAATTTTCATGTCCTTTCTTGGTTTCTGTTCTTATTTCTGTGCTATAAAACATTTACGTGCGTAGATATGAGCTACACAACAGATACTTTGTAAGATGACACTGTGGTTAGAATATCAAGTTCTGACATTTAGACTAAGTCAATGAGTTTATGACTTACCCTGTATAATCACCCTTATACGCAGCCTGTATTCTTTTACTGATTTGCCCAAGAGGAAGACACTGGGAATTAGTCACCTCGAAGTGATTAACTATGTCATGCCAAGTCTCACTTAAAGTACCTATGACTAGACAGCTCCAGTATTTCAAATATACATTTTTAATGTTCAGAATGACAGAGAAAGAGATATAAAACAAGTGTCTCCATTCTTCATCAAATCCTTTGTGTCATCTGCAGGAAAAACGAACGAGTCCCTATTTCACCTGTGTAGTTGGTACCATGGGAGTCAAGGGAGACAGAAGTCTTTCAGTGACTGCTGAAATGTGATTCAATTGCTTAACAGACGCCCGAAGTGCCATTTTGGTTGCCCTTAAGGTATCATACCTTGTCTTCAGCTTCTGCCCAAAAGGACAGGGTTGCCAACATTACTTTTTCCTATTTGCTAATCCCATTCAAATGTCTCAGAACCCCAGCATCTCATAGAATCATAGAGTCATAGAACAACCAGGTTGGAAGAGACCCACCAGATGATCAAATCCAACTGCGATCTCAAAGCACATAAGACATCTTCAGACTAACCCCCAACCATACTGATGGCTCTTGTCCACATAGTAAAATGCTGACTGGAATGCATCTCTTAAAACCAAGAGTCACACTGAACAGTACAACAACTACATTTTTTTACTCTTAACTACCCCAATCTATCTCACAAATAGTTAAAGGGTAAGCCCAAGCATTTTCCTTTGTACAGTGCCTTTTCTGCTCAACAAACAAAAAAATTGAAAATATGTATGTTGGAAGCAAAACCAGTTCCATGGTTTGAGACTCTAAAACTAGTGAAGCTTCTAACAAAACAACAGTTATTATCTCTCACCACTGATAAAAAATACATTTGTCTTGTGCAGCAATCAGAGAAATACAATTTTCCCCTTAAGCAGTTTTGCAACAAGCTGGATTTTCATTCACTGCCTGGGAGAAAACATGCTTCCAAAACGTAATACCTTGCTTCTGTTCACAATTCACAGCACATCCCAAAATAAGCTGAAGCATTCTTCCAAGCTCCGCAGCATCAGCATGCTCTCCAATCAGGTTAACATCAGGAAGGACGAAGTCATTAATCTGTTGCCCTAGAACCTGCATAAAGACCCAGGACATGTAAGTCTCCATCACTGCACATATGCATACACACAGATTTTAAAATACAAAAATAATTCAGAATCAACAAGAGCAATTCACTCATACTTTAGCTTAGTGTTCAATCCACGTTTAAAACAAACTAAATTGCCTAACATCTAACATCCAAATATTAAACCATACTGCTTGACATAACTAATATTTGTGAGAAGACAAACCTGTCTCAACTAATAAAGAAGTATTAGTTCCAAACTCAGCAGGATTTGTTTCTTCAGGCAAGAAAGGTAATAAAAGCAGGCTTCCATGGTGACCAATAGCACATGAATAATTATTTTTTTAAAGAAGCATTTAATTTAAAAAGGTTTAACACCTAAACCCACTTTATGTAGCATAAAAATATTATATACAAGTGTCACATTTCTTATCATCAGAAAACCAGAAACTGAAATATTTCACTCCTGAACTGACAGGTGACAAATACAAGATAGTAAAAAACTTGGTCACATGACCTCAGTTTTAGAAAATTTAAGGATATTTAGTAAGTCTCATAGCTAAGAAAGCCAGTTTCATGGAATACAATTTGAGGTAGTAGTACAATACATAATTAAACAGCCCACATGCAGAAATTAAAAAACAAACCAAACCAAAGAACCCCACATGACTTATAATTAATGTAATCTGATTTATAATTAAGGAGGATTAACATTAATGATTGTCAGCAGAAGGAATTAAACAGTTCTGCTAAATTGTTCATAAAGAGCTTTCAGTGGGCTGAAAATATGAATATGAAATTTGGAATTAAAGACATCTCTGACACAATAATTGCAGACAGAAAGAAACTGTCACTTCATAAGCAGAGTGCAATAAAGAAACAATGGCTATGGAGGGAATCAGTAATTTGTTTGCTGGGTGACCTTTTTTTGTGCTAATATCCAAGAAAAACAGAAAATCGGGTAAAAGTATTTATAAAAATCCCCAAAACATTTAACAGATGTATATGAAGAATACATGGAAATCAAGTTATTCAAAAGCTTTCCATGGTTGGACTTTCTGGAGCTGTTGTGGTCAAATTTATTCTTGTTTTGTATAGAGTTTTTTGCATAGCAACATCATTATTTTTTTTTTTCCCAACAGCTTTTCCAAAGAATGAGCACCCACACCACTAAAAATCTCTGCACACTTTAATGGACCCAGATTAATTCTTGTTGAAAAGACTCCCTTTAGGTCATTCTAGTGAAAATTCTGTGGACACATGGAGTACAACAGAAAACATTGCCATAGTATATAGAAATTTAATCAACATATACATCAACTAGCTGAAAAGAAGCTGGCATCACTTTGTCATAGCAACACTATGAAATTATTATTATTATTATTATTAAAGTAATTCTATTAGAAGATATGTTTCTTTCTAAAACTGTAGTTATTACTAGCTAGTAGTTGAACTAGCTTGTTCAGCTATCAGTTTTCAAAATTTATTTCAACTTGGATACCCAACAGTTTATTGAATACAAGCTTACAAGTCTAGCTTTTTCATTCTGAAAACCCGTCCAGTTTTAAAGACTTATGTTCATTAATAAACATCTTCCTCTCCAAAGTATTTATGAGAAGCTAATATTTTGAGACAAGCAATGTCCAGAACACCCATACTATGAATTTTGTGCTGCACCCTATGCAGATCTATTTGCTTCAAAACATCACTGAAACTAAAAGCTTACTTCAGCTGGAAATTCAGCACTGAAAATAATACTGTCTTGTATCTCCTCTGGAGAATCTAATTTCTGAGTTTGCCCAACAGTCTAACAGAGAACACCAATATCTCTGAATTAAAACATTTAATTGAAAATTTTAATTCATTGAGAAGCTAAAAATGCTCTTTTCTCAAGAGGGAAAAAAAAGAGGCAGTCTTCAGCTGGAGCAGAGGAGAAAACCAAAATCAAACAGTGGTACTATAAAGTCCATCATCAGAACATAGTTAGCAAAGTCATCTACTGTTTGTATGACAGAATTAGCACATCAGACTGTTCTGGAAGGTCTGAGTATTCAATAAAGCAGGTGAGAAGGTTAACACTTAAAACCAGGTGATGAAATACTCTATGACAAATATTTTGCATGAAAACATCACAACTTAATCAGCAGAATTTGATTTACATTAAACAGGTTAACTAAAACATGGAAACAAAAAGGAATGGACGTAGATAAAAATGGTTCTCACCTCGTGGTTGTAGTCCAATATTCCTTTTAATATTTTCTTCAGGTTGCTGACCTATTCGGAAAGAAGAAGGAGGAGGAAATACAATAAGTGCAGAGAATAAATTACAGAGAAATTATCATGAAGTAGGCAATCACAGTAGAATCACACAAAAGAATCATACAGTTACATCTGTTTGTACAGTGAGATTTTGAGCAGATTATTTTGAATCACGAAAGTTATGCAATAGTTCCTTATGATCAGATTACAAGACCTGATCACAAATCTTTATTAATGGACAGAATCCACTTTTAAAAAGTCATCACGTTGTCTTGGATAGGCTTTAGATCAGCTTTTTAAAGGGGTACTTGTTTCTCTTAGGATTATTTTTGTATCCAGAAGTTGAAACATTCTTTTTGTCCTGTCTTCTCTTAAAGTATCCTAGTGATGCACTTCCGCAGCAATAAACCTCTTCCTCCAAACCAAAACCAGCTACTGCTTAATATCCTCCTTTATTCCCCAGCATATGCAAGCTTTATTTATTAACTTTTCCACTAATTATTCCTCTCATTCTTTCACTTTTATTCATCCCTTCTCCTCCCCCAATGCCTTTACAACTTCTTTACAACTGAATGTCTGTCTATGAAGGCCAAATTCCCATTTCTCTGTGATTCCTTCACTGCCATACAAAAATAACTTCTGTTCACTTGCATAACCAATGACATCATTTAAGTGTCTTCTGCTGTAAATGCATTACATCAAGTCTCTGAGATAAAGTACATTTAAAAATTATAAAAATGCCCAATTGATCTCATTGGTTATATTTAGGAAAAAAAATGATTAATCTTTGCTGAAATTAACTGCTAGAGATACCCACCAGCTAATGCCCAAGTATCTAAGCAAGGAATTTAGATAACAGGAACACTGCACTGTCTCCTGTGACAGAGAAGCAGCTGAGGGAACTGAGGCTGTTTAATCTGGAGAAGATGCAGCTGATGAGACCTTATCACTGTCTACAGTCACCTGAAAGGAGGTTGTGGCAAGGCGGGTGTTGGTCTCTTCTCCCAAGTAAAAAGTGACAGAATTAGAGGAAATGGCCTCAAGTTGTGCCAGAGGAGGTTTACACTGGCTATCAGGAAAAATTTATTCACTGAAAGGGTTATCCAATTTTGGAAGAGGCTGCCCACCATGGAGTCACCATCCTTGGACTTATTTAAAACATGGGTAGGTGTGGCACTTAAGGGACAAGGTTTAGTGGCAGACTTGGCAGTGTTAGATTAACAGTTGGACTCTACAAAGGGTCATCTCCAACCTAGATGACTCAATGATGCCTACAAATGGGTTCTACAAGACTGAATCTGACTGAATTACTTGTCACAAAGTGCTACTGCTTACAACAGTATACAAAGCAGCAAAGTGTTGAACTGTAATGAAGGGAGAGAGGAAACTCTCGAATTCCAGCTGTTTTTAAAGCCCAAAGTAACTTCTATATTCTTGATTAAATTCCAAAAATATCCAGCGAGGAGATTCTGCCAACTGACAGAAGTCATTCATCTTCCAGGATATTTCAGGCAACATTACAGAAAACTGTTAGGTAACATGATAACTCAAATCCAGCGACAAACACTTTGACAAAGTCATCAGAGAAAATGAGGTGATGAAAGCAAAAATGCAGGTTCTTATCTAAGACAAGCTCAAGAAAGGAATAGGCTATGAGCACATTAAAAGATTTAGCCATGACAACCAAAGAGATAATAATCTGATTGCCTTATTCCTACTAATCCACTTTCCTTTGGAAACAAGTGGCAAAAGCTGACCATTTATTAAGGTAGAAGAATATCTTGATTTTCTTCACAATCACTGAACTTGAGATCACACAAGAAAAATGAATCCACTTAGACTTGAAAAAAGACACATCAAATACTCTCACAACATGGAATAAGAACTGGAGATGCTGCATGATTGCAAGTATATAACAACATTTATTGCCCCTGCCATAACAGCACAATAATTAGTTTACTTCCAAGTTTACATCATCTAATCCCAAACATACAATATTTCTGTAATATTATACATAATGTTTCTGTAAGAACCACAACTATCTTCACGCTGCCTGTCCAAAAGCAATCACCACCACCTCTGAAAGGCTATGTGTAATCATAAGCAGTCTGCAACGTATTTAAGAATTTAGAGAAATGTAAATAATTTGATTTTGATGTCAAATCAACACAAAGAATACTGCACTGATTGGAATGTAATTTTCAAACTTGATTCATTAAAATCTTCCAGTTTGTAATTTACCTGATTCTGATGCAGAAAGTGCCACAGAAACGCAAAGGCCACGCTGCAGAATTTAAGTCCAGTTTACCGATGGGAACATTGTGAGAAACCTTGAACTTGAACATAATCCCAAAAAAATGAGAAACAAAATTGAAAGTGCTGCCTACAAAATGACTGCTTTGCCTCTCTCCTTGTAGGCATTGTTTGAATTCAAATCCCTTAAACACCAAGATTTGTCTTCTTCCATAAAAATTCCACAGATCTTAGAGCTAAGATGTTGAAACAAAACCAATAATAGTCTAATAAAAAAAGAACACGAAGGTCAGCATTGTTGGGAAAAGAAAGCCAATAAACAAAACCCCCACAATCTTGTCTTTGAGATCCTATTTTATTACACTGTCAATCAGTAGTACTAGGATAACTTGCTTTCAAGAGTTAACTGTACTATCTGTATCTTGCACACAATCAGACAATTTAGAAGGCTAAAGTTGCTCCTTTATAGTCTGGCTTCAACTTTACAATGATTTTCAGTGTTACTCAGAGAGTTGTCACTATTTTTTTTTTAAACTTGTCTGCAGTATATACATTTACATGGCTCTTCTGCTACTGACAGAGAATCATGACAGGAAACTACCTCAAATGTTTCCTTTTTTGAGATTCAACTCAGTAGCTCCCATAGCATTTGCCAGGTCACAGCTAAAGTTCTTGAAAGGAAGACTTCAAACAGAGATGTATGAAAATGAACATCACATTGAAGCATTAAAGGCAACCAAATACATCAGAACTCTAAATCACAGCAGATAGTGGTTGTTCAGATTTTTTTTTCCTATTTTTCCTAAGCACACAGGGAAAACCTAACTCTAATTAGTTAACAAAGTCCATTAAATCATGCAATGATAGAAGCCAACAGATAGACTTTCTGATATCGATCATAACCATAAAGTGCTGTATCATTCTTCGGAGACCAGCCCATGATCACACGGGACATTTATTTGCTTTCATCAGTCACCTGAATTCCTCCATCTGCATACAAGGCACATACACTGCCCTCTCAGTCCTTTTCACATCTGTTCCCTGTATCCATACCTATGTTGGAAAGATGTGTAAATCACAGGGGAAAAAAAAATGACAAATATCTATTCCACTTACAAAGCTGATGCAACTCACAATAGATGGGTTATTAATTATTTCTACATGAATCTCTACTAATTTTCAATCTTGTTCATCTGTCATTTGCTGTTTCATCCCCCCAGTCTCATATTACCAAGGAGAGGATATCCATTTTGAACTAATGCATCCACAAAGGTAACCTGCATGTTATTTTTCATTCTTTGAACACTTAAATTTCACTAATATTCACAGTATGGCACTGCAAGTGTTCCTTCTGTTAATTATATAATCATAGAACGGCTTCCATTGGAAAGGACTTTAAGGCCATCCAGTTACACCTTCCCTCACCTGACACAGGCAGGGACACCTCCCACTAGTACAGGTTGCTCAAGGCCCTGTGAAACCTGCCATGAACACTTTCAGGGACTGGACATTCATAACTTCTCTGGGTAACTTGTTCCAGTGTCCCACCACCCTCATAGTGAAGAATGTCTTCCATATAACCAACAAATTTATCATCTTCTACTTTAAAGCCATTACCCCTTGTCCTGTCAGTACAAGCCCATATAAAAAGTCCTTCTCCAGCTTTCTTGAAGGCCCCCTTTAGGTACACTACTCTCTCTTTACAGCCACCCTGGCTTTAGTATAGTAATACACAATTAGTATAACACTCTTCAGTATGAGATCAACCCTTGTTACACAGCACTAATATGATAAACTGACTAGAATGAAAACAGAGATTATGTTCCCTGAGTTAGTGAAGGCAACACATGATCTGGCAACAACCTATGACTTATGCTTGTGGGGTTTTTTTCCTCCTATTTCTTTGACACCTGTCACATGAAATCTCTAGCTTTACATAATTACAATTCACTTACTGGTTCCAAACCAAGGGTTGATAAGGGTAGTCGGTCTAGATTTCTCTTTTTACAGACACATTTGAACAACAAAGGTAAGCCTGATGAATTGGACAGTAGAAATACACTTAAGCTTGGGATTGCTGCCAAAAAGGGCATACAGGTTATCTGGCCTTGTTTTCTTTTTAATGTTATGACAGCCAGTGCCCAACTTTGCATTTATCCTTGTATCATGCACACTTGCAAGTTGTGAGAGAATTCTTATTTAATTAGCTTCAGATATCTCATTATATTACATATTTTTCCCAGCTGTAGTTAAAAGGAGGAGAGGGGTGTCAGGAGGACAGGGACAATGTGCATGCAATCCCACCACACACATTATATTTCTGCTCTAAACTGCATTCTGCAGAAGCCTGTCTCTTCATTGATTATAAATGGACGGTACAGACAGAACATAACATCAGGGGTTATCCCTCTCCAACCTATCTTCTGCAAGAGAAAATACCAAAAAGTACAGATACAGACACTTCCTTGACAAGCCAAAAAAAAAAAAAAAAAGAATGTGGNAATGTGGATCTGAACACAAAGAGCATTCCCACATTTAAATTTTATTTGGAGAATAGGAAGATTCTAAGGAGACTTAGGAATCAAGAGTAAATCAAAACAGAACTAAATATATCAGCTGGTAATTATATTTTTGACATAAATAAATGTTGCCTTACAATACACCTGTAATTTCTGCTTCTTGCTTGTACAGAAATATTTACATGACAGGCTTACACCCTTATCAGGAAAAAAAAGTTCTAAAAGGTTGGTTATGAGTTAAATGTTCCCTTCTCTTGCAAAGGAACAAGAAAGTAGCAGAAAGACAATACTGTATATTGCATACTAGGTTACATTACTCCACTAGTCAAGTCAGTTTGTACCTTAGAAGAATTCAGAGCAAATGTAACTGTACTACAAAATTAGTCCTCAATAAATCAAGTTTGTTTACTTAGACTATAGCACTAAATGGTCTGTATTTTAAATTTCATTGATTATTCCACTTTGTGATACTGTATCAAACATTAGGCATTCAAACTGTACTAGATGCAGAAGTCTAGCAGCCTCTATTGTATGAATATGCTATTTAGTAATGGAACAAACAGAGCTTGTGAAAAGTCCAGAAAAAAAAGTCAGAAATCAAGCTGAACAACATGCATCCTTCCTTTCCCAAGCAAGATACAATCCTCTCCCTCTCTATTCTGTGCCAAAGTGTCAGCTGAATCCAGTCTTTCAAATAGCCAAGAACTTATTCTGTGATTGCCAAAATTGACACGTGTGCATCAGATCATTAACTGTTGAAATTTCCGTTCTCTTATTGGTATTTCTATATGACTTGACATTGCAGTATTTCATTCCTGCAAAATTTTGGCAACAGAATTATTTTCTATGCTGTTTCTCATTTTCAGTGAAGGCCATTTTATCTTCAAAATGTCTTCCTCTTCAGCCTGAATACTAGCACGTGTACAGTTTAAACTGACTATACTAGAAGTGTTCAGTTGTACATCAGGAAATATATATGTCTTTGCTTTTTTTTTTTTAACCCACAACACAAAACTGTAGTTAAAGCAGCAGTGAGGAGTAGGGTTTTTTTGTTGCCCAAGGGGAAATATAAACTGCTATGTACGCTGATGTATGCCAAGCACCAGAAATTTTAACCCCAAAGAAGTAACAACGTTTTCTCTACTAAATACAGTACACAAAGATTTGCTAAGCTGTGGTGCACAGAATGCTTGCTGAATGTTTCTTACTTTGAGAGTCCCCTGTGTACTGCTCAATCTCTTATGTCATACACACTGTCTTGAAACCAAAAATATGACATCCTTGTGAATCTACACATTTATTTTAAACCGGTACAGCAACAGAAAAATATTTTTAATAAGATCACATTCTTGCAGTTATCAGAAAGTGAACTCCTGAATGAAAAAAACATGAAAGCTGAGCCATATCAGAGTTACTGCATGATTTTCTTTCAACAGGGGTTAGAAGAGTTCTATCAGGTATACACTAACCTCTATCAGGCCCTACTAATCATTGTTCCACAAAGCAGAACTACCTAAACATTACATATTGGTTTGCTTTTTTTCTCCCCCTGCTAGACTGGCTCTTCTATGTGGTTTGTAAGACTGAAATCTTGTACAAGTGGTGACTATTACATTATGTCATATCAGAGACAAAGAGCAACAATACTCATCAATAAGAACACAATTAGCTCATCTTCATGACTTGTCAGGCAGTGAGACAACTCCAATACCATCCTCATGGTGTTTCTTAAAATATATCACCAAGACATGTAGAAGTATGTTGTCTTCATTTTAGACACAGTGACAAACAAATGCACTAATCGAAAATCTTCCTATAAGCCAGACTATGAATGACACATTGACTGACAGACATTGGAACAACTAGATCATTGATCACATTCACTCACAGAAAAACAGTTGGCAAAATATAAGATTACTTTCCTAGTTACAAAATAAAAGTTAAAATATCACATTTGTGCCTTTTACTATTCTTCATAAAAAGCAAAGCAGTACATAAAAATGTATACAAAAAGCTGGAGTATACTTCTCTCAAACAAACAATTGCTCTTTAATTCTTATTTACACAGATGTATGAAAAAACCCTCCACAATTACAACAGGAAGAAACTGACATTTGACTGATGTTTTTCCAACCTCAGTTACAGAAGGAAGCTACTAGATTGCTCAGCCTTATTTTTTTCATTCACACTTGCTAAGGCCTAGGATCTGCCAAACTGATGGGACACAAAACCAATTACTCCTCTAGCTCCACGTAAGAGTTACAGAAGCTACTGCTCCACTTTCAGACAGCTGAAATGCTACTACACAAGCATTTCTCAGTTTGTTTTTCTCCAAATTTAACAGCCAAGACTTCAGTAGTGCTCAGAAAAAAAGTCAAAGATATAAAAGTAAAATATAGTACAGAGCTGTTCATTTGCAACTCCATATGCTGCTTTGAAAATACATTTAAATTAACTGCTCTACAAGCACCAGAACTAACAAAGCTGGCTTAGGGATCACATCTTTTATTCACAAACTAGTCAACATATCCTTATAAATGTACCTATTTTTTTGCTGGCAGCCCTGCCAGACAAACTACTCTACAGCAATGCAGACTTGCACACAGTTGCCCAGGCAGCAGAGACCATGCTGACTGGTCTGCTGGCCAAGTCAAAGTATATACAGCAGCAGAATGCTATGTCTTTGTCTCTGGTGGCACTTATCTGTGTGTCCCTTCCATTCAGCCAGTGATGTTGATAAGCCTATAAACACTAGATAATTTCACAGTTGTAGCCCTTTCCCAGGTGCTCAGAAGGGCTTTTGGTGGCTGGAACAAAATGGTTTTAGAGGAAACGTGAACTAACACCATCACTATTGCGTTTCTCCAAGTCATCAGACTGAAAAGGGCAATTTAGAATCATAGAATCATAGAATCACCAGGTTGGAAGAGACCCACCGGATCACTGAGTCCAACCATTCCTATCAAACACTAAACCATGTCCCTCAGGACCTCGTCTACCCATGCCTTAAACACCTCCAGGGAATGTGAATCAACCACCTCCCTG
>WAAB01020733.1:21538-73677 GCA_013389865.1 Piaya cayana | reverse complement strand
CCAACCAGTTTTCCACCCAGGAGAGTGTGCGCCTGTCCAGGCCAGAGGCTGACAGTTTCTGTAGCAGAATGCTGTGAGAAACTGTATCAAAGGCTTTGCTGAAGTCCAGGAAGACCACATCCACAGCCTTTCCCTTATCCAGCAGCTGAGTCACTTTGTCATAGAAGGTGATCTGGTTAGTTTGGCAAGACCTGCCTTTCATGAACCCATGTCCTCAGAAGACAGATAAACCTAAGAATGAAACTGACTGAAATACATACAAGAAATACTAGAGATGGAGATGGCTCAGCTTTTAAGTTAAACAAACACCTCTCCTTGCAAATGAAAAAAAAAATAGTCTTCATTTGCCTATCTTTACCAAATCAAAACAAAATAATCTGGACAGTAACAAAAAAGAAGAAAATGACAGCTCAAGCCCAATATAACTCCACTTGTTTGACAAAAAGCACTCAAGTACCCTTCACATGGGTCTTTCAGGAAGTGCCAAGAGCCAAGTGAGCCTTGTTTATAATAGAGTACCATGCAGCTGAGTGAGAAAACCAGTATGCCAACCTACCTCTGTTTTACCAGCATAAAAGACTAAAGGAACTTTCTTAATGACTGTATCTCATCATTTTAAGGATTACACTTGATAACTAACATTTTCAGCTGCCTCAAGTCTGCTGTGCTGTAAGAATACACCAATTACTGACTTACCATTTTCATTGTAAATAATGACTTTGAAAAGACTCTCCAGACACATATAATGAAGGTCCCTGAAAATTAAATCCAGACTCAGCGTGGTATTGCTCTCTCACCAATCTATTTGATTCTTCCAAGTATACAAACCTCATGGAAGTATCCAAAGGTCCACCAGCTGATAAGCAATTCACTCTAAATCATCAACATGCAACAGTGGTCATAACAGTACCAACAGTTCTATTTACAGCTTTAGGCAGATGACACAAAAATTAGTAGTATATTGCAAAACCGGTTTGCCAGGAATACAAGCACAAAAGCAACAGCTTGAGTATCAACACCTAGCAAATCTAGAACTCTTTCCTCATCCATAAATCACCTGAGAATCAAATTTAGTGTACCGTTATAACTTAACCTCTACACTTGAAAGTTCAATTAAGGTTCAGCATTAACACCAATAACGTTTTCTCCCTATACAAAACTACTCAAAATGAAATCTGAAATAAAAAAATTTCCACCAGAATTTCTAAAACTACTTTTCAAAAGGGCCTTCCAGGCATTAGGTCTTTTAACTGTCCTTGCTGCAGACAAATATCTCTCTGCTGAATCTTCAGGAATTGTGATTCAATCGTTTTCACAGCTCTTTAACTCTCTTAGTCTACGTCATTAAGAATGATGCTGTAATATCTTACAGTATTGGTAAAACCATCATCTAAACAAAACCACAAGTGTGTGCTTGAGAACTAAGCAGCTGTGATTACAAAACCTACCAGCAGAAATCAAGGTCAGCAAAAAACTGACTGGAGCATCATCGTTACTGTGAGATTACTCATTTGAACCCAGCATTTTGAATTCAGTAAGTTCCTGTGCCTACATCCAAACTTCAACAATCTGTCTCACTGGATAATTTTCCATTATTATGAAGGTATTTCTGTAATGTATTAGTTCAGTGCTGCCTAGTATCTGAATAGTACTGTAGGTAACTGGGACTTTTCTTCAGAGCACAAGATATGCTGTTGTTAATGCTGCATCACTTCATGTGATGTTGTTTTCAGCAGTGCTCATTTATACCATTTCCATCTTATTCTGTATGCAAATTTTCCTTTATTTAAGTGATCATATCTCTACTTCAAGATGCCAAGAGACAGAAATATTCTTCTAAAGAAAACCAACCCACAGAGCATGTAGTATAACTCATGATTATTACTCATTTCAACAGTGATACAGAAAACTGCTTTAAGAAATGCCTGTTTACAAAAATTTACTTCCCCCAGGGGCATACAAAAGCATGACTTTTATGCTCTGCATGTGTTAAAAAATACATAGCATGCTGCAATGTAGAATATTACAAATGAATAATTCATTAAGTGGATGCACAGATGAGAAGCTAAAATATATACCACTTCTAACATTTACAAGGGCCACAATGGCAGACAAAGAAAGAATTAAAACAAGAGGGATACTTAGTACTAAATTCTGGAGTGGGATGAAAGAAGAACTTAAAACTGCAGTATAAAATAGGGAATTATGCTGTTCTTGGGATGCTAATGGACAGTGAAAATATGAGTAACATCAGTGAAGGCTACAAAAAAAGTCCATGAAGAAAACAAGGATGCAGTTCAGAACCAAGCTACGGCACTTCTAGCTGCTCTCTAAACTCCATAAGCTATGCCATTTTAGGCATAGTCTACTCATAGATAGTTCAAACATTTGCTTCCAAACTTTACTCCTGGATTAAAGCACTCTGTAAAATAACCATCAACACTGATTGTGTATCTTACTGTATGTCTATTAGTTCTGCCTTCTAGCAGAATAACTTTCACATCTGAACACAAATGAAGAATAATACAAAAAAAGGCAGGCTAAAGCATAGGCTGAATTTCTTCCTCCAAGATAATATATTTAGCACTGGAGAATTTGATTCAATTGTACTGAAATTCAAAGATTAACATTTTATGAAAAAAAAGAAAGTGTCCTTTGGAGATTTACCAACACCTGTTTACTAACAACTGAATCTACAATCTCATGTTTGGTTACATAGCACACATTTCTGCCATTTTATATCACATACTACATCAGTGAAAAGTTTCCAAAGGTGTCAGTAACTCCCCTGCACATTTTTCTCAGCCTCTTTTACCAGTTTTATTACAGAAAATTCCACTACATGATTTGTTACTTCTCATGAATGGCCCTTACTTACAAACCTTTTTTACTAGAGTAAAAGTCCTGATACACCCAAGGGTTGTCAGAATTCTCCATTCTCACCTTTATGTAATTAACCTATTAGTATTATTACCCTCAGAGAACACATATTGATGAAGAATCCTAAACAGGAGGCAGCAATACTGAAAGACACCCAGATTTCAAGGAACATGCATTACAGAAACACTAGTTTACCCTTCTCAGATTTTCATGTAAAAACCACAGCTGTTCATGTTTTCACTGAAAATGACATCTGCTTGCAGTGACGTGGTGCTTTCGGGCTGTGTTCGCTCTTTGCTATTTAACACCACTGCATTACCCAGAGCAATGACCTGTCTTGCTCTTAAACATTTCTATACCTGCGAAGATTTTCTTCAATGTCGTTAACTTTCCTGGGACAAAGAGGGAGCCAGCGCTGCTAATATAAGTGGAAGCATGGACTGGAAAAGCTTGTTTTAGGCTTGATTCATACTGTTGAATATCGCCTGGCTCCTGACTAAGTATTCTTCCTGCGGTATCTGTTTAAATGACCAAAAGTAGGATTTCACTGCTAGTGTCAAATTTGTTTTTATTTTCAAGACATGGCTTTGTCAACACCCTCCGGATCAGTTCTCTGGTCAACTGTGCAAACAATGATCCCTTTGTTTGGCCTATGTTTCCATCTCTCATGCCCAGGGAAATTGACAACATTTGGCTATTCTGTAACCCTTGGTATCTTACTTCCAAAATCAATCTTGTGTTACTACAAAAAAAAGAAGAAATAATATTTTCCTCAAAAAGCTGATCATATGTCATCATCACTGTTTTACAATCAATGATTAGCTTGCTGCTGCAATTAGAAGCTTTTCGCAATACAAACACAGCCAAGATTCAGCAATACTATTGCTATTACTAATACCATTGCTCTGCATGAGAATTAACGTATTCACTGCACAAGTATGCAAAATGGTAAATCTGAAGCAAAATTATCAGAAAGTAAGACATCCAAATACTAATTTTGTAGAGTTCAAATTATTACCTGGGGCATAGAGAAAGAACTTCAAACCGTTTAGCTAATCTTTATATATACACTGGGTTAACTAGTGAATTCCCGCATCCAGTGTCAGCCTGGCAATTTCTACAGGAAATATTTTTAAATAATGCAACAAAAATTCAATATTTATACTGTATGTATCTTTTCAAAACATGAGCTGATGTTTTGAAAAGGGATGTACGATATAAACACACCAGAACAGTTCTCCTTTCTTAGTACCAAGGCAGACAGAAATGCAGTAGTCACAGTAGATCAGTCTGAAATAGTCAGCAAGGATACTGAGAGGCCCTTGACATTAAAGTTCCATTTGCTTTGTATCAAAGTATATTATGATTTAGATCCAACTTCTGATTATTCTTCAAACTAGTCAATCAATAATATATAGTTATCCAACCACTGTCCCATCATTAAGCTAAGTGACTAATGAAGCATGGCTTGGGTAAATTGGTGAGGTGGGTTCAGAAAAGGCTAAACAGCCAGGCTCAAAGAGTTATGAGCAGCACATGAAATCCATTTGGAGGCCAGTCCACACCAGCAGCATACCCAAGGGGTCAATGCTACTAAACATCTTTAGTAGTGACCAAGATAATGTAACAGTTCGCAAGTTTTCATTTAACACAAAACTGGAAGAAGCGTTTGATGCACTTGATAATTGTCCTGCCATTTGGAATCACCTCAACAGGCTGCAGAAACAGGCTGACAGGAACCTTATGTATTTCAGTAAAGGTAAGTGCAAACCCCAGGAACCAGCACATGCTGCAGGCCAACTGCCTGGGAAGCAGCTTTGCAGAGAAGCTTGGTAGAAACCAAGCTGAAGAACATCAATGACCTGGATGAAGGCATTGAGTGCTCCTTTAGCAAGTTTGCAGACAACGCAAAGCTGGGTGGAAGTGTGGATCTGCTGGAGGGTAGGGAGGCTCTGCAAAGGGATTTGGACAGCCAAATGCCAGGTCCTGCACTTGGAGCATGACACTGCTACATGTCATTGTAGCAAAGGCAGCTAATCATATCCTGGGCAGCACTGGGAAGTGCATAGACAGAAGGCCAAAGGAGTTACTACTCAGCTGTGGTGAGAACACAGTTGAAGTGCTGTGTTTGGGCTCCTCTGTATGAGAGAGAAGCAGACACAGAAGGACACTCAGCAAAGGGCAATTAAGATGATTAACAGACCAGAGCATCTGTCATACGAGGTGAGACCAAGCAAGCTGTGTCTGTTTAGATTCAGGAAGAGAAGGCTCAGTGGGATCTTATCAGTCTTGTGTATAAATACCTGATGGCTTCTTCTTGTTTATACCCTCAAATAATCTTCTCAGTGGTGTCTAACGAACAGACAAGAGGCAGTGGGCACAAACTGACAGACAAGTACTTCCATCTGAACATAAACGAAAGAAAAAGCCTCCTGCTGGTTTTTTGGTTTTTTTTCTTTAAAAAAATCACAAAAGAACAACAAACTGTGAGGGCAATTAAGTACTGGAACAGCCTAGAAGAGCTGTGGAGTTGCCATCCTTTTGTATACTCAAAATCTGGCTGGACACAAACCTGGTGCAAGCTGCTGTAGCAGATTCTAGTTTGAGCAGGTGAACTGGATTAAACAGTACAGAGATGCCTTCCAGCCTCAACTTGTCTAAAATTTTTTTATGCAAACCAAAAGAATTCTAGTTGTTTGTATCTATTCAGTGCCTGCCTAATTTTCATTTTCAATAAATTACACAGAGAACATTTTATTCTGCATTTAAACTCAAGACAGTACCCTCTTCAGAGTAAAAGGAATAAAGCAGATCTATCTGCTACAAACTATCACTTTGTAGTAAATGGCATGTTCAATTTGCATTTTGGTAAATGCTGCTTTAAGTTCTCATGAACGACTAAAAATTGCCTTTTTGTGAAAATTTATACTTCTGCATATTGCTACATTTCAGACACATTGTAGTTTCCAGAAACATCCTAGATTATACTGAGATGTTGAGCTAATGCATTTTATCCTATTTTATCATAAAGTACAAATGAACAAAAACATTCAGAGTAACAGCAATTATTATTTACTTACTTTCAAAAATGTAGTATCTTTGCAATCAATGAAACAGGCCTTATGAGGAACGGCTGAGAGAGCTAGGGTTGTTTAGCCTGGAGAAGAGGAGGCTGAGGGGAGACCTCATTGCTCTCTACAAATACCTGAAAGGAGGTTGTGGAGAGGAGGGAGCTGGCCTCTTCTCCCAAGTGACAGGGTACAGGATGAGAGGGAATGGCCTCAAGCTCCGTCAGGGGAGATTTAGGCTAGACATTAGATAAAAAAAATTCAAGGAAAGGGTCATTGAGCACTGGAACAGTCCGCCTGGGGAGATGGTTGATTTACCTTCCCTGGAGGTGTTTAAGGCATGGGTAGATGAGGTGCTGAGTGGCATGGTTTAGTGTTTGATAGGAATGGTTGGACTTGATGATCTGGTAGGTCTCTTCCAACCTGGTGATTCTATGATTCTATGAAATGAACAGTTCCATTCAGTTTATCACAGAAGTTTTATTGCATTAAACTAATTATAATGTGACTGATTTACTGACTGCAGTTTCAAACAATAACCAGGTCCAATAACTTACCTTGCATCAGTTCCAGCTTCTTAAAAGAAATTTTTGAATCTGTAAGCGTAGTTTTAATCCAACTTACTTTCTAGTAAGATCACAGTTGAATAAATACCTCCCTAAAACAAACCCTTTTTTTTTTTGCATATTTACCTAAAAACCATAGAGGAAAAAAAGGTATTAGTCATAATAAAATTAAAGTGCAGTCTATGTATAGGAAAAAAACTGCATCCTATGGAATACAGCCAAGTTTGAACTCAATTACAATAACATACAGAAAAATGTATAGCTAATAAAACTGTGTATATTTAATTCATTAAATACATAACTGCTTACATTTTTTGAAGAACCTGGGCCATCACAACCCCATTCGTTAAATCTTCCACAGTCTGGCATGGTGCCTCAACATTAAATGTCTGGATCTGTGGGAGAAAAGAAAAGGTTATCTTCCTTCACTTCAAGAAATCTTCAAAACAAAAAAAACCAAAAAACAAAAAAACCAACCAAAACCAACAAGTAAACCCCACATGCTTAGTGTATGTGAGGAATTAAGAAGCTTTAGATTTAATAGCAATCAGGAAAATGAACTCGGAGAGTATAGCATATTTGTTTATGTAAACGTCTAAATTTTGCTGTAAGCAACAGCATTACATTCTCAAAAAGGCAAATTTTCCACAGTGTTTTCCAACTTGTAAAGTCACTAGGCCTTCTGTTGCCCACTCAAGTACTTCTTGAGTGTATATTCAATTAACTTCTCCCAATGAATGTCTGTACAAAAATTGGCTTTTAGAAATAACACTGATCACACAAAACTTCCACAGGCTTCCAACAACCAGAAGACCAAACACAGAGCGACATATGGACTCCAAACTTAACTACTCCCTACTATCAGACGGACGATCACAGCACAATGCTGCTAAACCTTAAAAGGTCTAAACATTACTGATGTTCTTGATATTTCAGGGTGTTTCCTTAACACAGTGACATACAGTAAAGTCCATATAATGGCAAGCTTCTGGTCTTCAGATGGAAGCTAGAATCCAAAAATGCTGCTATTCTGAAGGGAAATGGCAAGGACCATAGAACTGAGCAGTGTGATGATACAATTCCATATGACTAAAAAAGAACTAGTCCGTAACTCACTTCCCTCCACAGACTGCACACTAAACACACTTACTGAGGCCATCCTAAGGTTAAATTTCTGCAGATGCCGCATAATATTCTATATTACACAGGAGCAAGAATAACCTCTTAACAAAAAAACCACACATCAATATACATAATTTCAAAGAATGGTTTAGGTTGGAAGGGACCTTAAGGATCATCTAGTTCCAACCCCCCTGCTATTTCTGCATGGCTTCTAGTCATTGACTCCATTTTCATGCACAGAGCATACAAGCTACCCGAAATCCTCCACCTACCTTTTCCCCCTTGGTATGGAAAAGGGTCTCTCCATTTCAGTACAGTCTTTTCAACTCATCCAATCTCTCAGAAGATCTTCATAGCCCTCCTCAAGACTCGCTCTAACAGATCCATGTGCTTCCTGTGCTAAGGACTCCAGGCAGGGTCTCACAAGAGCATAGCAGAGGGACAAAACCACCTCCCTCAGCCTGCTGGTCACTTCTTTGATGCAGCCCAGGATACAGTTGGCATTCTGAGCTGCAAGCGCACAGTGCTGGCTCATGTTGAGCTTCTCACCCACCAGTACCCACAAGACCCTCTCTTCAAGGTTACTCTCAATCTCATTCTCCACTCAGCCTTTAACTGTGCTTGGGACTGCCCTGACCCAGGTGCACAATCTTGCACTTGGCCTTGCTGAACTTCAAGATGCTCACAGGTCCCTTGTCAAGCCTGTCAAGGTTTTTCTGCGTGGCATCCCTTTGCTCCAATGCATTGCCCATGCCTCACAGCTTGGTGTCATCAGCAAAATTGCTGAAGGTACATTCAATCCCACTGTTCATGTCCGTGACGAAGATACTAAACAACACCAGTCCCAATACTAACCCAAGCCTTAAGATGTTATCAGTCTCCACTCAGACACTGAGCCGCTAACCACAAATCTTCAGTGCAACCATCCAGCCAATTCCTTATGCACCAGGTGGACCCTCTACCTTATCTCTATCTTTCCAATTCATTGAACAGAATATTGTACAGGACAGTATTAAATGCTTTGCACAATCCATGTAGATGATGTCAGTTACTCCTCCCTTATCTATCAATGCTGTAGCTATCTATCTATCCTAGAAGGCCACCAAATTCATCAAGCGTGATTTGCCCTCAGTGAAGCCATGCTGGTTATTACCTCCTTATTTTCCATGTGCCTCAGCAGAACTTCCAGGAGGATCTGCTACATGACCTTCCCAAGCACAGAAGTGAGGTTGACCAGCCTGTAGTCTCTCAGGTCTTCCTTTTTTTAAAAACGGGAGTTACATTTCCCCTTTTCCGGTCAATGGAATCATCATCAGACTGCCACAACTTCTCAAATATAATGGAGTGTGGCTTAGTAGCTTCATTCACCAGTTTCCTCAGGACTTGCGGATGCACCTTACCAGGTCCCATGGATTTGAGCATCCTGTGAATTCTTAGGTACTCTCAGATCTGATTGTGTCCTACAATGAGCAGTTCTTCATTTGCTCAGTCCCTGCCTTTGCCTTCTGTAACTTGGCGGTGTGGCTTGAGCCCTTGCTGTGAAGATGGAAGCAAGAGTCATTGAGTACCTCAGCTTTCTCTGTATCCCGGGTAACCAGGTCTCCTTTTTCCTTCTGGAGAGGGCTCGCATTCTCTTTAGTCCTCCTTTTGTCAACAACGTAGCTATAGTTTTCCTTGTTGCCCTTGATGCCCCTGGCCAGATTTAATTTTACGAGGGCTTTAGCTTTCCTAACACAGAATCATAATCATAGAATCACCAGGTTGGAAAAGACTTCTTGGATCATCAAGTCTATTCATTCTGATCAACCACTAAACCATGCCCCTCAGCACCTCATCTACTTTTAAACACCTCCAGGGATGGAGACTCAACCATGCCTCTGGGTAGCTTGTTCCAGTGCCCAATGACCCTTTCTGTGAAAAATGTCATTGTGATATAGAATCATAGAATCACCTGGTTGGAAAAGACCTACCAGATCATCAAGTCCAACCATTCCTATCAAACACTAAACCATGCCACTCAGCACCTCATCTACCCGTGCCTTAAACACCTCCAGGGAAGGTGAATCAACCACCTCCCTGGGCAGACTGTTCCAGTGCTCAATGACCCTTTCCTTGAATTTTTTTTATCTAATGTCTAGCTTAAATCTCCCCTGGCGCAGCTTGAGGCCATTCCCTCTCATCCTGTACCCTGTCACTTGGGAGAAGAGGCCAGCTCCCTTCTCTCCACAACCTCCTCTCAGGTATTCGTAGAGAGCAATAAAGTCTCCCCTCAGCCTCCTCTTCTTCAGGCTAAACAACCCCAGCTCTCTCAGCTGTTCCTCATAAGGTCTGTTCTCCAGCCCCCTTACCAGCTTTGTCGCTCTTCCCTGAAGTCGCTCCAGAGCCTCAACATCCTTCTTGTGGTGAGGGGCCCAGAACTCAACACAGGATTCAAGAAGAGGTCTCACCAGTGCCAGGTACAGGGGCAGAATCACGTCCTAGACCTGCCGGCCACCCCATTCCTGATACAAGCCAGGATGCCACTGGCCTTCTTGGCCACCTGGGCACACTGCTAGCTCATGGTCAGACGGCTGTCAACCAACACCCCCAGGTCCTTCTCCTCCAGGTAGCTCTCTAGACAGACTTCTAGTCTGTAGCTCTGCACAGGGTTGTTGTGCCCAAACTGCAGAACTCTGAATTTGGCCTTGTTAAGCCTCATGCCAGATACCTCCTGGATGCTCAGACAATTCCTCTGTATTCCTCCTGGGCTTCCTGCCCTTGCTACCACCCTATGCAGTCTTCTTTTTTTGAGTTTAAGTTTGTTCAAGAGTTCCAGGAAGGCCTCTTGGTATTTTTGCTTTACTTCCTTTTTATTGGGATACATTGTTGCTGAGCTTGGAGGAGGTGATCCTTGAATATTAAACCAGCTTCCTTGGCCTCTCTGCCCTCCAGGGCTTTATCATAGAAACAGAGAACAGTTAGGGTTGGAACCGACCTTAAAGATGATCTGGTTCCAAATCCCCTGCCATGGGCAGGGACATGCTACTAGAACAGGTTACCCAAGGCACCATCCAACTCAGCCTTAAACACCTTCAGGGATGGGGCATTATCTCCTTGAATCCTACCAAGCAGATCCCTGAAGAGGCCCAAATCTGCTCTCCTGAAGTCCAGGGTAAAGCGTGCTTGTCCTCCTCACTGCCCTATGGACCTTGAACTCCACTGTTCCACGGTCACTGCTGCCATGACTTCCCTTGAGCTCCACATTCCCCACCAGCCTCTCCTTGTTGGTGAGAACAAGGTCTTGCATATCACCTCTCCTCATTGGCTCTACTATCTCTTGGAGAAGGAAGTTGTCATCAACATACTTCAGGAACCTCCTAGACTGCTTGTGCCCTGCTGTGCTGTCCCTCCAACTGATGTCCCTGGGTGGTCAAAGTCCCTTATGAGAACCAGGGCTGTCCATAGAGGGCCTCATCCATTCACTCTGCCTGGATTGGTGGCCTGTAGTAGACCTGCACAATAAGGTCACCTGTCCCTGTCTTCCCTTTAATCCTGACACATAAACTCTCAATAAGCTCTTCATCCATTCCCTGGCAGAGCACCATACATGGTCACTGACATAGAAAACATTACCTACACTCACCAAAATGCAGCAATACCACTAGGAGGAGTACAGAGACAATTCTGAATTTGAATCAACAAACTCAGCAACATATTAGACAGGAAATGATACATTCTAGCA
The DNA here is from genome assembly GCA_013389865.1 of Piaya cayana. Classification (NCBI taxonomy): domain Eukaryota; kingdom Metazoa; phylum Chordata; class Aves; order Cuculiformes; family Coccyzidae; genus Piaya; species Piaya cayana. The sequence goes on along the minus strand of WAAB01020733.1, from coordinate 62,320 downwards.
AAAAAAGCTGCAGTGATATAATGGAGCTTGAAGAAGTTGAAGACGTTGTAAGGACAAAATACTCAAGCACAGATAATGAAATACTTTTTTCTCATTTTGCATACTATACTTTAAATAATGAAAATTTAAATCACTTTGCTGCGGAACAGCCAAATAAAAAAAATTCACTTAAGAATTACTACTATTAAAATTTTTCAAAAATAAACATAGTTATTTTTTTTTTTTATAAGCAATATTTGGGCATTAAGGTGGTCTTCAAATAGACTGCAAACTAATCAGATATTTTAGAATTATTTTTTAATCTTGATATATGAAACACCTCCTTGACTAAATAAGAATGTGTGTGGGAGAAGTGACTGTACTGATGGAAGTTGTTTAGACTATTTCCACAAAGCAGAAAGACAAGATGGACACTCTCTCCTTTTTTGTACCTAATTTTATTATACTTCTCCAATACTTCCTATACAACAAAAGGTCAAACCTGTCATTAAGGATCAAGTAACCAAGCTGAACAGACTTCTCCTAGTCTGTAGCACTGCATAGGGTTGTTATGCCCCAGGTGCAGGACTCGGCATTTGGTCTCATGCCATTGGTCTCAGCCCAGCAGTCCAGCCTGTTCAGACCCCTTTGCAGAACCTCCCTACCCTCCAGCAGATCCACACTTACACCCAGCTTAGTGTCATCTGCAAATTGCTACGGGTGCACTCAATGCCTTCATCCAGGTCATTGATGAAGACATCAAACAGGGCTGGATCCAGCACTGAGCCCTGGGGAACTCCACTTGTAACTGGTCTCCAGCTGGATTTAACACCATTTACTACCACTCTCTGGGCCTGGCCATCCAACCAGTTTTCCACCCAGGGGAGTGTGCACCTGTCCAGGCCAGAGGCTGACAGCTTCCGTAGCAGAATGCTGTGAGAAACTGTGTCAAAGGCTTTACTGAAGTCCAGATTTATATTTATTCAATTCTTAGAACAAATTAAGTATGTCCTTTTCATAGCCTTCAGATACAAAAGTAACAAATTTTCTTCAAAAAAAAAGTTACATAGAACAGCTTTGGAAACTTATGTCAAAGTTAAACTCCTGTACCATTCTTAGACAGCTGTACAAAATTCTAAACTGCTCTAAGAAACTGTAGCATTCATTTTCCAGAAGAGAAGAATGATAAGAATGTAGCAATGCATGAGCAGAGTCCAGCTGTGGAGACAAAGAAGCAAATATTTTTGTGTGTGCGCCTGCAAGCAGCTATTCAATAACAGCTGTTAAAACACTGCACTTCCTGTGCATTGTGACGTGCTTCCTCCCAGACGACTTCTCTCTCACCCTGCTGGAACTGCTCCTATGTCTTGAGTAATACTGCACCCATCGCTAGTTCCCCAAAACTATAAATGAATTCCCATTCCCTGCTATGACTCTTTTTTTCTCCACTTCTTGCACCAGTATATGGAGCCTTGACATCACGCCTGTGGGTCTGGATGCTATCCAGAGGGACCTAGACAAATTCAAGAAGTGAGCTTGTATGAACCTCCCTCATGAGGTTCAAATAAGGCCAAGTGCAAGATCCTGCACCTGGGCCAGAGCAGTTCCAAGCACATTTACAGGCTGGGCAGAGAATGGATTGAAAATAACCCTGAAGAGGACTTGGGAGTGCTGGCAGATGAGAAGCTCCACATGAGCCAGCAGTGTGCCCAGGTGGCCAAGAAGGCCAATGGCATCTTGGCCTGTAACAGAAGTGGTGCGACCAGCACATCCAGGGAGGTTATTCTGCCTCTGTACTCAGCACTGGTGAGACCGCACCTCAAATACTGTGTTCAGTTCTGGGCCCCTCACCATAAGAAGGATGTTGAGGCTCTGGAGCGTGTCCAGAGAAGAGCAATGAAGCTGGTGAAGGGGCTGGAGAACAAGTCTTATGAGGAGCTGGTGTTGTTTAGCCTGGAGAAGAGGAGCCTGAGGGAGACCTTATTGCTCTCTACAACTACCTGAAGGGAGGTTGTGGAGAGAAGGGTGCTGGCCTCTTCTCCTAAGTGACAGGGAACAGGACAAGAGGGAATGGCCTCAAGCTCCGCCAGGGGGGATTTAGGCTAGACATAAGAAAAAAATTCTTCACAGAAAGGGTTGTTAGGCACTGGAACAGGCTGCCCAGGGAGGTGGTTGACTCACCTTCCCTGGAGGTGGTTAAGGCATGGGTAGATGAGGTCCTGAGGGACGTGGTTTAGAGATTGGTGGGAATGGTTGGACTTGATGATCTGGTAGGTCTCTTCCAACCTGGTGATTCTATGATTCTATGATCAAAGACGTGTGACCAACCAGTCCACAGAGGTGGTTATGCCCCTCTGTTCTTGTGAGCCTTCACCTGGAGCCCTGTGTTCATTTCTGGAGTCCTCAGCACAGGAAGGACATGGATCTCTTAGAGTGAGTCCAGAGAAGGTCACAAGGATGATCAAAAGGATGGAACACCTCTCCAGTGAGGAAAAGCTGACAGCTGAGGTTGTTCAGCCCAGAGAAGTCATCTCTTGAGAGACTTTATAGCAGTCTTTCTGTACTTAAAGGAAATATGAGAAATAAGAGTTTTTAGCAGAGCCTGTTGTGGTATGACAAGGGGTGATGGTTTTAAACTAAAAGAGGGTAGATTGAGACTACATAAAAGGAAGAAATGTTTTACCGTGAAGGTGATTAAACATGAACATTTTGTCCAGAGAGGTGGTAGGTGCCCCATCTCTGGAAATATTCAAAGTCAGGTTGGATGAGGCTCTGAGCAACTTGAACTAGTGTAAGGTGCGCCTCCTAATCACACAGGGAAATTGGACTATATGATCTTTAAAGGTCCCTTTGAATGCAAACCATTCCACGGTTCTATCAGAGAAGATTCTGGGGGAAAAAATGGGAAAAAAACCACCAACCACTTGGTTCAATCACTGGCTTTAGTAGGTCCTCATAACAGCTATCATGTGATGAGAGAACTTTAATTTCATTTTATTAAACATTAATCAAGACCTCTGATCCACACGAACATGAATATGAGCTGTCATTTGTTACATAAACCTTAAAATAAGGGGTAGCAGGAGACCGTTTCACCTGCAAAGGGGACTGACACTGGGGACTAAATAATTGCAACAGGAAGCCAGAACCTTAGAAAATATGAGTTACAGGTCTGGATTACATATATGACTAGAAAGGATTTGTTAGCTAGTAGAGACAGGAGGTAGAAATGTATGTAATGAAAAATACTCATGTTTTGAAGGTCAGAGAGCCATACAAACAATCAGTCCTCAAAGACAATAACTGAAGCCCAAGATGAAAGTCCTGAGGGGAATCTAGCAGCCCATGAAGCTGGATTAAAACAAAAGAACAAAAAAACAAACTCTCAAAACAACAAAGCAGCCCCACAAAACAAAACCCACAAAACAGAAGAAAAAAAAAAACCAAAACCAAACCCAAGGAAATCCAGCAACTTCTCCTTTGCCCCTCCAAAGACAGAAAAAAGCTCTCCAGCACCTGTCCCTTCTCAACACTAAGAATTAATGATACCCGCTCTTCACTCAGTGACTATGTGCATAGCTTGGTGTTTATTGCTGGTGTAGTTGCATAATAGACTTTTAATGTATTGTTTTGTGATAATATCTTAAATCTTTATTAGAGGTTCTTAGCAGACAGAACACACTGTGACAGGTTACATTGTGCACAAACACAACAAAAGATAACATGTAGTTTCCAATTAGCTACTTAGCAGAGAAAAAGAGCAAAGTACTCCCTAACCTACAAATGCTCTTTCAGATCTGTTTACCCAATATTTCCCTACATTTTTGGAACTGCCTATGCAAGTTTACAACTAGAAGCCATGAAGAGCCTAGAATAATACCGTATCACCACAGAAGAAACAGATCACACAGCTAAGACAGGGAAAAGTGGCTAAAAGGAACCAGCCTCTCTAGCTTTCTTGTAGGCCCCATTCAGGTACTGGAAGCTCACTATAAGATCCCCTCTGAGCCTTCTCTGCTCCAGGTTGAACAAGCCCTACTCTGTCAGCCTGTCCTTGTACAGAAGGTGCTGTAGCCTTGGGATCATCTTGAATCAAGTATTCAAGCTATTAGCCAGAACATTTGAAAGTGCAGACTGGCAGAGATCATTAAGGAGGGCTGGATATTTTTGTCCTCATACATTCACCCAATATTACCTAAGAAATCTGCAAGATCTCAGTTATTTCATTCATCGTTTAAGTCTGGCAAATTAAATATTTCCTCTGCAGAAAGTGCAGAAAGTAACACTTTGACTAAAGCTACCTTACGCTTAAAAGTAAGACTGCAAGATGAAAGCCATGACAGCATAAACCAGTTATTACTGTACTGTCTTGGCATTGCCACTAAACTGCTGCTAACTGCTGGGTTCAACTATGGCACATTATTAAAGACACAATGAACAGAATCTCAAGTCTGAATGCTGTCTGGTTTAACCATTTCAGAAACATCCATGAGAAGACAAGCTAATTTACCAAACACTGGGGAAAAAAATAATGTATTTCTTCTTTCATTTGAAAGCAAGATGAGACAGGTGATGGCAAAAAAAACTACACACCATTTGTGATGAACATAAAATGAAAATGTCATGTAATAGGAAGCACCATAAATCAACAGTTCTTTACAAGGTTTCCTCTACTTAATCACATTTTAAATAGAAGTAATATTTACCATTGATATTTTCCCTTCTTTTCTCAAAATACAAGCTATTACTAAGTGCAAAATTGCCAAATATTATCTCAATACACCCACCTGCCATCTTTTGGCATTGCCCATAAAAAAAACCAGCTGAACCATGCTGAAGTGTTAAAAGTCCTGTTGTTTTTTTCCCTAATTACCAATGGAGTGGTAGAATTGATAAAACAACTATAATCTCTGTTGTAGTTAAACACAAACTTATTCCTGCTTATTCTTAACTTGAAGTAAAACTACAGATACCATGCTGCTGTGGCAAACAAGTTCACTCAATGTTTTATGTTATGCAATGCAGGAATGTAAAAAAAGCTATAACCCACTTCATACTTTGCAGCTCTGGATTTAATAAAATATGGATGCTAATTTTCCAGGTCTAATGCCTCCAAACTGGACATCACATGGGGTGTGAATACTTCTTATTTAGCTAAGTACGGAGACTTAGCTCAAAACAGACAACAGCACTTCCGCAGAAGACAAAAAGCAATACACTTGCAGTGTAGTGTACTCTAGCAAAGAAGCTTGCAGCTAAATGGCATGAAAGAACCCAACAAATTCTAGGGCTGAAGGATATTAAAACCAGATTTACAATGGTTTTTTTTTTATAATAGTTGCTCTACTGCATGCAACACTCCAAAACCATTTCCTGTGTGTGTCCCTCTTCAAAAAACTGCCATCCCTTTGTGGCCCCAGCTAGTCCACTGAAACACAACTCCAACTTTGTATTCATTCAGAAGCTTTTGCCTGCTACATGCAGGAGTGGAGTGCTGGCTGGACTCCCCTGCCTTTTGCCTCAGAGAGCTCTTCCCTTCACCAAAACCTTTCCCCTTTCCATTCTGTTTCTTGTTCACTGCCTCAAACAAGAAATAATAAGTACCTCATAGAAATGAGGCAAGTTATGTAGAGCAAACTAAGGCAGCCAGTAAAACAGCATACACATACTCTTCAGGGCAGAAAACTACCAGTAGGTTAGGGAAGGAGTTAATTCCCTTTCCTTTCCTGTGTGACAGGCCCTGTCAGGCTGCTGGAAACAAAAGCCACAAAACTGGAGGAGAAAGACCTGGGGGTGTAGGTTGACAGTCAACTGAACATGAGCCAGCAGTGTGCCCAGGTGGTCAAGAAGTCCAATGGCATCCTGGCTTGTATCAGAAATGGGTGTGACCAGCAGGTCCAGGGAGGTTATCCTGCCTCTGTACTCAGCACTGGTGAGACCGCTCCTTGAATCCTGTGGGACCCTCACCACAAGAAGGATGTTGAGGCTCTGGAGCGAGTCCAGAGAAGAGCGATGAAGCTGGTGAAAGGGCTGGAGAACAGGCCTTATGAGGAATGGCTGAGAGAGCTGTGGTTGTTTAGCCTGGAGAAGAGGAGGCTGAGGGGAGACGTTATTGCTCTCTACAAATACCTGAAAGGAGGTTGTGGAGAGGAGGGAGCTGGCCTCTTCTCCCAGGTGACAGGGGGCAGGACGAGAGGGAATGGCCTCAAGTTTTGACAGGGGAGATTTAGGCTAGACATTAGATAAAAAAAATTCAAGGAAAGGGTCATTGGGCATTGGAACAGGCTTCCCAGGGAGGTGGTTGAGTCACCTTCCCTGGAGGTGTTTAAGGCACAGGTGGACAAGGTGCTGAGGGGCATTGTTTAGTGTTTGATAGGAATGGTTGGACTTGATGATCTGGTGCGTCTTTTCCAACCTGGTGACTCTATGATTCTGAAACAGGCACTACCACCATCTTTCCCCTCACTTCCAGCCATGTACTTCTGCCTTGACCTTGTGCTAGTGTTAGTTGCAGTGGGGCAAACAACCTCACTGGGCATTTTTTTTTCAAATCATGGTTAGGACTTCCAAAGAAATAGATTAACCAACACTGGACTCAGGCTGCCCCTGAAACTGGAGGCAAACTGAAGTTAAAGTATTTCTAAGCTATCACAGTACTCAAGAGTCTTCAGCCCAGCCAAGAAGGCAGATAGCTGTAAATGCAACTGAGCCTTGGGCCCCTCTTCTTATCCCTCTCCTGCTTTACAATCTAAGTCTCCAATTGCTTTGCAGAAGTCAGTCACATTGCAGCCAACATTTTGATAGTTTATGAATAACAGAATACAAGAATATTATCTTCAGTTCAAGTGCCTCAAAATGTTCTTAAAATAAAAAATACCAAGATAATTGTGCAAAACACCAATTTGAATATCCTTGAAATACCTGTTTAAATATTTCAAAAAGGACGGGGGTTTTTTTCTCCTCATCTCCCACTTTGAGATTAACAAGGTAAAACAAAGTTGTTTCCTTTTTACTCTCCAAGGTTCTCAGTTCTCAGCTCCAAAATCAGTTTCTTTTACAAGCATCTCACAATCCCCCCCAGAAAAATGAAGGGTCAGACCTGGGAGCTGAAACTGAGCATATACTGAATCACAGCTCAACGGTTTTTCTTCAGAGAATTAGTGATTGTTACAAATGTAACACTGCTACAGAACAGCTCTAGAAAGGAATAAATTGGGAAAAAAAGGCAGAATTTGGGACAATGCCCAGCAATAGGTCAAAACCGTCCTATATCTTAACAGTGGTGCTAGATACCTGAACTCCCTCAAACACAGGACTGATACACTCACAATATCACTCTTAGGCAACTACCCTTAAAAGCGTGAAGCTACACATTCTTCACTATCTTAGTGAGGGAGTCATCAACATAAAAAAGGTTGCTCAGCCTACTGGTCTGTCGTAGCACATACAGGGGCTGTGATCTGCCAGATCCCTTGACCCATGCTTCATGACTGCAGGAAAGCTCAGCATTTTTTCCCGTCTGAACAGCAGCATATTGAAACAAAACAGTATTCCTGACCTTCTGTCATCAACAGCAAAACCAATCACTGATGAAATCATATGTTCTCTTCAAGAGTTAAAAGATGCTGATGTTATATCATCACAAGAAAATGAAACCCTGCAACTCTGTGGTCAATGATCAAGGACTGAAAGAAGAAAGAGTTTAAACAGGCTTAGCAAGTCTCTTACACTATGCATCTACAAGAAACCAGAAGAGCACTTAAAACTATAGACACATAAGGATCAAGAAGAGTATAGTCTGAAAAGGAGATAACTAGACAGCAGAAGAAAAAAACATTTTCCCAGTAAATTCCAGCAGATTTGATTCTCTATGAGGAGGGTGCATACAAAGCATTTACAAAGTTTCTTGAGGAACCAAAATCTGTTTCAGCACTTACTCACACGGTCTCTATATTTCAAACTAACACAAGGCAAATCCTTCAGTTTAGGACAGGCCACCACACAGGAGACAGATATACACTGCACTGTGAAGGCTTTTCCGCCAAAAATGATAAAAAGGTTGATGGGTAGTTACAGACCAGAGGCCATTTTGTGAGCATTTCCAAGCACTGAACAACTTATGCTAAATGAAATATAGACATAAGGCTTTGCAGCTGTGTGTGCATAGTCTTGCACGTACACACCACGAACATAAAAGCTTATACAGGCTCCAAGTTTCTTTTACAACACTAAGGGATTGTTCTGTTGTAATGCTCCTCTTGTTTTTCAGTGGCAACTTTTCTTGGGTAGACCTTGAGTTGTAACTTTGCAGTCTATCGAGTTAGAATGCTCACAGCTGTTTCTCATGGGAAAGTGTAAGATTCATGTAACTAACCGATTGCTTGTTGCTAAAGGAGAATTATTGAATCAGCTTATTAAAACAATAGTCTGTATTAATTGTGAAAGGTATAAGAATCTGTAATGAACTCAATAAACTGGCTCACTGGAATCACATTGATTCGTGAAGTGATGAACCCGTTCCTCCATCAAAAGGTCAAAGGATTAATATCACATAAATGGCTAGAGTGCTTTTAAAATGGAAGTTGCCGAAGCAAGGGTCTTGTACAGAGTTTACAAAATCCTCACTTATCATAAAATTTCTAACGTGTCTACCACAGGAACTATATTAGGCCTGGAGGGCTGGAAGAGGAAAAAAAAGAAAAGCAGGCAAGATACAGCTTGGTGGAGGTAGCACATTGCAAAATAAAGAGAGATTTTTCATAATGAAGAAAGTTCATGACATCTCCACAACAATCTGCTGCTAATAACCAGACAGCAGTGAACTCTGAAGAATCCTTTTGATTACATACTAATGCTAAGCAATCTCTTTAGTACAACATAATAGTTCAACACTAAAACAGAAAACTTCTCAGATTACATAGGAAACACCTTAACCATCACACTGATTTCAGATATAGACATACTGAAGTGTAATTGCCACATGCACATCTGACAGGTCCCCATGTTTTAAGAAATGACTCAGTGATGTGTCTGAGTTAAAAGCACCCCTGACACTACACATGAGGGGAAAAAAAGTAAATCCCTGTGTTCCCATTTGGATCAGACGTAAGTTTTAAACACAAAAGATGTTGTGAATCTGTATTAGATATGCAGAAACAATTTCTGTGTTACTGCAGGTTGACCTCACAGCCACATTTTCTAAATTGCTTTGGCTGCAGTGCAGCTTTGATAACTATACCACAGTGCCTAGAATAGTCTCAGAAGAGGCTTGTGGGAAGAGTTTTGGTAAAGTAATAGTTCTGCAATTACAGTAGGCTGCAAACACTATTGAGTATAAATGTCAACTTTGAGAAGTCAGTAGTTGGGCTCCAGTCCTTAGCTCAGTTTTGCTTGAGTTGCCACTATCCTGGCTGCCTCAAATAACATCATGGTCATCTGTTAAAGTGGTAGGAAGCAAAAGCTCTCCCAGTTGTTTAAAATCCTTAACAAAAATGATTCAGGAACCCATTTGATGATGCTGTGGAAGAGGTAAAAAACCTGAGAGTTACACCTTAACTTACGGCATAACACCAAAAATAGGAGTGTTGGTGAAATATTAAAGATAAATACTAAATATTATTATTCATAAGCAGGTTGCTTCAGCTTAAAAATACCAGAACACAAATTGCAGGCATGCAAGGTAAAAGGCTTCAGGGAATATTCTCATTCATTAAAATCATGTGTTGGCAGAGGGAGGAGCAGTTTCATCTCACCTACATCCATCCAAACTGAGTTTAGGCTGAACAGGTTTTCAGACTCGTGGAAAACCCTATCTACTGTACTTATAACAGACAAACCAGTTAAAGTACTTCTATATGAATATGAAGCAACATGGGAGGTTAAACCAGTTCCTGTTTCGATCAGATAGCTTCTACAGCATAATGCAAAAGACTGGCTATCCCATACATGTATACACTACAATTAAGACAGCTCTATTCTCCCATCTAAATGAATGGTTTCCCAAGAATCATTACTAGACTTGAGAGAANAAAAAAAAAAAAAAGCACTTTGTTTATACAGCCTGTTTCACTGAGAATGACTGGATCCTGGAATAAACTGAAGTCACCTTTTTTTCATTTTTAATTTGGTCTGTTCCAAAAGCACATTCACACAAAAGGACAGATATTGTAAAAATAACCTGTAACCTGTAACTCCACACAGTCATCTGGGAAACATGTTGACTAATCCTAATGTTGTTTAAGAACAATTTACCAATATTTTTTCTAACCAAAAAAGATGCAAATAGTGTCTCCATTACCTCCAGGTTGGAGGGGGTGTGGAGGTTAGAAATTTAAAGGGATTTGCTCAAACCATTACTACAGACAGCACAAGACTGCACTGGACAGATACAGCTTCAGGACCAATGATTATCAATACTAAACACTGCTCAAATATGACCACATGATTGAGTAATAACTCCTACAGGCACTCGATGCTACAAGACTTTCTGTTGTTGTGAGTTCCCTCTCCAAGCTTTCTCTTTTTACATCAGCTTTTCCAAGACAGCTTTTAGTGCCATGGTATTTTTTTTTTAAATAGTTTAGCTCTTCTAAGAATATGCAAATTATTTTCAAGGGTAACAGTAAAGTTTGCTGCTCAACAAATTAACAGCCTCAACTCACAACTTCAAATATGGCACGAAAAAACAAGCAAAATAAAAAAATCACTAGTTCTTTCCATTTTTTTCCTGTACCACAAGAAAATCACTGGAGATTTTCACAAATGCCAAATAAACTTCATATGGATATACTTGCCCTTTTCATCTCCACAAATAAGAAATAGTGACTCTTATTTTCCATCAAGAGTAATTCAACTTCCACCACATTTGAACATGTGTAGAAGTTGATAAAACAATCCTTTTGAACACACATAAGCCACTGGTTTGTATTATATTTGGCCATACAAAGATTTCTTTGGGGAACAGGTAAGTAACCACTGCATTCTGACCCCACATTTTGTAATTTTCCTCACTTCTGCATGGATGCTAAACATCAATAAGATGTTCTCAAGTCGCTAATAATTTTGTCCAGTCTGCAACTGGATAATGGGTAGGATCAACAGTTCAAATCATTTTGAACAGGCCAATACTACAGAATATGAAACTCTTTTATTTTGCAGCACCTTACATGTTTTGAGAACGGTAGAGTCACATGCAAAGGAAAGAGGTAGTCTGTTGGTTACTTAGAAATCTGGGGAGTTAGGAACGCATTGGGACTGTGACCACTTGCTAGGTAAGTTCTCAAGCTTATGATTCTGCCACTGGCATGAATGTTTACTGCCACAGAGCACAAGGGAAGCACAGTTAGCACAGCTAAAATGAAAACACGTAGAAACTAGAAGCATATATCAATAGATCTCACTTCATAACTCTGCAAGTAAATCTTCCTCTTTCTCCTAGCACTGCGACTCTCAGTCTTTCTTTACCAGGATTAACGTACATCAACTTCCTCATGAATTCTATAAGTACGAGAACTTTCACTACTGACACCCAAAAATGAGAAGGAATGGGAGGCCAAAAGCAGGACAGGTGGCAAACCGCAGCAAATACTCAAAGATGGATGAGAACGTGAAGGAAAGAGAAACTGGGTTACTTATTGCAGACCTGTATCGAGCACTCTGGCACTCTTCCCCCAAAACTCTGCCTTCTGAACGTTTCTGGCCACTGGCCCTCCTCTAATAATTACATAATTTCCTCTGCTCATCCCCTTTTGACTTGAAGAAACCTAAGCTGTCGTTCCCCAGTAGTGTACTCAAAACCATCACGGCTTTAGGCAACTTGGGCATTTTACAGACTAAACCTATAAAGGAAGAACATCTCTTGTTTGTCATCAACAATGTTACTATGGAGCTTTATATTGTGGGTATTCCCTTAGAAAATGTAGGAGAGAAAAAAGCCCACAAATACAGCCTCAACACCAAATTCAGTGGTTCCAAACCAATAAATTGGTTGCTACAGAAACCCAAGTTTCACGGCTATGTAAGTCACTGCTCAAATTACGGAGCGGTAGCAAACCGGGGTTCACTGTCCACTACAGTTCGGCCGCTCCGTGAATGACAACACAACCTGACTATGTTTACGGAGCAAGCTCCGAACATTTAAAGAGGGATAACTCTTAGGACGATATTGTATTATCTTCGACTTCACCGGTGAATTTTGTCTCTCGAGGCCCAGGCACTGCTTAAAAATACAGAGAAACGAACGGAGGAAAACAAAAGTCCCCGGTCAGAAAACCTGCCGGCGGGGCAGAACGGGGCTGGCCCGAGAGGGCAGGGGAAAGGCCGCGGGCGACCCGCCGTCCGCGCAGGCCCAGGCCGCGCCGCCTCCTTTGTTCTCCGGGGCTGCCCCGCAGCCCCCACTCCGCCGCCCCCCCACCAAAACACCCCGCCGCGCAGGGGCGGGAACCCCCGTGCCACAGTGGGGGTGGGAGGGAGGCTGAGGTGCGCCGCACTCACCCAGGTGAGAAGGCTCTCGCCAAGCTCGGTCCGCTCGAGGCTCTCCACGTTGAACATGGCGAGGAGCGGCCAGGTCCAGTCGGGTCGGTGTCACCGGTGTCCGTCCCTGCCTGCCCGGCCCCGGGCTGGGCCGTGGCGTCGACGCGTCAGAGCGACCTGACACGGCCCCACCCGCGCGCATGCGCCTTGCGGCCGCCGCGCAACGGCCTGGAAGGGAGGCGGGAAGGAGGGAGAGGCGCGGCAGGGAAGGGGCGCGCGCGATGTGACGTCAACGGAAACGCGACGCTGGCGAGGGGTGGGGAGTGGAGCGGAGCGGCTGTGGAGCGGCGCCCGCCCTGGGAGCCCAGGTACAGCCGCGCACCGAGACCGGGCCCTGCCCCAGGTCCAGGCTCGGCCCCGATGTTGGACCCGTGCGGGGTGCCTGCGCGGGGCGACAGCGGCGGGACTCTGCCGGGAGGGACCTGCAGCACCGCCCCGGCTGTCCCGGCTTGGCAGCACCCGCGGGTGCTCCCTTGCTGGGATGTGGTACGGTTTGGCTTGTGGAAGGAGCAGCTTCTCTTAGTTGGAGCAGAAAACGGCCTTACCTTCCTCTGAGCAGTCCTGCTGTAGTGAAAATAAATTAACGTTAAATGAAAGTACTTTACATAGTATTAGGCGTGGATAATTACATTAATTTTTATTCTTGAAGATGAGGAATGCGTTTCACGGCCGGAGTACCTCCCCATCATGCTCCAAAGAGACTAGCTGAGGAGTTCGAGGAACTTTTCTTAGTTCTTAGTTTTGGCCCATCCGAAGTTTGTAATGAGAATGTTGGGCATAATAAGCTATGTAGTTCCCTCCCTGTCAGACAGCAACTGTCTTGACATATGACAACATTGAATAGCAATCACAGTGCACCGATAACAACTGAACTTTATAAACAAAAAGGAAGAGTTCCAGATGTAGTAACTATCATTTTGTTCATGTTTTTTCAGAGTTCTTCAATTAGTTCTTCTCCTAGATAAGTTAATAGCATGGACAAAATATTGAATATTTCTTTATGTCAACTGAGTCTGAATTGCAAAAGTTATGAAAGTTCTCAAGTTTTCCAAGTAGCTGATCTCATTGTATAAGCCACCACTTTGATTTTTGAGTTGTAAATTCAATCTCTCTTCACTTAAATATAACTTTTACATTCAGGAATAAGTTTTAAAGCCCTAGAAAGCTATGTGTTCTGCACAATTATATCCTTCCATGCCATGTTTTAATGTGTGTTTTAGGCTATATGTGTTGTACTCTTGAAAAGTAGTACTTTCAGAGGTGTGTTTCAGCATTTAAGGTTTTCTGCTGCATCTTTCCTTTATGTAACCATTTCCTTCTTTGCTTTTCCTGTTGTTGTGACATGTAGCTTGTGTTTAGTATTTAACTGGTGCAAGCAGTAACACTTCTTGTCTTACTGTCTGTTTTAGATGAGAGGTTGTATACAGAAACATTGCTTTCTACAATAAAGAATTATTTGGCACTTTTGTTAGAAGAGAATTAAATATTTATTTATTTTTAGCTGAAGCATTATCGTATTTCATTAAATGCTATTAAAATTAAGTTACATTATTTCCTTTCTCTTCCTGTCTGATGAGAAAAGTCACACATCCAAACTGAAAGTATTTGCAGGCTTTTTCTCATGTTCCTATCTGCACGCGAATTTAGTTCAACACTGTTGGGTTTTTTTAGAACTCTATACCTTTCAGTATGTTTCAGCCTTATAAAGCAGTGGAAAACTTTGTTAGGGGTTGTTTTACACACATCATGCATCATCCAGACAGATACTCAAAATAGTAATGCTATACAGACCACTGAATTAGTCTCTTTGCTTTAAGCCATCAGCATAGTTTTCAAGCTCATGAGAAATGTGACTGGAGACTTTTCTGTTTTCCCAGTAGAATGGTGTATTAAGTTGGGATTATTTTCCGTTCAGAATTGTATCTGAAATTTGCATCTCTAGTATTTTTAACCTGCAAAGCATGGTTCCACCAGCAAAAGCAGAATACCTACTTTTTTCTTTTTTTTTTTTTTTTTTTTCTTTAGGAAAAAATGTGTCTTGGCAACTGCTGACCTCAGACCTTGAAGACCTGCTTTGCCAGGCAAGTGCTTCAGTTGGTCAGTTCTTAAAATGTACTGAACAAAATTATGACTTGTGTACGAAAATTGCCCTCTCCCCTATTTGGCAAGGCTCTTAGGGCTTTTTCTTTTCTCTTTAGCCAAGAGCACGCATGCACATAAATATAGTCAGTGTGATCCTGAAAGGTGGTTTGTGGTGAAAAGATAACTGCATATGATACAGCTGAGTTTGGCTGTAATTTTGCTGTACTAGCTGAAATTTGTAACTCCAAAGTTACTGCTAACCTATAATAATGCTATACTAATAGACTGTGTGAAACCCTAGTAAGATATTCCTGAATCAGCCTTGATAACCTTCTCATAGAATGTATCTTGTCAGTTGGTGTGTTGCTATATTCAATTTTTTGTAAAAAAAAAAAAAAATCTCTTAGTAAATGTGCCTCTGGGCTGGTCTCCTGATTTTTAAAACATGTGGAGATACTTAATACTAGAGATTACATATGTTTTAGTCAAATATGACTATGCTCATGAAAATGAAAAGCTAATTAATTCTGTTCCCTCAAAACCATGTTTTCTGAGTAAACTGTCCAGCATTTCCTTTAATTTTGTTTTATAATGCTATATGTGACCACACCACTACTTCAAAGTCCAGCTTTATTATCCTAAGATACCTAGATAAATGTATCAGCTCAGGTCTTGGCTGATTTAGAATTTAGGCTGGTAAAGTCATACTAGAGTGCTCAGTGCTGTTTATAAGTTTACTTTTCATCATGCGTGCTTAGTGTCTGCTGTTGTTAATGGTTTCTGAATGTTGTCTAGGCATACTTGTAAATTCCTGGTGAATGAGAGTAAAAATAACTGTAGGATCCAGTTTTCTGGGTCAAATCCCCACACAAAGTCCCATTCTTGACCACATACAGTGGTTACAACCTCTTACTGCTCTGAAGTAGGAAGTGATTGGAGAGAGGTCTCCAATATTGCCCCAAATTTAAGAATTTGCCCTTATCTTGGGAATTAATGTCTGGTTTTTTTCTTAAATGAAAGAAAAACACTAAATGTATGTCTTAGGTATTTCAATATATGCTAATATGTGTACACTGAGTGGGTTACAGAATAAATATGCTCCATTTTAGTATGTTTAAATTCTTAAAAGTTGATTTCTGTTGTCTAAAGCAGATCAATCTTATTAGAAATCTGTTACATATAGCAGAGAATCACAGAACCACTAGGTTGGAAAAGACCCACAGGGTCATTGAGTCCAACCATTCTTATCTATCACTAAACCATACCCCTCAGTACCTCATCAATTTTTTTGTTCCTTTTACCATGGAAGTAAATTGTGAGAAGTTAAACCCTTTTTGGTCTTAAAAATGTGAGTGTTTTACTACTGGAAGAGGAATTAACTTATTCTCAAAACCACACAATCTTTACTAAGTAAAAGCAGCTTTTTCCAAGAGGTAGGTAACACTTCTACTAATCAAAGAAAGTTATTACAAGTTCTGACTTTCACCCTGGCCCGCCACCATCATCTTCATTTTATAGTTGTTTTTATTTCTGGCACTAAGGGGCATTGCCAATACTGCATCAGAAGGAAAATATCCCAGATGAAAATTAATTAAAAAAGAACCCAAACACTTTTACTTTCACCTGGTTCAGTCCCAGCCCACCCCTTAAAGGACACACTAGTGTATGTGCTCATGCCCTCACATTTCCATGTGATCTGAGTGATTTTCCAAGAATAAGAGACATTGTAATTGCAGTATTGATATTGTTTGTTATGGTTCTTTTTTTTTTTTTCATAACCCTGCGTGCATTGCTCATACTTAACTCTAGAGGGAAATGTATCGTTTAAGACCTGCAGATTCTGATTTGAAATGTAAGTAACTTCTTGTTACTTTCTGTCAGTGATCACTCCCAGAAGAACTGAGAATAAACCAGTGGACACTCTATGATGATTTTTGCAAACAGAACTATGTGATTTTACAAACAGTAAATTCCATTATATTTCCAAGTGGTTTTGTGGACAATTCAGTCTGAGGTTGTTTATGTTCTGTAACCATCAAGAATCCTGATGCAGACAAGCCTGATCCCTGTCTATGCACTGTGCAGGAAAGTCTAGCTGTAACTTAGCCAGCCCAGGTAGAATGCAGGAATAACTACTTGTCATTTTTCCTCTCACTGGGCAGTGATGTTGTTTTACTTCAAACAAGCACCGCTAGTTTGCAGAGGAGATTAAATGAGACTCAGAATTAAGTTTTGGGCTCTTTTGTTTTGTCTTTATAGTAAGAAAAAGGCCCAGATTTTCTATTTTTTTTATTTTTAAACTTTACACCTGGTATTTTTAACATTCTGAAGTTGATTGTATAAATTTTGATTTTCACATGAGTATTATTAGATGTGGTTTGGCCTTTGGAAGACAGGGTAGGGTTATACTTTTGTTTAAGAAAGCTATCCCTGTTAAAATGCTAGAAAAGGAAAAAAAATTAAATATAACCAAAAAAAATCTGAAAATTTAATCCATTTTCAAATTTCTACCCTTTTTTTCCCCTGAAGCCATTCTATTAATTTACTGCTTTTCTCAGAGAACTAGTGTAGTCAGGAATTAATTTCTTGTGTAAAAGAATAGAAGCACAGCATTAAAAAACCCCAAAGCTTCTTTGTAATTATAAAAAGCAGCAGGAATCTACAGAGGAGAAAGAATAACTTTAAAATGAATGTCTGAAAATCCTGTGGTGTAGAACACTGATCTAAAAAGGATTATATAATTAAAAAGTTGATGAAATACTGTTATTTTTGCATAACCAGACAAATGTAATGGATCAATATAAAAAGGTGGAATTCAGTACCAACCACATTGACCTGCTATTAAAGGACATAAAATTGTTACCAGTTATTATTTTGGGAGAGATTGGATGTCTGTGATAATGTCTGGTTTAGAAGTCATCTCTGGCATACATTTAGTCATTTTCAATGCAGGTTGTCTCTCAATATTGAAAGTTCTTCTTTACATAATTTAAGAATAGTGTCTCATATAATCTGCTTATCAATTGTACCAACTGAAAGAGCACCACTGCTAAACATATGCGCTAGGAGGCAAGATTAGCTGCTATTTTACAACTGTCAGATAGTCTGTTATGCATACAGACCAGTTCAGATGCGTTCATTGGGTGTTGTGTTTGCACCTGAATAAACATGAACTGCAAGCTTGCTATTCAGGATATTTTGTTTGAAAATGTTCAAAACAGACTTGAGATGAGAAAAATTCCTCCCTTCAGCAGACAGTTTTCAAATAGTGTGTTTTAGCAGCATTCTCCTTGTAGATGTTGCTTTTACATGCTAACCCAGATTTAAGTGGAGATTGCTACTGTCTCTTCTGAGGCTTGGGTGACTGTTCTTAGAAAGGATGTATTGATCCTTTGAAGTGAAATGCTTCTGTTCCTAGTCCCTAGTCTGCAGAGTTCATGTCAGCTGTCCTGTGCAATAGTCTGATTCAGAAAAAGTGCTAGAGGTAATGAGGAGAATATGCATAGCACTTTTTGGCTGTCCAGAAGCAGCAAGAAAGTTAAAACACGAACAATGTCAGCCTTAAGCATCAATAGCGCATCTTCTCTTCTCTAGAATTCAATAATAGAAGCATCTGGGAGAGAGGCTGAGGCAGAGAATCCACTCCGTCCTCTATACATCTTGGCAGTATTGACACATAAGGGGAGATCTAATGTTTGAAGTAGTGGCATTTTATGTAGCCAGACCATGCAGAATTTCTTTTGGGCACTAAGTTTGTGTGAAAATGTTTATTGGGAAAGTCTTAGGTGGTAAGTGGTAAAGTAGATAAAAGTAACTGGCATTAATGTATGGAAAGGAAGAGAAGGTGAGGATCTGTGTATTTCTTACTCAAGTTCTGCTGCTAACCTTGGTACCGCAGTTTCGTCTTTCAAGATGAGTGCATGAGCAGAAATGGAGGAGAGCAAATGTAGTAAGTGCTATTAATGGTAGGTGGAAAAGGATTAAGAGTGTTGTTGCAAGGAACATGCAGAGATGGAGAGAGAGCTCTAGAGCCTGGAAGGCCATTCAGGGAAACTGAGTTACTACTTTTGTGTAATACTGACAATGCATGTGTTGGTTTCAGAGTGCACCAAGCAAACAGTTACACAGAGTCTTTAAGGTGCAAGAGAATGGAGAAATCATCACTTACCAGTTCTCTGCCATTTACTTCTTTCTGGATTTGTACTGAGTGGTCAACCCAGAAATGACAGTGTGGCACAACAAAAATTAATGGACTGATAGTGATACTAAAGTAGAGAAAACCTGTATAGAAGGTCAAGATACAAGCGTGGTGCTTGAGACTCATTTTGTGGAAAATGAGCATCACAGCATGATGCTTGGTAAGATAAAGAAACTTCTTCAGGACTGGCTGTGCAATGGTACTTAGTTATACCACTTAGTCTTTTTTACAGTGATATTAGACTATACCAGCTTCTCTTGCATTGCCACTACAGGTGGCGGCTCACACAAATGCAGAGAAGCTTAGACAAAGCTCCACAACTTGAAGGGTGAAAGTAGCTACCTTGCCAGGATGGTGATTACAGTTATGCATTAAAGTCCCTATAACTTGTATTCCATTTCTGGTTTGCAGTTAATTCAGGGCTAGTCAGTGTCTGGTGGTGTTTGCTGGACAGCAGGGTTCAAATTAAAACATGACACATGTGAAGTAGATGAAAACTTGTAAGCTTAAGGCATGCACGGTGACTAGGAAGTAAGGTAAATACTATCAGTCTTACCTGACTTCATAAACTGATGTTGAGATTTTATGTCAGCTCTGTATGAAAAATACTGTAATTTTGTATGGACACAGCTTCAGTGTGACTTTTTTGCTCATTAGACAAAATTAGCTTAGCTGTCCTGGTTTCATAATATTCACAGCTCTAGTTCATTTCCCTTCTTGATTGAAACAGGAGTGATTTAGGAGTGTGTTAGAATTTTCAATTTGCTTGTCTACAGCTGTAAGTTAAATCTCTAGGATAATAAATGTTGGAGTTGGCAAGTCATTCTGATTGTTGTGTATGTGAAATGAATATAAAACAAATTCTCTTTTTAGATTTTCCTGTTTCAAAGTGAAGGATGGTAATGCATAGAAAATACAGATAAAATATTAAGTGATTCCTGTGTATCCAAATGGGCATTTAACACTAACACCAGCCCAACCTCAAATATCCTTGTTTCTTTCTTCGCAGAAGTGGTGAAAATAAGGTTTCTAAAAATTACACTGTCTCAGCATAGCAGCAATGATGTGTTATGTAATAGCTAAAATCCCTGATAATACAGAGTTGTTGTACTTTTTATAAATGTCCTTACATATGTCTAATTCAGCAATGACATATTCTTAGGCAAGTATCTGACTCTCGTTTATTAAGAGAAAAATCTTAAAATCACAACGGTTGCTACTGTACAAGACAAATGTTTTACAGTCCTCTGTAAGAAGTTCAGAGTTTGGTTAAAAATCATCTCTTCAATCTTATACTATTTTTCTCTCCAGCAACGATTAATCTGTTACATTAAGAACTTATTGTGTGTATGAACAGGTATGTATACATATTGTTTGTATTAATTATGTTTAGAATGCATGTGTGCCCATCTGTGTTTAAAAATATATATACATATGTGTATGTATTTATTTCTTTTTACGTTTTAGAGCTGTGATGGCCAGTCATCAAGCAGAAGTTCAGAGTCTGAAGCTAGATAATGACTCAGTTATAGAAGGAATAAGTGACCAGGTACTGGTGGCAGTTGTGCTCAGTTTCACTTTCATTGCTGCTCTGGTATATACGCTTTTAAGGTGAGAATATGTTGACAGGAATTAATTGACATACCTGCATTTGTAAAATTGTAACTTTCTCTACAAATTTTTGTATTGGTATACAAGACGACTGTGATTTTGTGACATTATGGTAGTGATTGTTTTATCTCTTACTCTGTTCAACTAATTGCTTAGCAGAATTTCATAAGTTAGAATGAAATCGTGTCTCTCAAAAGTTAAGATTAACTCCTCCTTATCTTTAGATGATAACGTTCATCATTCCTTCAGACTGAAAATGGCTAAATTCACAGGCTCTATGTATGGCTGATGTGTCATATTTGGTTACAAAGTACAGATTTGTCAATAATGGCTGGACAAAATCCTCCCACATATGTTCTTGTTGCAATCTCCTCCAAAAAAAAAAAAAAGAAAGGTAATTGAAATAAATTAATATGTTGGAAAACAATGGATTTTAATATGCTTTTCATAAAATAAAATGTTAAGTTCAGTATTCAGTGACTTTAGTGGTCAAGTAATCGAAGCCTGTTTTTCATTTCAGAGTTTTTTCCTTCCAGCATAACAAATATCATAACTTATGCATTATAGGAAGACAAGTCTGAGCTTCAGACTGGCAGGCATTTTTTTTTAATGTGCCTGTGGACTTCTGAACACAGAAGAGTTTTGACAACAAAGAGAATTCAATTTAGTGACACATTGGTATTATGGAATTTAGTGAGGAGGATTTGTCCATATGAGAAGTATTAGTGGAGTAGGAGGCATTTGAGAGCAAGCTATAAAAGAAAACAGAAGTGGGAAGGCTTGGTTGACGTGAAAGGCGCTGCTGCTGTTTGAGACCAGGAGATAGCAAAGGAATTTGAGAGAATGTTATGCAGTTCACTTGGCTTTTCTTTCCAAGGATATTTCAGTTATTAAGATGGCTTCAAGAGTACCTCTTCCCTCTGGTCTTTCATGCTTTCTCTAGCCTTTATGCTGACATTTTTAGCGTTTGTGACTCAAATTTTAACTGTTTAGTTTAAAAGTAAATGTTTTCTTTTTTTAACTTTTTATAAAGGAAAGTAAATTAGGAATATGAAAAAAAGGGAGTGGAACAAAGGTCAGCAGTGAGCAGGAGTTCTCTCGGGATTAGAGTTTGGGGATGTGATACCTCAATGAGGAAGAGTTACTTGGAGAGGAAGGTGTACTTTCTAACTACCTACAGTGTGACAAGCTAAGTGAAATGTTTCTTTGCGGATCCAGTTACGTACCTGATAGGTTTTTTTTTTGTAGAGGCAAACAGACTGTGGCACAAAGCTTCCTTTCTTTGGAAGTCTTGAGGCTTCTACGTTGTATGACTGACTACTGAAAGTCCAACCAGCTTTCTCTTAGTTCTACACTGTGCCTTCCTGGTGCCTTCTGAAATTGTCTGTATTCAGCAATATTATTCCTCTACTTCCTTTATATCGTCTCCCTCCAAATATGCAAAGTGTAGTAGAAGAACTGTACCATACAAAAACTAGAATATTTGTTATTTATTTAGCACTAAAGTGGAAGTTGATGAGAAAAGGAGTGTGGGGTTTTTTTTTCTTCTGTAGTTATCTTAGGCAATATGGTGGTCTGCGTATTCCTTATACTGTGTCAATTACACCATCTCTTTGCCACCTGTACTTCTCTATGCAACAGCTGAAATACTGAAGTTGGGTAGGAGCAAGTCCTGTGTGAAAAAAATGCATGCAAGGAAGATTTATGAGGTTGCAGGAACAGAATAAAAAGGGAAAGTAGACCGCAAGGAGTGTATGCTGCAGATTTTAGGGGGTGTAAGTGGAATATGTGAAGAACTGCTATAGGATATGGTTGCCTTACTTGTTTCTTGTAGGGAGAGTTCAATGAAGCATCACATCAGGGCATGAGCTGAAGGTCTCTGTGCTTTTGGTGGAGAAACTCTTTGGCAGTAATTAACATGTATAACAATTTGCAGATGTTTATTTCAGTCACTGTAAGATACTTTGCAAAGCCTGTATTTTTTTGTGTTATAAATTTTGATAAAATGCAACCAGGTTTTTTTTCATTGTCTTTTAAACTTGTGAACAGGTTGTCACATTACAAATGAGACTGTGAATATCTAGTTTATCCAACAAATTAGAGGGAGCCTGACTCCAGTGTTTTGTATCAGAAATTGCCTTCTTGTCCCTGATGACAGATCTAACCCATGTTTATGAATCTGCAGGTTTAGATCTTTTTCTCTCACTTTTCTTATCCTGTCATATGGTTTGCTTGTAAGATCAAGTCAGTATTTTGAGGAGAAGAGAGATCTTAATCCTTGGAAATCAACAATGGCCATTGTTGCGCAGTAATACACTGGTCCCCATGAGTACTGTCCTTCCTCCTTCTGGTGATGATATTGTGGTGGGGCCCTTTGTTATACGTAGTACAGTCTTCCTGTATCATGGAACTTTTTTCCTCAAGTGATGGAGTGCTGACACTCAGAAGTGGGGAATTTTAAAGACTCAACGTCTGACTTCATTTCTTTATGGCTTCTGTGTGGTAATGCGTTTAAACTACATAGCTCCATACTGGTTTCAGTTCATTTCATGTATTTTTTTCACACTTAATTGCATGATGGAAGTTCTGAATTGGATAGGTCTTGAACTCTGCTGGCCCCCTCTAGAACACTGTGTACAGTGTTCTCCTATATCAGCATCTTATGCATAAGTGACAGGTGTTCTACATACTGTATCTCTGCAGCTCTACAAATATTGTCATATATTCAATGTAGCATGTGATACCAGAGGAAGATCATATAACTGAAGTATTTGTACAAAGGTGATACGTGACTATTGCACAAGTTACTTTACCATGTCTACTTCTTTAACTTGAATCATAGAATCATAGAATCACCGGGTTGGAAGAGACCCACTGGATCATCGAGTCCAACCATTCCTATCAAACACTAAACCATGTCCCTCAGGACCCTGTCCACCCGTAACTTAAACACCTCCAGGGAAGGCGAATCAACCACCTCCCTGGGCAGCATATTCCAGTGCCTAATGACCCTTTCCGTAAAAAACTTCTTCCTAATCTCCAACCTAAACCTCCCCTGGCAGAGCTTGAGGCCATTCCCCCTTGTCCTGTCCCCTGACACCTGGGAGAAGAGGCCAGCTCCCTCCTCTCTACAACCTCCCTTCAGGTATTTGTAGAGAGCAATGAGGTCTCCCCTCAGCCTCCTCTTCTCCAGGCTAAACAGCCCCAGCTCTCTCAGCCGCTCCTCATAAGGCCTGTTCTCGAGCCCCTTCACCAGTTTTGTTGCTCTTCTCTGGACACTCTCCAGAGCATCAACATCCTTCTTGTGCTGAGGGGCCCAGAACTGGACACAGTATTCAAGGAGCGGTCTCACCAGTGCCGAGCACATAAGAGTCCTAGTGTAGCTTTTCAGTGTATGACACTTCATCAGTAAGTTTGTAATTAGTTGTTCATGAAGGAATCTGGGTAAACTGGTTTATAATTCACACCTTGCCCTTGTGTGTGATTTGAATTTCAGTGTATAGCAATGTTCTGGCAAACTGAAGATGCAAAATATGCTCTTTTTTAGCACCTAAACAGGAAAATAGTTTTATCCATGTAACATGTAAGACACAACATCTACAAAATCTCACTCGTGGAGACCCATAGTGGGCAAGAAGGGCTTGGTGCCGAGAAGATGGTACACTTCCCATCATATAATTTTCCTGTATGTCACTCAAATTAGTGTTAAATAAATTTACTTTTTACAGGTAACTGCATAATTATTAGTATGAAGAATATGGGGTTTGTCTGTACCTTTTCAGAAAAAGAGTGAAGGAGACAAAATGTTTAAGATAGCAGTAATGCGGTATTATGGTTGCTCAGTATTGTGACTGAATGAAACTATTGCAGAAGCTTCTAGAGCCATTGAACTTATGTAAATAGAAGTTCAACCAGAAAATGTCCTAAAAATTTAGCCAGTCCAGTCTGCAGGTTTGACAGAGGGTCAGCTTTCCTAGATAATCCTTGGAAGCAGTGCAATTGTTTTCCCACCAGCCTCAGCTAATGTGGGAAATAATTGCTCATATTTATAGAATGAAAGCATTATTCTGTCTGCCTCTTCTATATGAACTGACATTTATTCACTCTATTGTGTAAAAATGTGGGCAGTAGTTCTCATTCTCTTCTGAACTTCCTCCAACTTCTCTACATGTTTTTGTGCATTTAGCCCAAAATGGAAAACAGAATCCAGCTGAGACCTCAACAGTGCAAAGCAGAATGTATCACCAGTGAAATCCATATGAATAAATAAAACAAAATTTCAGAGTATTATACTGTTGACTCATATTTATTGTAGCTCAACACATCTTAATTTTGTCAGCATCATTTTTAATTCCAGTTCTGTTCCCATTGTGCATTTTAACTTCAAATATGTAGTATATTCAGCCTTCTCTCTTCACTGAGTCCCCTTGGCATCTCTAACCTGTAGTTTTATTGCCCATGTAGTCTTTCTTTTTAAAGACTGATTTAAAAACAGTGATTTCTTTTTATATCCAGTCTACTGATAGTTAAATAAACTCAGTATTCTAAATCTAAGAGTTTGCCTTGCTCTTTTGTCTTAATCTTTCATGTAGCTGATAAAGTTAAAATAATTGGAATTTTTCAAGTCTACAACCTAGGTAGTGATTAAGAAAAAGAAACTTATGAGTACACCAACAATAAAAAAACTAACAGCAGAGACAAAAATTAAAAATATTTCTGCATGATGAATATCCAAGCTTTCAAGCAACTTGATTTTTTGCAGGTTAATGGCTTCATTTTGTTACAAATGAAAATCTAATCTTAACATGATTTAATGATTGATTGTGGAGCCTCTGAAGAATCTTGCTCCTGTAGAGCTTTAAATATCCCGAGTAACTTTAGGATCTGAAATAAATATCCTATTCACTTAATTATTTGTTTACTTCCTTTAAAATTCTTTACAGCAGGAAAGAGTGATTTTTCCCCCCCTCTTTGTTCAAGTTTCTTTTATTTTCTATCAGTTATTTTTCAGTGTTGGGTCGCAGTGTTTAGCTTTTCTTATCGGTTTTATTTCCTTTCACAGAAGTGAACATCAGAACATACACCCAGAAAATCAAGAGCTAGTGCGAGCTCTTCGTCAGCAGCTTCAAACTGAGCAGGTGCTGTGCTAAGTTTTGTGATCATTCTACTGTCTGGTTTGTGGTAGAGTAGACTTCTCTGAAGTTCTGGAAAAAGCTGGCTTTGAAAGTTCTGGAAGCTTACTGTACAGAGGCATGCTTGAAATACATCAATTAATGAGATAATGTAGGCATTTTAAAATGATAATTAAAATTAAAACAGTTAGCTCGTTCTTGTTTCGAACAAGTTTTTTGCCACAAGGTGGAGCATGTTAAATTATGTTGTGTGCTTCCTGCAATATTTCTGGGAACTTTCCTTTAGGAAAGGAAGTCTAGAGTACAGCTTACTGCCACAGGACTGGGGTTAGATGTTTAGACTGATAAGTTTTGTGTAGCAGAACAATGGCACAGCAGCAAAAGCCAAGCAATAACAGTGATGGACAGAAGCTTTTTACCAAAACCATTAGTGATGGGACAAGGGGCAATGATTTTAAACTGTGAGTGGTTAGGTTTAGATGGAACATAAGAAATTTTTTATGATGAGGGTGGTGAGGCACTGGCACAGATTGCCCAGAGTAGTGGCTGCCCCATCCAGGCTGGACAGAGCTTTGAGCAACCTTATCTAGTGACAGATAGGCCTGCCTGTGGCAACAGAGTTGGACTATATGATCTTTAAAGATTGTCCCAGCCCAAACTATTGTATGGTTCAGTGACTGCAATCAGTTCCGACATGGAAGAGTATAGGACAAGTTACTGCAAGTTGCCAAGTCCCAGCACTAGATTAAAAAGTCACACTTTTGTAGAGTATTGAGTAGTATTTCATCATAAAATGGCTTGAAATAGTGACATATTTTTAACTACAGAGCATATTTATGTGGAAGACAGCAAAATGGAGAGAAAACGTATTTAATGGCAGTGATTAACATAAGCTGATGTCTGTGCTTGGGCTTGGGAACATTAAATACTGCAACTGGTAAGCAATACAATTTGGTTACCTGGGTCTGAATACAGCTGCTTAGGATAATGAAGTAACAGTTTCAGTCTGAGTTGTAATTCATGTTTCAGTCAGTCTAACCTAACTTACAGTGAAGAACCAAGGAGGTTATTTCTTTGCAGTCCTTAACTGGTTTGAAGCACATACTTGTGTGACAGATAAAGAGAAGATAATTGGCCTCGTCACAAGATCTTGGCTAGTGAATCAGATTTTGCATTTAAATATGCTTGATTTTTTTAATTTAGGTCCCTTTCTCCTTCATTTCACATAATTTTGTATTTGACTTCTAGTAAATGAACGCTGGATTTGTTATTATTTTAAGAAATAAAACTCATTAGACTTACATTTCTATTGTATTCCAGCAGGATGCTTCTGCTGGTGACAGACATCGCTTCTATACAGATATGTCTTGTCCAGTCTGTTTGCAACAGGCTACATTTCCTATAGAAACAAACTGTGGACATCTCTTCTGTGGTAAGCAAGAAACACCCAAGGATATACAGAAATACAAAATTTTTGGGACTAGAACAGTCACCTTAATACAAAGTTTTGTTTGTCTACTTATCTTTAGTCATTTCAGGAAAGGATACCATAACATTAAGGGTGTAGTTTAACCTATTTGGGGCTTTTCTTATTAATAGCATTGGGTATGAACACATTGGCTCTTGGTATTGTCAGTAATTGCTGTATACAGAACACCAGAAAAGACAGATTTAACCTAACCACTTATACACTTCTGTTTTTCTTAATGTGCAACATATTATTTCGCGCACTGGATGTTTTGACTTAGAAGCTTAAATGGCTGTAACTTGCCTTCAACAGGTTCCTGCATTATTGCCTACTGGAGGTATGGCTCTTGGCTTGGTGCCATCCGTTGCCCAATCTGCAGACAAACGGTAATATTTTAAGTAATCATGATCCTGATAGTTTGGCTACATAGTATAGCACATCAGAAAGCATTTACATGTGAACTACAATAGTGAGACTGACAGAAGTAGTCCAAGAAGCTGAAAGAATATGGATATGCAAGACATAGATGGTGGGCGCTATATTTTTCTGAACCTTTTTCTTTGCCGAATAGCTCAAAAAATACAGATTGTTCCTGCAACTCAAATTAGAGTGAACAGCGCTGGTAACTCAGCTTTTTTTTCTGTAAAGGAATATATGAAACCAGAAAATAGATCTTAACTGTGATTCTTCCATGCTTTCTATTTGGGATGTTACCTAAATTCTTTACCAGAACTTGCATCTGAAAGTCCTGCCTGTTGTGGAAGACTGACAATAGGCAGTATATACTACTGATTTCTGAGACGTACCCTCTCCCTTCTTTCTCTCCCTGCCAAAAAAGCCTGTCCATGTCAGTTTCTCTTTTGTCTCTATTTTTAGTTTGTATGTATTATTAATTTGAGCTTTGTAGAGCAAGCATTAACTTACTTCCTACGCAACTTACTTACATTGTCAGTTTGAAATTTGTCCCTGCTACTCATTAACACACAGAATCTCTTGAGTCTTATAGTGTATGTTTTTCCAAAAGTACATCTTTATTTTAACAGTGCACTGACTACAGAGCTAGTAACTGCTGACAAATTATATAACATACTTAATGCCCTTGCCCCTACATTATAATCTGCTTTGATTGTATGTAACTGCAGGACAAATAACTGCAAGAAGACAGAGGAAGAAAATAAAATTAGGTATGTCTAGAGGAAAAAAAAACGTGTCTAGAGTGTAGCCAGTGAGGAGAGAGAAACAGAAAACAAAGGGGAGGAAGATGAAAAAGGGGAAAATAAGTGATACTTTTAGTGTCTCACAGATATTCTACCTTTCTCTGAGAAACAGGTAAATGAGGTGACATTGTCTTGTGTGGTTATGTGCTCATTCTGCCCCTATGAATGAAATAAGAACAGAGAGATCAGATTTATAAATGAGGAATGGAAGTACATACACATGAACAAAGTGAGTCATGCAGAAGGTTTGTGGCAGGGCTAGGAGTTTAAAACTGCTTGTGCTGTCACTTGCTAAATGTAATTGCTGCAGGGATACAAGATGTATATATAGTGGCCAGGTACAGAGGGAATTTTTGGAGGTTACAGTAATTTAAAGTGCCATGCGTTTTCTGTTTCCTGTCATAACTTGCATTGTATACCTGAACATCACTTCCAAATACAAGTTTTAAGTTCAGAAACTCCTATACAGAAAGATAACATGATGTAACATATATATAAATATAACCTTGTATGTTTTTCTATGTTTGCATGAAAGCTAACTGAAGAACATAGCAGAATTCTCTGTAATTACAGAAAAATTGAAGGTTAATATATTTTATTTGTTAATATTATATTATTCTCCTTGGTCTTGGTATGAGCATCCACATGGAATAGTATGAGTATTGCTGCTTGTTTGCTGAAATGCAAAGCCATTCTAAAGACTGAAGAAGAACAGCTTCCTTCATTACTTTATTTGATTTTGAGTTTAGGAAACAAAGCTAAATTAATTCAGTGAATTAACTTTATTCTCCAAAACAACCTGTCCTACATTTAAAGTGTTTAGAAATTTTCCCTTACGCTTGTTTTCAACAATCTTATAAAAAATTAATAGTCTGAAATAGTTGTAAGCAATTAGTTTGTTAAAACTTAGCAGCTGTATCCATACTATTAGTTTTTACTTTATTTTACTAATAATATTCAACTGGAACAAAGTTTGGTTTATGTTATTGACTGGAGATTACTGTTTTCATTTATAGTTCATAGTACCTGTATTTACAAGACAGTTCACATGTAATGAAATCTCCCTGCTGTACCTAGGTAACACTGTTTTTACCACTCTTTGGTGAAGATCAGCAGGGTGCAACGCAAGTATTTCAAGATGTTAATGATTACAATCGGAGATTCTCAGGACAGCCGAGATCTGTAAGTTTTGGATAAAATTGTGTAGAAGTGAGTGGTTTTACATGAGATTCACAGCATTTGCTTTGATTTGCCTCCCTCCTTTTTTTTTTTCTTTTAATGCAATATGAATTTTCTCTTCACGATGCTCAGGGACTATGCAAGGTTTCCTTCGAAAATTCTTGTTTATGTAGTTAGGGCAAACCTATGACCTTAAAAATATCTATTTGTGATTTATGGAAATAAATGGAAACTTGCATTTTTGTTCTGACTGAGGTCTGCTAATAAGCCTTGGGTCTCCTGTTCCTGTATTAAGTTCTTTTTTAATTACTACTCATTAATTTGAAAGAATTTATAATTTGTTGGTGAAAATTCTTATGAAATACATAAGGTGCAAGGTAGAATATTCACTGGATTGATCTCTTTACATCAATTAGAAGAATTGCAAGTTCCACTCTGTGCCTTTCATCCTCAGATGTCAAGATGGTCATCATTTTAATTTTCCTCTTGTATTATATAATACAGTCTTTATTCTACTCTCTAGGTGAAGAAGACAGGAATTTTTTTTTCCTTTTTGATACATAGTTATGAGAGGTTACTGAAGTTCTACGAACTTTAGAATGTTAGTCTTGTGAACCTGTCTTCTATATGTACATTCCGATCTGCAAGGTGAAAAATGCATGCACGCGCATGCTAATAACTTCCTTTATTGTTCATCTTGTCTTCATCTGTTCATTTGACTGGATTTGGATATAGTAACAAAGCAAGAGAAAATTATAGTCCAAAGAGACAAAAGAGGTGTAAGATGGGATTTTTGTGTGTGTGTGTGTTCTAAACCACAAAATAGTTATGCTTTTGATTCAGAATAGATTGAAACTACCTTTCAGACTCCATTGAACCTTTCTGTGGGCTCTGTGTCTGGTCCACAATAACCTGTTTGAAGTAATGCCAGAAGTCTGCATTCAGGCCATAATGGGACAAGATAACTTGTCTTTGATTTATACACAGTGTATTGTAACAACCATGCATAAAAATCCTTTCTAGAGAACATTTTCAGCCCAGGCAATAATTTGGTTTAATGCCGTGGCTTTGTGTAGAAACTGTACAGCAGAAAAGGAAGCAATATCAAAAAAATCTCAAAGTTCACCCTTCCATATCCCTCATAAAAAAACCCACATATTTTCTACTGACCAATCCCTGATTAAGATAACAGAATCATGGTAGGAAAGTGGAGAGAAGCCAGGGATGGATTCATTTAAAGGTTTTTTAGTTTGCTTTGAAGCTTGATCCGTCCTTTGGGAACTTCTGCAAATTGCTGGTTATATGCCGGGGGAGGGAGTTCTCTGTTTCAGAAGAAGTACATCCTATTCCTACTTGACCTACTGTTTGGGGTTTTTTTTCACTCACAGTCCCTAGTTGTTTTCCATTTTGATCAATAGAATCATAGAATCACCAGGTTGGAAGAGACCCTCTGGATCATTGAGTCCAACCATTCCTATCAAACACTAAGCCATATCCCTCAGGACCTCATCTACCCATGCCTGAAACACCTCCAGGGAAGGTGAATCAACCACCTCCCTGGGCA
This sequence comes from Piaya cayana, assembly GCA_013389865.1. Taxonomy (NCBI): domain Eukaryota; kingdom Metazoa; phylum Chordata; class Aves; order Cuculiformes; family Coccyzidae; genus Piaya; species Piaya cayana. The sequence continues at coordinate 31,359 of WAAB01020733.1, read as the reverse complement.
GCCTATTCCAATGCCCAATGACCCTTTCTGTAAAAAACTTCCTCCTAATNCCCAGAACTGCACACAGGATTCAAGGAGTGGTCTCACCAGTTCTGAGTACAGAGGTAGAATAACCTCCCTGGACCTGCTGGTCACACTGTTTCTGATACAAGCCAGGATGCCATTGGCCTTCTTGGCCACCTGGGCACACTGCTGGCTCATGTTCAGTCGGCTGTTGACCAACACCCCCAGGTCCTTCTTCTCCAGGCAGCCCTCTAGCCAGACTTCTCCTAGTCTGCAGCTCTGCATAGGGTTGTTGTGCCCCAAGTGCAGGGCATAATAATAATTCACTCCAGTTAACCTGTTAGATGTTTCTCATTTTCTCAATCATTTGTTTTACTCTAGTGGTCATTACTTTTACTTGTTAATATTATATATGTAGTAATGTATGTTTTACAGTATAGAATAACACAGTTTGACTGTTTCTTGGAAACACACTTATTCTAAATCTGTATTTTTACCTAGCCTTGATGTCTGGTCTACTTTCTTTATTTTTTTTCTCTTGTTTTATAGTTACAGATTTCAGAGCTATAGAGTATAGAAAGTTCAGGCTGAAGAAAAAGACAATTAAGCATGGGCCTGTTGCAAAAGCAAAATATTAACTTTTGGTTTCTTTCCTTGTAGATTATGGAAAGAATTATGGATCTACCCACTTTATTGCGGCATGCTTTCAGGGAGATGTTTTCTGTTGGAGGCCTCTTCTGGATGTTTCGCATCAGAATATTCCTCTGCTTGCTTGGAGCATTGCTCTACCTGGCTTCACCTCTGGATTTTCTTCCTGAAGCCCTGTTTGGAATTCTGGGGTTCTTGGATGATTTCTTTGTCATTTTTCTTCTGTTGATATATATCTCTATTATGTACCGAGAAGTGGTAACACAGCGGCTGAATAGATGAAGTGGGCAAAAATGCAGAGGCGGTTGTGGAATGTCTGGAGAACTTTAATATAAGTATGATATAGAAAGGTGCCTGTGTACACTTTCAGTAGTTAAAATTTCATAGCCGGTCATCTTATACAAATTTGGAGGGTTAGGGTGTGGTGACGCTTAACTGGAATCTTTGTGTATTGCATATGCTTCATAAGGATGAGGTTAGTTTTATGATATAACAAACCATGTTCATCTACTTCCACCTGATGAATAACTGTATGTAATCAAAGCAGAAAACACATTTTTGGGGTACGTGGTTTGTGAAAAGATAGTTCCAGTAAAGAACTAATAAAGAAGTCTGTTTGGGTAATCTATAGATATCCATAAGAAAATTCAGAATTTCTTCACAATACAGTTTTCATGGTTAAATTGCTTAATGTATCCTTGTTTGTTGGCTAGAGTTTTCTAAAATAGAAGTATTTTTGTGTGTGTCTCTGGTGGAAGAAACCCAAGGTTTGCATTACAGTTATCACCCTACAGTTTGCTATTGTCCACATGCTTCACAAGGGGTACACCTCAGTATTGCTTGAACTGCAGTATGTATGGCTGCATGCAATTTGTACAATTTGATTTATATATTTGGGAATATACACACAGTATCTGGCCTAGAAAGAGAAACTGATATTAAGGACACCAGACTGGTTAGTCATCTGTTTAAATGGGAGCATAGTTTTTCTCTCCAGCCAGGTTTTTATGCTGCTTTGGGTCAATGCAGTATATCTGGAGTGAGACTTTACATTCCTTTAGTTGCATTAAAGCATTTAGCCAATGGAGAGAACCCTCACATTTTAGATAGTAGGAGGAGGGTAAAAAAAAGGTCAGAACTGGATGTTTGCAGAACTTTACCTGATTGTACATTCTGCAAAACAAGTATTAAACAGATATTGAGGTGTTTGATTTTCAGTTGGAGTTTGCTTGATTGGTTGTTTGATTTGGATGTGGATAGAGAAGATTCTGAATTACCTTCAAGAAGATCTCTGGTAAGGGACCACAGAAAAATCCTGGAAATGTTTTCAAAAACACCAGGATATTAATTATCCTTAGAGTTGATTTTTTTTCATGATGAATTTGAATACAGGCTATCATAGCTACAGAAGTAATTGAAATACAGAATATTTGAAAAAAATCACCATTTTAAGACATGAATGCCTCTAGAATGGTTGAGGATATTCTAGATCTATGTACTCTTTAGCTACAGGAATGAAAATTGCTGTTTTATTTTCACTTCCTGAATACTTGAAAGACAGTGATCAGGCAGGTGATTCTTAGTGTGTTTACATATATGGGATGAGACTTCGGATGAAAGGATCCTTTTCACAATGTCTGTGTTTTGCCCACGCAGGCATCTTTGCATAGCTTCTAGTACCTAGATGTGTGCTAGAAGATGATAGAGCTGGCACCTGATGTGTTGTGGTTGGGCTTTGAGATTGTTCTTTGGTGTCAGTGTTTTAAATGAGATTCATTTAAGAGTAAGTTCACTGATTCTTCATTAGAAAATTTTGTTTTGAAAATCCAAAGTTATTTTACAAATGAAGCTATTTTTTTTCCTTGTTGCTATTTGTTAGAAATGGGCAAGAGGAGAAACAGGAAGTGAAACAAGGGTGGGAGGAGGAGAGCAAGACAGATAATGACATTTTTGGAAGCAAATGCTATTGGCTTGTGGAAACTAACTTCTTGAGCATTTTAGTAGAACTTTTGCCTTTGTGTTGGCATTACTAATGTGTGGTGATGGTTTAGTGGCTACCTCTTTTAAAGTCATCAAGGTATTATTGAGGAAGCATGGGGTATTTATAAACTCTTAGGTATATTTACAAAGCAAGATAGTAGTTTACAATCTTAAGAAAGATGGGATTTTGCAGCTTTGCTGTAAGCACTATTTTGGTTTTGTTGTTTTTTTTCCCAAGGGACTTTAATGTGGGCAAACTCCAGAAAAATTATTTTTCACTGAGCAAATTTAACATCCTGTTTTCTCCTGGGGTTTAATTTATGGGTCTGCTTAGAGGAGAGTATGAACTGCTGTTGTAGAAAAGCTGGAGTCTGTTAATGGAATCTGTTGATATAGTACCTCCTCCATATCTTTATCCTGTGATTGTGTTTATACTTTTTCCCATGACTCTTTAAATCCAGAGTGGGTGTAGATGTACATGAAGCTGCTTACTGTTTTCATTGAGCTCCCCAATTCCACATGCTGCTGTGAAATTCATGCAGAAATATCCATCTAAGGGATCGGCTCCTGAAGAACAGACCTTCTTGTGTACCTGAAATCATATACAGCCACATCTGTGTAGCTATATAAAGTTTACCTGTGTTCTGTTTCTTCCTTCACTACAGTTTTAGCCAGAAGGGTTTCTGTCAAAGGCTCCTACTTACTTTTGAATTTTGAGTAATATTCTAAGCTTGAATTCCACACATTAAATTCATTACAGGATTAGAACCATCCTTCTTTTTCATTAGTATATGTGCTTGCTTGTGAAGACTATATTTGGTCCTGCAAGCCACTGCTGAACAGTGTCATGACTTGCTCAGACCTTTCTGTGGACAGTTGTAATATGCAGAAGCAACTGTCCTACAGTGTCTAGCAGTTGTTCCTTTACGCATATGTGAACTAGCTGTAAGTTAGCTGTCTTCGGTTCCTAGCTTGAGTTTAACTTAATCTCTGGAGCTCCCAAGAAGCTGGAGATTAATTCATGAGCATATAGTGTTCCTGAACTGTGTGCTGCCAGGTTGTCCTGGCAGCAATGTTGAAGGTAGGTGCTAGAGCTGAGTGATGGTCAGAACACGAAGGAAATATGTGATGCTTGTGGAGAGTGACTGCAAACATCATGGCATTTCTGTCTCCTGGAGTGGTATAGCAATGTCACTAAGAGGGGTGGAGAAAAACAAGGAAAAATTAGCAGCAAAGAAGAGATACAGGGAGAAAACACAGTTCTTAAAAGATTCTTATGGGCTCACCAAAACCTGTGTGAAATATCTTATTGTTCCAGCAATATTAACAAAGGGGAAAGCTAAAGTTATACCTAATAACTGTTACAGAATAACTTGTATCATCTTGAGGCCTAACAATCATCCTTGGGATAAGTGCTGTATAGAGCATTCTGTTTCTATGCTGTGTGTGTCACATGCTGTTGATGTCTCCAAGGATGAGACGGAACAGTATGATTTGGGGATAACAATTTTGCCATAGGTTTCCTAGAACTGTAGCAGTGACCTGTGTGTTACACTATATTTTTAAGATGAAAGGATTTAAACCTACTTGCTGTTACTTCTAATGATAATAAATTACTATTACATTAAGATATTATCTTGGGTTATTTTGTTGACTTACTGGGTGGGAAGTTGTTTTATTCCCTGTTTCACCCACTTACCTGTGCTGAAGTTGGTAGTAGCTCTTATGCAGTCCTGATCAATTCTTATCTTGGTGTCTGTGAACAGGATGTTCAGAGATAACACAGTAGTTTTCATCTTTATTAGTGCAGTTATAAAGCTTATGAAACTTCTAAGATCTTAGTCCCAAAAGTATATTATACATTAGATGTCTTTTCCCTGAGCAGTCCAACCAACACCTTCAGATCCATGGGCTTGAAGCATTCTGGATGATATTGTACAGTTGATCAGTTAGCACCTCCACATATCCATCCTTCAAGCAAACAAAACCATAAAGCAGGTGGATAAGAATCCAGTTAGTGAAGTAAATTGAAGGAAATAGCAGTTTTACAGGGTGGGTGAAGGTTGGGGTTGGGCAGAGAAGAACGGAGTGTAACTGGTTTGTGCTGAAATCCTGTGCTTTTTCTGATGAGTGCCATAAAAGGCCCCTAGGTATCAGATAGACTTGATCCATTTTTCTAAGAAATGTCCAAAAAGACTTAGCTGGGAAGTCCAGGGCCAAGTCTTCTGGACTCGGAGTTAAACTTTATAGCCTGTTTTAGTACACAGTTCCAGTGTTTATGGAAAAACATGTAATTACTTATTTGCAAAGAAGCTATTAAATCAGCTTGAAAGTTTGATGGGTACAGACTTGTTCTTCATTGTGATACTTATGTGCTTGCTGTGGGAAGCTCAGCTAAACACTCAAGAGTTTCTCAGACCAGGCTGCTAGACTGTGGGGCTGGTTTAGGGTGTCTGTTGTACAGTTGCAGTTGTATGGAGGTTTTCTGCTCCCAACTGCCCTATTAGTCACCAATACTGGAACTCATATGGGCATTTGTTCTGAGGAGACAGTCTCATCCCTTTTCCTTTGAGATCAGGCATTCTGGTGGGTTGCTTTCTTCCGTGTTGTGAGCAGTGGGATTTTAACCTGGAAGAACTTGCTAAATTTTGTCTATGATATCATCTATTTCTAATCCCACCTATGATTGCCTCAGCTCAGGGACTTGTGGCTGTTTAGGGCAGAGACAGGGCTGCAGATGGTGTTACCATGTGGACAGCACTTCATTAGACACTGTGGCATAGGTAGGGGTACTTTCTGTAAACCAGGGACTGACACATGGAATCAAGACTCCATAACTTAAGTTATAAAGTAGGTATGTTTATTCAGCACTGAGATGCACAGGAGAATCATTTCTCCAAAACAACGTGTGTGCCCATCGTGGCAACTTGTCTTGGCTTTATACAGTAAACTCTTACACATTCCCAAAAATGGCTATACATATTCATAACCTTTCCCTGTTTCTTATTATAATGAGTTTGAGAAGAGACCTCTTCCTGTTTTCTGCCTGTGAAAGATTTTCCCAGGGATGGGGGCAGTTGTCTTAACTTCCTTCTGCATCTGTGCTCTCAGGAACCCAGTCATCCTTATCAATGGTGTTTCTGCTCTTACCACAGGTCCAGATGACTTGTCTTGCTTATCAGAAATCTTCTAGCAACAGGCCCCCTTCCTGCATAAGGCTTATAGTAATATGTTGCTTTAGCTAAACAACTGTCATCCTGTGTATTCTTTAAGTGTGAGCAGTTTCTATTCTGCTGTCCTTCAAATGTCAGTTGCTTTGCTAAATTATTACTATCCTGTCCCTGAAGTGTTAGTCCTTTCTTTGTTTTTATTTGGAGCTGCTAAACAATGGTTATCCTGTTAGTACTTCCCCTAGCCCCAAATCTGGACTTTATTCATTCAGGAAGTGAGAAGTCAATCCAAGTAATAAAATAATTATTACCACAAAATGAGGCAGGCAGGATGTTAGAGTTGAGTTTCCTCTACTATGACTTGGATTCAGTCTCCTTCTATGCCCCTGCTCTGTATCAGATTGTCATGTAAGATCAATGTAAGAGTCTTTCATAGAAACACTTCGTTTGTGCCTAGGAAATCTCAGATCTGGCCATAGATGCTTCTGTTGCAACTTCCATGGTGTTAGGGCTGCTGTATTGAGTGGATTAAATCAAAGGGTCTGATAGGTGGTGGGGCAGTAGGAAGATAAGGAGAGACAACAGTGAGCTTTAATTGCAGCAGAGACTTAGATTAGGAGAAACTTGCCAAAGTGGAACTGGAAGAGGATATTGTCTGGGGTGCTGGTGGAATCTCTGCTGGGAGGTTTCTGAAGGCAGGCTAACTTCTGTGGGGACTGTTTTCTGCACAGCCAGCCCTGACTGAGAAGGGAGCTGATGAATGAAAATGTGTCTGCTTTTGAGGCAGCTGACCTTGGCCTTAACAGGCTTGGGACCAGAGAAGTCTTGATCTGACCAAGTCTGTCTTGCTGCTGGTATTTCTGAGGCATTACCTGTGTACAACAGCCAGCAGACCTGACAAGCTTACCTTTCACCAGGAGTTTTGTGAAACAGCAGTACTTAAAATCTATGGTGTAAATATATGGCTCCACCTTATTTAGGGACGCCTAAATAAAATTATTTAATAATTTAATTAAATTATTTAATAAAATTATTTACAATAATTTGATAATATTCCATTTTATTACAAAACCTAATTGTTTGTCCCATATTTTTGAAGGGAAGGATTATTTCTCATGATTAACAGATGCTTAATTGGTGGGAGGGAAGGAGAAGAAAAGGGAACATAATTGATAATATTGAGTCAATTGCTTACTGCTGGCAGGTTAACTGATGGGGAGCCATGGGTGTATCAGGTGTTACTAATACTTTGGCTAGAATATGTTGCATGGAGAGCTGTTCAGCTTAACACTAGCATATGTTCTTCACAGATGAGAACTATTTCCTTCCCCCAAGCCCCGTGCCTTCATTTGGGGAAACTTATTTCTTCTTTTACCAAGACGGGGAGGCAGCAGAACCTGAAAATAATCAATGCCACACTTTCTACAGGACAGTGCAAGCACTTCTAAGTGAATCTCCCTTTCAGGGAAAGGCCTCCCATCATCCCATTGGACAAGTCCTTACTCTCTAAAGCATAAAGTCATGGTTTTGTCTTTCTTGCCCTCTTCAGAGTTTAGGTGCCAGAGGCTGGTGTTGCTTGATACTGTTGCCTTTGTACTGGGCTCTAAGGAGGGTCAATTTAATGCAGCTTGACTCAAAGTAACTGTTATAATATGCCTTTTCAGTGAGCTGGTTTATGACAGTTTATTATGATTTGTGTTTTCATTCTGTCTAGGGTTTTCAGCATCCAAAGAACAAACCTGAAGCTACTCTAGTCTCATTTCTCTTTCTTTTGCAGATTTTTGTAGTTCTGTTCATTCCCCTCCCACTTTCTTATTGTGGTGGGTAAGCACTACCTTAAAGATCACAAAGAAAATGTTGGTGACTCATTTGCTTATGTACTGCAGCTGTTCACACTTTACCCGTGAATATCCCTTCCAGCCAGCCCCACAACTGCCTTGCATCTCACAGGCCTTGCACCAGAAGGCAAAAATGTGTCTGGCTAAATGGTTGAATTCCTCAAGTAGCAACCTGAAGAATATCATTCAGTACAGCTCCACGGTTCTGCCTCCTACCCAGGCAAGGAGCTGGGCAAAGACCAGAAGCACAACATCAAAGCAGAACTCCAGTTAGGCAAGGCTGTATTTGTGCCTGGAAGGCTGGAGAAGAGACCATGTACTAAAGAGATATTGCATACATTTTCAGTTATGTCTGGAGAGACTGGTTTTCTCTGTTGCTAAGACTGTTGGGTACAAGTCTTTTCTTGATGAAAAACAAGGCATTGCTTTGAAAGTAATCTCTGTGGTGTTACCTTTTATTTACATACAGGTATTTTTGAGCCCCTGGCATTCTTGTTCTCATGGTTTTGTTCACAGCTCCCATGGCAAATAGCATCTCAATGTGAAAGGAAAAAGAGAGAACTTGGTAATCATATTGCAACTGCAGAAGCCCTAGAATAAAACCCACATATAAGACACATGATTAAAATCACAAAGACTGGCAATGTGGTGTTGGCTAAGTTGCTTCTCTGGAAATCCTGTGAACTTCCCATTCAGAGCTGTTGGGCAAACTCTTTCCTCGATTCAGATCTTCACTATTGATTCATTTCAGCTAGCTCAGGAGAAATAAGTGTTTGATAGCACTAAATTTAGATGTTGGATCATCAGCAGATACAGCCACACTATGTCTGCCCCAGCAGACATTTTCCTGTCCTACCTCCTGCTCCGCTGTTGGCTGCTGCCTGCACTGTGCAGTTCACTGACTTGCAGGGGCACTGCGGATGCCACAGTAGATCTGGTGTATAGAGGTGTAGGAGATAGCTTACACCTGAGCCAGAAGATTGCACCATGGGTGTTACATGGTAAAGGAATAGGAGAAGGAATTAGGCAGATCTTTACCCTTTGGAGACAGGAGAAGAACAGAGGGAGCCAGAGGACCACATGCCCGCCAGAAAATGCCAAAAAGAACAACCCCCAGTGAGGTATGCTGCCTTGCAAAAGGCAGTGAAATAATGTCCTAACAGAGGCCCATGTTGATTCTATGAGGAGGGTGAGATACCCAAAAACCAAGGCAGCTGCAGCCTGGGCAGCAGGTCACAGTGAGCTGATAGAGGGGAGGCACAGCAAGACCTGTCTCACTGTATCCTGTGTGCCACAAAACAGCTTCACCACACACCCGGAGAGGCAAGCTGATCTCTGGGGCCAGGTCTGAGCTGGGGGCAGCAGTTGGCCCAGCACCTCTGTGAGGCAGCAGGGTAGTTAGGATGCTGGGTCTTCTCATGCTATGCTCCTGGATGTGACTGCAGGGATCTCCAGTTCTTTTTGAGGACCACTTGGCTTCTCTGATCATCTGTTGCTGCCTTTCTTGTGTGCTTCCACAGAGTGACCTGAGGGCATTAGGAGTTAATTAGTTGCGCAGTTCTTTACAAAGTAGCATAACATCACCTTGCCTGTGTAACCCCAACCCAGTGGAATGACCCCAGGGTAGTGCTGTTCCTGGTAAAGATGATGGCAGGTATGCAGTGGCTGCATGGCTTGAGCTGTCGCTGCCATTGTGGGAAGATTCACAAATACACAGAATCACACAGAATCACCAGGTTGGAAGAGACCCATCAGATCATCGAGTCCAACCATTCCCACCAAACACTAAACCATGTCCCTCAGGACCTCATCTACCCATGCCTTAAACACCTCCAGGGAAGGCGAATCAACCACCTCCCTGGGTAGCCTGTTCCAATGTTTAATGACCCTTTCCGTAAAAAAACCTTCCTCCTAATCTCTAGCCTAAATCTCCCCTGGTGGAGCTTGAGGCCATTCCCAATCTTGTCCTGTCCCCTGTCACTTGGGAGAAGAGACCAGCTCCCTCCTCTCCACAACCTCCCTCCAGGTAGTCGTGGAGAGCAATGAGGTCTCCTCTCAGCCTCCTCTTCTCCAGGCTAAACAACCCCAGCTCTCTCAGCCGCTCCTCATAAGGCCTGTTCTCCAGCCGCTTCACCAGCCTCGTCGCTCTTCTCTGGGCACGCTCCAGAGCCTCAACATCCTT
>WAAB01020733.1:0-20693 GCA_013389865.1 Piaya cayana | reverse complement strand
GGGTTTGTACACAGAGGGAACAGCTTTCTTTGCGATTAAAGACTGAGGCAAAGAAGGCATTAAGTACCTCAGCCTTCTCCTCATCCCCTGTCACTGTTGTTCCCTCTGTGTCCAAAAGGGACTGTATGGTCTCCCTAGTTCTCCTTTTGTTATTTATATATTTATAGAAAGATTTCTTATTACCCTTCACGGTCTTTGCCAACCTGACAAATAGACCCAAGATAGGTGGGCTCCTTGCCATCGTGCACCTAGTCTTGGTGTCTCTCCTGACTCCGTGTAGGCAGTTGCAGTAGTTTCTCAGTCTGCTCTTTCTGCATTTTCCTGAAGTATGTACATTTTCTTAGAAGGGCTATGTCCCATAACCCCCATTGCTTGTACCATGAACATGGAATTTGCTTCTACATACAAGCAATATTAGAGTACTGCCTTAAGGCCAGCCTTGGCAGCATGTGAAAAATCACAACAGGTAGACCCTAAAGGGTTAAACTTTATTAAGTACCAAAATCTAGTGAAAATAAAATAATCCAAATGGGAAAAAGGAATCAACTTGGAGATTAGTCATTACTGAGTAGGATTTACAGAGGAGTAAAACTAGCGTAAAAATGTAAACTAGCTTTGCATCCACCCACCATACCATGTTTGCTTGCTAAGAAACACCAAGCAAGAACAAGTAGGCACACCATGTGATTTACTGCAGCAAAGGTCCATGGGTCAAAATTATCTAAGCAAAAGAATGACATCTCAGACAGCAGATGTACATGCCTGAGCTGGAAAACCTGCTTACAAATACAGTGCCTGCTGTTGCCTTGACCATCAGGGGATCCTGCAGCCTTTGCCCAGAACATTGTCTGCCAATCTTAGTGTTGCCCATGTGCCCATTCTCTGAGTGATGTTTCACTGGGACTGTGATGATCAAAAATATTTTCCACCCAAAGCTGTACTCCGCTCCTTCCTGTTGGCACAAGGCAGGTCAGATACTTGCCTACAGAAAGTAATGCAGCATTGACAAGGTTGTGGGCAGATGAGCTACCCTGTGGAGGGCTCATTTAGCTTAGGAGTTAGCTTTGAAAACTGTCCCTTTGCAGGAAGGATGCAGATGAAACCCCCTATGTCGCAACAGCCTCCTTATATCCTCTTCTGACAGGCCTCTCTCACCAAGCCCTAGCCACCTCCCAAGAGATGGTAGCAGCCTTTCACATTGCCAGTGCATGGGGCTTGACACTGTGATGTTTGAGTTTGGTAGTTCTGGAGATGTTTTTGTTTGGTAGTTTTGGAGATGTTTTTTCATCCCTATTCACACAAAGACTTTTTGTTTTCCAGGTAGATGTAGTCTGATAGAGATTTCAGTACCTTGGCTGCTCCTGTATCTCTTCCCATGGCCTTAAGAAGCAGCTCTTTTTTGGTTTTTTTCTTTCTGACAGCATCTGCGCTCCTAAGGCAAACCAAGCTGCCAGCACCCTTACAGCCCCAGCTTTGGACATCACATGAGCATGGGAAAGTCCTGGATTGTATTAACCATACTGCCCACCAAGACTCATATTTCTTGAGAAAAATTTGATAGCAGGGACCCAGTGCCTACAGCCTTGTATGCCAAAAGAGGAACAAGAAGAAACAAACTGTTGAATTCATGTTTTGCTAAGATTTACTTTCCTGAAGCATGCTTGTGTCTTTGTAGGACTTGAGTCTGACTGGTTTTGAAGGCAGAGTTTGTCACCACTAATGCTGTTCTGTTCTTCCCTCCCCTCCTACTACTGCCCATAAGTCTTATTTCTTTTTGCTTTTGTCTTTCTTGCTTCAAGAGCTGCCTTTCCTCTCCCCCTTATACAACTGGGAAAGTTTCTGCTTTCTTACTGCTCTCCTCTTTACCTGCATTTTTAGCGTGACATCTCTTGACAGAAGGCAACGGACGGGTGAGGGAGGTCTTTTGCTAAAGACCTCAGCATCAGCACTGTAAAAGCAAAAAAATATAGGCTCCAGAAAAATGTGTGAAGTTTTAGATACATTTCCCCCCTAATTTAAAAAAAAATAATTATGCCAAGCCATCTGTTGCTAACATAAAAAAAGATGTAAATAGATGATACATAGTGTACGGAGTGTCACATGAGTGCTCCATCTGCTGTGGGGAAAGTCACCATTCCCCAGCAACAACACCGGGTGCTGAAGTGCAATCCAGGGTTTGGAGCCTTAGGCTTTCCAAAGGTGTAACCAGCTTCAAAGGCTGTCTCAAAAGGAAAACAACTCAAACAAGAGTGGAGGGAGTAGATCTCTGCATATCAATCCTCCCTCTCTGTATTTCTGACAAGTGGCAATAGTGGCTGCACTGGGGACAAGGTAAGTTATACCTCTGTGCTCTTGTTTGACTCTCTGCAAACTCAGGGATCCTGAGTTTTACTTGAGTTTTCAAGGTTTACCTGGCAGCCAGGAATCAAGCAAGCTGTATCTCCTTGTTCAATGAGAACAGAAAGCTCCCACGATGTCAAAGTCGTTGGTCAATAAATTAGCAGATGAAAAAAACTTTGATGAAGATGAAGTAGTGTACATGTGTCAGATGGAAACCTTGCCTTGGTTGGAGATTGAGGGATACCACGTCTGCTGTTGCCACTCAGGTACAGATCCAGCAGGTGCTGCAAATGGTTCACAGCACTCAGTAGTAGTCAGAAAAGGAAATAAAATGTTGATAATCATGAGGGAGGCAATAAAGGTAATTAATTAATTCTCTGGTTTGTCTGCATCATGAGCCTTCTGCCTAGTTCTGGTCTCCCTGTCTTAAGATGTATGTGGTGGAAGGACAGGACAGATTCCTAGGAGCTGGAAATACGGAATAGCTCTGTGCCAGCACATGGCATGGCAAATGTATTAGGACTCTTGCTTTGTAGAACAGAGAAGGTACAATAAGGTCTAAGTAGCTAGGACTTGAATAGGAGCTGTGAGCAAGGAAACCACTATTCACTCCTTTTCATGCGACCAGGTCTGGCTTACACCCCATGGAGTCTGCCGGGAATAGGTCTTAAACTTAGCAAAAGGATGAGCTGCTTCACAAGGTGCACAGTTAAATTCTGCTGCTGGAGCTGTCAATGTCAGGAGTTTGTGCAGTTTCCAAATGCTCCTAAAAAAAAATCCATGGCACAATTTTCATGAGGACTGTTAAATGTGGAGACCCCAGACCAATGCCTCTCTCTGAAATTTCTCAAATGCTCATTGGCAGTAGATGGAGGGGAAGATATTTTATCCTGCCTCACTCTTTTCTGAAGTGCTGGGCAGCTGTGTCAAATGGCCCCATGGATTCACCAGCCTTAGATCAGCAGTTTCCCAGCACCCAGTATCATGTTTTCAGTTTGCAAAAGGTTTGGGACAACAAGGGAGAGCAAAGCTACACAGATAAAAATTCTTTGCATCACCCTGCAGCAAGCACTGCTTGGTTGAGAAAATGGTCTCCTTCCCCATGGTACCAACAGCTCTTCCTCCCTAGGATGCTCCCTGTGGGAGCATGCAGTGGATACCTACAAAGGGCAGGCTTTTTCCTGGCAGCGAAGCCCATGCTGCCAGTCTGTGTGTAGCCCACAGGTGGGGAAAAAGGCAACAGTGGAAGATGGCAGGGCAGGTAATAGGTTGCTGGACCTCATGTAGGGCTCCCCACCTTCCTATCGCTAGCAGTTACTGTAGGGGAGGAGGAAACATTATCTGGTCCAGGAACAGAGGGTAAACCATCCTTTGTAGACATGAGTGAATGTTCTTGCTTTTCAGATGTTGGAGTGCATTATACAGCCCTTCATTTCCAGACATGCCAAGAGGCTTCTCTTCAGGTCTACAGCTGTACATCAACAGCTTTTTAGTCCTGAAGATGAAGGTAGTGTCTAACTCAATGCAGATTTTCATGGCAAAAGGGTGATGGGAGAAATCATCTGAAATCTTTTGGGAGAGGGGCAGTTTGAAACAAGTGGATGCCCCTGTGCTCCCTGCCTGGCCTGGAGGCCAGGCTCCTTGCAGTGGTACTGTGGGGGGACACAGACATAGTCACATCAAGACACCAACTTCTGGGGACAAGGCAGTTGTTACCACCAGGATAAAGCTTTCTCTGTGTACCAAAGGTGTCTGAAGCAAGTAACACACAGGCTTTCAAAAAAGCCAAACTAGGTAGAAAAAAAAATGTCACCTCCTCACCCCAACCCAGACAGTGGTGATGTGGACAGGGCCTGAGTTTTGCTATTGCACAGAAAGACACCTCAAAATTTTTTTCTTCCTTTCTTTATCTGATCCCATGAACGTAAAGAGGGTCTAATTCTGCCAAGCTCAGTGTTTTTTGGTGGGAGGAAGGTAAGCAGGGCAGTGATGTGTGACCTGCCCTTGCAACTTAGCAGGTAACAGAGAAGTTCCCAGCTGGGCAGAACTTGAAACATCCTGTGCCACAGGCCCAACAGGAGGTAAATTCTATGCCTTTGACCATGCAGTAAGTGAACAGGGGGTTTGGAAGCTTGAGATAGGGCTGGTGCTAGCTGTGTTCCCCACTGCCCTGCATCCCCTTGCCCCCGCCAGAACTCAGTTATGAGCAGCTCCTACTGCAGATGTGGAGGAAGACAGATGGCACAGGAAGGTCTTTTCTCTTTCTCTGTCTTCTCAGAAAGCTGTTCTTCAGAGGTACAAGCCAGCAGATCAGAGGCAGGTGAGCCATCACTGAGATGATGCTCACACTTGTGCTTGGAGGGCATTTAGGCACCTGTAGACCAGCTGTGACTGGTCCACTCCTGGTTTTCTCCTTTTACAGCTGCCTGAAAGGTCTGGATGGCCCTGGCTTTGCATTTATGTCCTCTTCATGGCTGAGCAAACAAGTAGATCCTTGTCTCCACTGGACTTCTCCACCATGTGCTGACTACCTTGCAGTTATCCGCCAAAGTGCACTGCAAGCAAATACTTGGTCTGTGGTCTGAGACACTACCTCACTCCTGTTTGCCCACGTTCTTACTTCACTGCCTTGAACATGGTGCTTACTCCACCCATGCCCTGGCATGTTCAAATAGATACCAAGTCACAAGGGCATGGGCTTTATGCACACTGGCCTTGTGTGTGCCTTGCTTCCCTGGTGCTGGTAAACGTGGAGGAAGAAGAGATGACTAAGAAACAGAGATGACCAGGCTGTCAGTCCCATCCTGGAGTCTTTGCAACAAGCAGATCCTTTCTGGAAAGCACACCAGCCATGCCCAGCACAGCAGTAAGTAGGTGTGGACACACAGCAAATCCATGGGCAGGCGTGGGTTCAAGACCCTTGTGAACAGCCTGTCCAATTAAAGCAGCTGCAGGTCCATTCTTCCTGGGATTCCCTCAGTAGGGTGCTCAGTTTGGCTAGGTACCCTGTATTCCCTTCAGACAAGCGCTGACATAGTACTCAAGAAGCAAGAAAAAAAAAACCTTTTTTTTTTCTTCTTTCTTTTTTTCTTCACTCTCTTGAGCTCACAGCCTTGAAACCTCAGTAGTGCAGCTGGACCGTTCCTGTCACATGGCAGGGAAGGAAAGACCCCCAGAGTGCTCCCTATGTGCCCTAATGCTGCTGGGGAAATTTAAGCAGGACTAACACCAGTGCTGATGCAGATCCCAAGGACTGTAGGGGCAGTGGCTTTGCAGAAGGCTCCAAATGGTTTTAATATGGTGGGTACCTGTGATGGGAAAAAGTACATGGAAATGTCAGAAACCAGTCATTCAGATGTGCTCTGCTGCAGGATGCCTGCTCTGGGAAGGTGATGCAGCTGCTGCAGTTCACAAAGCAGTACGAAGGAGCACAAAGGTATATGTGATGCAACAGCCAGGATGCTGTCATTGCAGTGCCCAGCTGTAACAGCCACAGATCTGTTCAAGGAGAAGGGACTCACCTTCTTTCAGTTTCTTGCAAAGCCAGTGCCTATAGTGAGGAATCAAAATGTGTGATTTTAGTAAAGCAATGCCAGCATGCAGTTTGAGATGTAGCAAATTCTTCCCTTCAAGCCATTTATTGTTCTAGCCCAGCACACTCACTTCACATAAAGGCAATGCAAGATGAGGACACTAGAGTGACTCTCTCAGTTTTGGCTGTCAATAAGAAAGTAATGATGCTAATTTTGAAAGTAGAAAGGAAAAGGAGTGAGGGCAGAGGGTGGCTGCACATCGATCCCAGCTGCATGGCACAAGGCAGACACTCCCCTGGGCCATGCTTTGCAAATCTGTCATTTCCAGAAAATGAGAATGAGTCACATTTGCCCTGTGTCTCACTTAAAGAAACTGAAAGGATTAATGGGTAAAGCATTGGGAAAGACTTGCCATGAGTCATGCTGCCAGAGCTAGAGCTGTGCAGGCACTGGAAAGCCCACATAGCTGTTGCTGAACAGTGGCCCATGGGCAGAATGTCATTTGAAATCTCCAGAATAGGTGATCAGTGGGACTGTAGCACCTTCAGAAAGTTATGGGGTGATCCAAGTGGGTTAAATATGAGGTTAAATATGAGTTAAATATGCTCATTGAGGGTTAAATATGTTTGAAGATTTTAATGAGATGGCCTCATTTGCACAGCTGGGTTTTAGCTTGCACCTGTCTTATCCACAGTGCATGCTCTCAGGTAGCCTCGAAACAGACTTCAGGATAGTCAGTAAGCAAGCATTTTGCTCACCACCCACTAAAAATAGTGACACTGTGAGAAGAGAAATTATAGGTGAGGAGAGAGAGTTGTTAGTCTCTTGAAATCAGCCTAGCTGGCCAGTACCTGGAGCTAAATCTCCATCTGTCTCCAAAAGAGTGCAGTAAGAAGAGAAAGACACTGCCATACATTCCCTCCCAGCCAATTCTTACTCCTCTCTGCAAATGCTTCGAACTGCAAATGCTGGAGAGCCTTGCCCTGTGGCAAGACATTAGAGGTAATCTGGCACCTTTGTTCTGCTTTCTTAATTACATTCAAATTGCTGATTTTCGAAAGTGGGTTTTGGGGAATAGTTACAAGCTTCCCTTTGCTACCCCAAATTGTTTACATCAGTCCCAGTTTTGTGTAATTTTCTCTCTGGGGTTTTCCTTCATTTTCTCTCCCATTTAAGCATGCTAAACACAAGCCTCAAAGAGAAGTGAGATCCAAGAGCTCCTTGGAGACAAATGGCAAATCTGCAAAGCCTACACAGCTTTTAGGGCCACATTCTCACTATGGCTTTACCCCACTCCTGCTGAGCACAGGACAGAGAGGCCGCGCTGTCCCTGTGGGCTCATGGTGTTTGCATGTCAGGCACTGCTTCTCCTCTACAGCCATGGTTGTTGGTCAGGTTATAGTTCAGATGAAACAGTGGAGGGGAGCACTCCTGCACTGATAGACACTCTCTCTGACCTTTCATCTTCAGGAGAGTGCACTCATTGAGCTACAGAGAAGTACCCCCACGCACCTGGGCAAGGAAGGCAAGGACTGAGGGAGAGGGGAGCTATGGAGTCTGCCAGTTGCAGCCGGAGAGAGCAGATGGAGATGCAGAGTTAGGATTAGAGAAAAGCTGTGAGTGGGAAGCACCAAAGGAGAGCTCAGTCATAGAAAAATGTTGGGAAATGGGTGATGAGGAAAGTAGAGTTTCTTTTTGCAACTGTGTGTAAGCATCAAGACTTGCAGAGCACCATAAGTTCCAGTTGTTTGCTGAGAAATCGGGCAAAGCAGGGGCATGGCCGTTCCATTACAGGTCACAGGTATCTGGAAACCTCCTTCAGCATTTAAGATTTGCTCAAGGTCCCTTACTGATGCTGCTAAGCAGATACAACAGCTGCAGCTAGCAACCCATTTCATATTCCTTTCAGTTGGACCCACAGCTGAGGGCCATGGACATCCGAGTTGTTTGCTGACCTGCCTGCCAGTCAACAGGGGCAGCAAGCTTCCTACAGGAACTACAGGCAGACTGTCTTACCAGGTGTCAACTGAAAAATCTTGCTTGATTAAAGCAAGCAAGCAAATAAACAAACAAACAAACCAACAATCAATAATTTGAGCATTTAATCCCAGGTTTACTTAGGTAGTGTGGCATTCAGAGCTGCTGTGTTGTGGGTTATATGACTCTGTGGCTACAGGTACACAGGAGCTATCAGGTCCAAAGAGAGGAGGAATCCATTTAATACAATAGTATGGCTTGGAGAGCAGATGAGAACAGTGTGTCCACAGACAGTAAAAGCTGCAGGAGACAGTCAGAAATTAAGTGATTTAGCTGCCCTATGTGTCTCCTCCTGCACATTCTGGTTTGTTACTTTATTCCTGAAGGATAAACTTTGAGATACCCTCCAAAAGTTAAATCACTAAGATGCATTACCCATAGCAGTCAAACCATTGGCTATGAGATGTACCTGGGGAGCTGTGACTGGCCTTTGCAACTTGGACTCTCAACAACCAGGCCTCCAGCCCTGCTTGACTTGCAGAAGGCAGGCTGATGGGATGGAACAGCCTCCATCCATTCAAACACTTGTCTGAAACAATGCACTCCTCAGTTACTGTTGTTAGTTCCCCACATCCCCTGCAGCAGGGTCTTTCCGTGACTGACATTTGAGAGCTGCAGTAAGAATGACAAAGGCACAAATGTCAGATTCAGCAGGATGGCTCAGATGATGAGACATGTGCCTAAATGTACTGAAAACTTTATAATTTGCACTTCCTGACCTCATTTACAGCTGCGGGGGGGGGGACGGGGGGGGACACGACACGGACGACGACGACCCACTGCAACTTATGTGTCATATCTTGCACATTGCTACATCATACTAAAAAAGGGAAAATTTTCAAAAATTACTCTAATGCAGCCAGCTGCAGGTGAAACAGAAATTAACCAGCCCACGTCAGAACAAGTAAAATAGCATCACAGCTTTTGTGTGTCACCTGCTGTTTGCCTTTCGGCAACTGATGCAAGATACACCTGAAGGGTATGTGCCAGAACCTGAGTCACCCAAGCCAAAGGAAAAAAAGTAGCAAGGAGCACAAGCACCATTGGGTCTTTGCCTCACTCAGTATAGAAAACAGGCAGTGCCCAGGGATAAGTGATGACCTGTTGAATTACTCCCTTAGAAAAATAATTTTGCAAGCTGCAAACAGGCCATGTCTGTTCCACTCTTGCAAGGAAACTGCGAAACAATGGGGGGGGGGAGAAAGAGATCATTGCAGGGGTAAAAAAAAATTGAACACGATCCTGTAGGTTATTCAACCAACACAAAGCACCCAACTTTTACCCCACACCCTGTGGATAATAGAGCACTATCAGTCTAAAATATCTTCTCCTTGAGCCCTTCTGAAGGCACCACTCTGAGACACTCAAGGTCAGATGAACTGAAAGCTTTAGAGAGAATGCTAGGTCAGTTCCTATTCCACATATGCAGAATACTCTTCTATGGAACTAGGCCCTGAAGCTCAGACTGATATCCAAAATTTTCAACAATACCCTTAAGCACCTATCAAACTGTTAAAGCTCTTACCACCTTGTTTTACTGCCTCCTCTCTGCATTTAATTTTGAAAGAATCAAGATCATTGCAAGACCATTACAGACTCCAAGGAAGAAATCCATATTGGAGTGGAAATCTGCAAGGAGTAGTATCACTAGCATGTGCAAAACAGCCTGCAGCCATGCACAACATGGAGATTAAAAAGCATAAGTAACTTCCAGAGCACTGGGGAAGGCATGGCTTGGGTTTAGAAGTCACAGTAATCCCACACCAAACTGATTATGTGGTCATAAACTATAAGTGCCAACATATAACAGCCTGAACTACAGTTAGCTCACAGTTTCCTTTTCCCCTTCCTCTAAAGTATTTGCATGCTTTTACAATCTTGGTACTTGTATATTAAATTGGAAGAAATCAGTGTCCTTATCCTCAGTGTCAGAGAATCTCTAGAGAATAATCCAGGGTCCAGCCGTGTGCTGGGGTGCAAGCTGACGTACCCAACACTACCAGCACTGCCACACTTCTCAGCTCTTGCTTGAACTTGGCATCCTCACAGCATTCTTGGTGGGGCCAGGCACTCCATACTTCCCCTTTTCACTTGGTTTGGAAGGATGTGTCTGGAAGGCAGGGCTGCCTTCCCAGAGCAGGGGAGCTTTCAGCCAGGACTTCTTAAGTGTTTTTAGCACGTGGCAATGTTCACTGAGCAGCTCTCCTTTGGGTCTAAGTCAAGATGTAGCAATGGGCATAAGAATGATCACAGGAAAGAGATGCCTTATTCAACATATTTGCTCCAGATGTGACTTTGGAAAAGTTTAAATGACAAAGAAAAATGACACAGAAAAGTCAAGATAGGCAACTGGAGTTCTGTCACACATGGCTGATTACTCCAGTTGGCTTTTTGTAATAATGGTCTGAAATTTGATGTCACCAGAGCTGGACTTTCTCTTCTCTTTTGCTCTTCTTAGAAGTTTACTTCTTGAGCTGCATCTGCACTAGCATATAGAAGAGTTATTCAGAAGAGCAGCATTTTTACACTGATAAATTCTTCCTTCCTTGGACTTCAAAATGTTGACACTATCAAATGCAGTAGCATGCTAAGCACAGTTATAAAGTATTATAAAATAGCCTAGATCAACAAATTCTTCTAGGATTTTCCAACAATACGACAACTATGCCTTAACCTGAAATAATGAAGGACGCAGCCAAAAATATGAATATAAAGCAATTTTAATTTTCCTCTAGATATTTATATCAAAGAAATAATACTCATGTCCAAGTACTGTACATACAATATCTTCCTTATAAACTCTTTAGTTTAAAACACATGTACAAAATTGCACATTGCAGTTTGCAAAAAATCATAAATAACTTTTTGCATGTAAACAATTCCAGCACAAGGATCAATGTTATACATTCCAAAATGTGTCTGTTCAGAAACAAACAAAAAATCCACTGTGATCTCCATAAAGGTCCTAGTGTTACAAATAAACTATTAAGAGATTTCTAACTGATGTACTACACACAGGGATACATAAATGAGCACAAGGCAAGTCGCCTTTTAGTCATAAGTACTTAAGACAAAGGCTTGGAATACAATTCTGCTGCCATTTAAACCCATGGTATACATCCCACAGTATTTAGTGGTAGCAGCAGTGACTTAGTTTTTCCAAGATTGCCAATCGCAGTATGCCTTACTTTTAATTATTAAACAAGTTGGCTACCACTGAACAGTAGGAATTGGAAAATCATTGTAAACACAGTTATCACCGTTGTATATTCAGTAAGTTACAGTATTTTTCTAAACACATCACTAAATTAAGAAAATGTTTTCTATTTAATCAAGTGCAAGATGTCACTAATATCGCCCACTTTGCCTCAGAAATAAGTATTTTGTATATAATACTACATAGTTTGTAAAAGCAACATAAAAATACTACAATGGACATAATCCTCAGTTGTATATTATTAAGCCCTGTAGCTTCTGTTTACATAAAACGAAGTATCACCGCATCAGCAAATAAGCTGCAGAAGTGTTCTTGATATACCTCTCCTGACCAAATCCAGCAAATGAGTAGCTACTGAATTTTTTTTCACTGTTATTAACTCTGTATGTGTGCAATGTCCTTGACAGCACACCTGTTTGAAGTATTACCTAAAGGTATCAATTTAAAACAAAAGGGGAAGTATTTCTGTACCCACATCAAGTCATTAGCTTTGTTGGTTAGGGTTTTTGTTTTGTTTTGTTTTCTTGATCTCTTCAAATATTTTAATTTTAAAATATTCTTCCCAAAGCAGAGATTTAGAAAAAGTTTCTCAGAGGCTTCCTCTATGCCAGCTAATTTAACAAGGCAGAATAAGAAGGTATGTGTAAACCCAACTCACAAGAACCCAGGAAAGGATGTAGGCAACCACCCACCCAGCAGCTAGTTACACATAAGCTACTGGAAGAGCAAAGCCAAATCTGCACTGCTCTGTCTCCACCTTTCGTTTTGAACAGCTATCCTGAATGAGAAAATTTCAGCACCATGCCCAAAGGCCTGGGAAGAACGAATTTGGATTTGAAAGCTGCAGGAAGTGGCAGTTTGCTCACACTTCTCCTTTTGGACAAAAATAAAGCTTGGGGATGCTGGTGGCTACCCAGCAGGGAGGGTCTGCTTTTCGTTTTCAGGAGATCTGTTTGGTCTGTTTACGAGCATGTGGTGCAACTGTAATCCAAATAAGGACCACGGGACTTGTATGATCCTAGCAGCAGCCTCGGCATGATATCGCAAGGCTTATGATACTGCATGGCATTAAATGTTTTCGGCATCACAGAAGTTCAATAAGAAGCAGGCACCAGAAGCCACTGAGCGCTTTTCAAGCTGGGTCCTGTTGCCCAAGAGCTCTTTTTTTAGCTGATGGAAGCTAGTTGCTCTATTTGACTGATGCAAAGACATATTGCTCAAAGAACGATGGATTTCATCTATCCCAGTCTGCACCCATCCAGAGCTGCTTCTTTCTCATTGGGATGTTTTGAGTGATGCAGTATTAGCCATTGCGAACACCACACAGCAAGGGCATGAGCGTGGACTCCTAAACTTCAGAAAGATTGTAAGTCTAGGCAGAAACTGCAGAAGAACAAGTCAGCCTTAGATGACCATCTCCAGGAAAGAGAAAGTGCTCTGGAAGAATGTCCTACAACTCTACAGACTAAAAATCATAGAACACCGAAGAGCTACTTCACTGTTGTGACTTCTTGAGCATTACTGACCAAGGCACCTTTCCTGGCAAGGATCTGCATGGGGATCTTAAGGATTACCTTTAGGCATCATAACCTAGGCCCTATCTGACAGATTAACTTGAGTTTTAAGATCCAGGAGCCTTAGGGCCTTTCACAGAAGAACATTCCTGGTACTGCCCTCTGTTAAGATCTCTGTTCTCTCCTTTTGACCTTCTGGATCTCATACACCCATTGCTAATTAAGAGAGGGAGCGGTAAGAATCAGTGGCCAAATTTTGCTGGGTGAGAGGCCCATGCATGCTTGCTCATCATTTTCTATTTGAAAGTCAGGAATTGCACAATATTTTATTGCAACATTTATTCCCCTCCCTTCATCCCCTGTAAAGCAGCTAAGTGCAACCAAAGCAAAATCACTGGTGCAAGTCAAGTGTTTACACTGATGGCTCACATGTAAGAACTGACCTAAGTGTCTCCATAATTAATAAACAGCACTTTGCAGCAAAGCAAAACATTTTCCAGGATTTGCTAGTGTTGCGTCTTTTGTTCTGGGTTTAGTTTGTTTTTAGGGGTGCTAGGGGAAGGAGGGAAAAATTAAGGAAGCCTACATATCTAATATGTTACATACAAAGGAATGCTCAAGGCTGGTAAGAACTTGTTTTGCTACATGTTGAGCAATACCACATGGGAAAGCCTTGAAATTAGAGCAAATGCATGAAGACAGGGCGTAGCTGCCTTATGGAGCTCAACCTTCACAAGCCACATTTTATTAGAGAGCAGACCTTTGCATCATCAGTCAGTGTTCAGATCCAGACTTTACTTGATGACGTTTCAGTACAGTGGTTGCCATGGCTTTAAATAAATAAGGCTAAGTGTGAAATTACCAGTCATTAGGTCAAACTGGGAGGGGCACAGTTTCCAAAGAAGAGAAGTTTAGAAGACACTTAAACATTAATAACAAAACAAAATAAGCCAAAAAGCATTCAGAAGAACAATCTCAATTCTCCACCACTTAAAAATACAATAAATATTGCCATTAAATAGAGTATTGGAGATAAATTTTTCTTCCTTGAATTTCTTGTTTTTTTCATACCACTGCAGATTCCTCCAACTATTCCTAACTACTGCCACTGGGAAATGAAAAACCTAGACTTTATTACACACTTTTTGGCCTTCTGGGAAAGTGATATCACATCACAAAGATACGACAGACATACAAGCTTGTGCTGTGATTTGATTTTCAGTTTGCCCAGAAAGGTTTTCAAACACCACAGTAACTTAAAATACCATTTTAGTAACTGGCACAAAATGGTTTGTACTGGTAATGACACTTGCGTAGCATTTTACAAATCCCTGTTCTGAAGGTGTTATCCTGCAGAGTGTAGAAGTCCTAGCTACTTACGGCCATAGCTTACGTGACGTATTACAGATAACTAACTACAGATAACTAACTACAGATAACTACAGGACTATCTAACTCATCAGCAGTCAGTATTCTCCCACTATTTCTGCTGCCCTTCCATTGAGGATATTAAACGACAGATGGTAAGAGTTGGAAAATTGTTAATAAGAGCTCAACCTCGGTCTCTCATTAAGAAAGGCAAGTTTTATCACAGTATTGTCTACTGGTAGCTTTCCCTAGCAGTTACTAGGGGGAAAAAAAAGGAAATATATCTCTGGAACAGGCCATTACCTTTATTCTACACCACTGCGTTGCTTTTGTCCTGCATTACACGAAAATGTGGCAATTATGAAGCAGAGGTAAGGGGAAGGTTATCAAGCCAAATATGTTGTCTTTCAAAAAGTTCAGAGTGAACCACAAGAGTATCTTTATAAACCTTCTTTTTTAAGACTGTTCATTCTTAAAGTTCAGTTTTCCGTGCCTGGCAGGAGAGCTGCATGTCACTCATGGCAGTGGGAAGCCTTCTGGAGGGGACAAGAAACTGCTAGCAAACAGTTCTACACAGTTCAAGCTACTGGTTATGATTTTTGGAATGTTCAGCCCATGGCCTAAGAACAGGGATACAATGGAAGCCTGACTCTTAACCACTTCAGCATTCCCCATCCATGCCCTAATTAGCACCACAATCTCCCTGATTCTAACTGAACAGTTGAAAGAGATGCTTCAAGGTACTTAGCAGAAATGTTTATTTAAATTTATTTAAGCAGCTTTCAAAGGAAGACTAGACTCAGATTTAATTTAGAAAAGTAAGTAAAACTGCAAAACAAACCCAAAAACTACTGCAACCAAAGATTATTTTTCTGGAAGTGATGGAGCATCCGTTACTGATCTCCAGTGACACAGGTCCCTGGACTGCATGGATCTTATTTAGGTGGCTTACAATTCCACTCTGAAGTAGTTCTTAACTCAGCAAGCAACAACAAACCTTTTCAGAAGTGTACTAAATATCGAAACCTAGCAGTCTGTTAGTGCAAAGTGACCTGGTCATACCTATTCACTCTGAAACATTCCTGCAGAAATTATAATTCCTCCAGAAAAGCCATTTAGCCAGCACACATACTCCATAAACTATTTCAGACAATGTTACTAACAGTAGAAATTCAGAGCAAAGGTCAATTTAAAGCTAGCCATGCTATGGATGCAGACTTTTGATAAAAGACAAAAAGGCAAATGGCAGACAGGTAATTATTTAGGGCAACTCCCTCGCAAACATTATTTATAATAACCGTCCCTTTACTTTGCAGCAAATTACTACAAAGTGCAGCAGTTCAGATTGCATTAAGGCTAAATGTGACTTTAAATAAATTATATATCTGTGTTAATGCAGAATTGCAGGATTTGACAGCCCTCCAATTTGACTGAAAATCTAAAAAAAAAACCAAAAACACCTTGCAGTCATATGGAGAATTGCAGCTTAGTTTCTTCTGTGAGAACTCGTCCATGACAAAGAATATGAAGATGCCTCATTGTGTACTGCTGCAGCTAAGGAAGTCACAATTCCACCATTTGGTCCTGACCTTCTCAATGCATGCTAGGGTCTTTGCACAACACCCTGGCACACGTTTAAAGGTATACGTGTGCATCAGTAGAATTGTTCATAAAGGCTGGATTTGCTGGCTTTTCCAGTACCAGTGGCTGGCACTGAGTTGAGATGGTACCACCCAAAGCAGAACTCCAGCACAAAACCTCATATCCCCTGAAGGCAGATGACCAAGATTCAGTGCTTCTACATCAGTGACACTTTTGTCAAGACTACTCAACGCAAAGTTGCATTTCAAAATACAGCGTTGGTACGAAGATTTACATTCTAGGCCAGTTTCCTTCCTCTCCCCACCACTGTTTCCTCAGCAGGAACCTGCAAAGACAGAGCGTGGCATTTGTTGACCTACATGCAGTGGACTGTTTCAACATCCAAGCAAGATCCAGTTTGTGACTATATTGATGCAGAAAGTAATTAAAGCAAGAAAAAAGCAGACTAAAGCAAGGAGTGAGGATCAATGCCTGTAGCAAGTCAACAAGATTGTGTCTTGGAAAGCTGCTTTTGTTATAAATCAGGTATTTGCATTTTTGGACACTCTTAGGAACACACGAACTGTGCACGCACTCACTCTTGCAGTGTTTTTCAGAAACCTACATTTAGTTTGCCATATATGACCACTTCAGTAGAAGTTGCTTCTGCCTCACCTGTAAGTTACTACCAGCCATTATGAAGAGAGATGTTTCAAAGCACAAGCAGCTGCAAGCCACTTCATAGGAAGGATAAAAAGAGGGAGATCATTGAAACAAAGGACAAGAGTATCTGAATGAGTAAGACCTCCTGTCTCCCATAATGTAGCTTTACAGCCTAAGTCTCCATACACTCAGATTTAATTCATCAACACCTTCACAATGAAGTTTCATGTGCAGCAAGATTAACAAGTCTAGAAGAAACTTAAGGTTCTGCAGTTTCTCACAGGAACATTTATTATATTGCATCATGTACAGTAAACCTTGATGCAACCCCTTAGCAAGTGACCATGACATTAGAAAGAATTGAAATTTGCAGGATGATTATGCACTGTGAAAGCTTTCTGTTTAAGGCTTTGTCTGCTAATGTAGGTCTTGCCAAATGTTAAAAAAGGTGAACCCCTGAGAAATTTTACTGACTACCTCTGCTGGAGCACGCACAGTCACTGCACACAATACTGATGAAGGAACAAAGACTACCAAAACAGTCTAGGAACTCGTCACCATTCATTCTCAGATACAGTATAAAAGCAAACAAAATACTTGGAAAATGGAACTGGTTTTGTAGAAATAAGTACACAGGTATGTCATGCTCCTATTTGTCTACTTAACAAACATAGAAACTTAAGAGAATTAAGTAAGGAAAGAGCAAAATTATGCAGCAGCTACAGCTGCACATAAGAATAAAGAAAAGTCTTATTCACTGCTTCTTCTTTTATAACTTAAGCTCCACAGGCAGAACGACACGTAAAATGCATTGAAGAATTACTTTATAAGTAGATGCATTTTTTATTCTTGCATATTGATTGCATCCAGAGAAATTTTCTCTGGGAAGCTACTGGATTCAGGTAGCCAAGCCTCAGGTTATGGCAGCCAAAATACTACTTTCAGTGCATCTTGTAGAACAGATATAGCATTCATCTGTACTGCAGACACCACTGAACAGCATTATACAATAATTTGGCAAGTATCATTAAGCTGTGTAATTGACTTAAAATTAGTTGCCAAATAAAATTCCCACTTTAACAGCTGCAAACTCCAGAGTCCCTCAGGGCTTAACTCTGGGAGATCACTCTTTTGTCAAAGGCAAGGTGAACACAGTCAATTAGATATTAAGGAAAAAAAAAGGATACCTCATGACTACTCTTCCTTCCGTAATGATATATAGTTGAACTGAGATAATGGAGAACCGTACTAGGGCCACTCTTTGATCTTGAACAGTTCATGATGGTCAGCTGTAATTTATGATATGCAGTGGAGAGTACAAACCCTTTGAGGCATTTGCCTCCTGCAAGACTATTAAAAGCTCATGAGAAAAATGTAACCACCTCTGTCATCAGGACTTACCACCTTTAAATACCTGCACTTCTCAAATTACGTGTTTTGGGCATTGTTCTCTAAGTCTGCCAAGCTGGCTCAACCTGGAGTGACAGTGAAAGTTTTAAGAACTACTCACCACCCACCCAGATGTGTCTGTATAGCTTTTTGTACTGAGAGATTTCACTGCTTGTTCTGTGCTGGGGAGCAAACCAATCAACTTTTCTAGTAATGACATCATTTGAGTCAGTCAAAACTGAGTATTTTCCCTGCACTCACAGCAAGCGGGGGCAGATCTGATGGGAGCTCCTCCCTCTGCTGAAGGAAGGCGTGAACAAGACTTCCCTGACCACAAACACTCCTACTTCCCAAGACAGAAAAGATCTGACAATTCAAAGAAATGAAAGTAATTACGACTCAAACTGCTTTACTATAGCACCTAAATAGGAAGGCACTTCACATCTAGGTCAAGACACCAGCTCAAGGGCATTACAAATCTGCTGATGAGTGGCAAGTGAGATGTGCACAGAACAAGCTCCCACTGACCAAAACAGACAAAGGAAGGGGCTGCATAATCTCCAGAGCAGAGATTACACCTAGGGCAAACAAAGAGGGACGTTTATTTGTCATGGGTTTGCACCTGGAACGTGAAACCAGACCAGAGGGACATGAGGGTAGTCTGCAAATCATGTCATGCAGTAAGAATCTTCGCAAGGACTAGTGAATAGCTTGCATAAGTATAACGAAACATAGTACAGTTTCAAAGGATGAAGAAAAATGCTAGTAAGCACTTAGATACTGAGCCTCCACTGAATGTAAAATGATTTCTTTTTTTTGGTACAGTGACGCACTGCAAACTTGCCTGCAGTTACTGACAATGAGCTACATTGATGCAAATCCTACAAACATTATGGAAAATTTTTACCCAGTACCTAGATTTTAGCATCTCACAGTGACCAAAGTTTCAGGCAGAAAAATCAAAGCCTAGAATAAACATGAAAAATCCTGCAAGAAACTAAAAAAAAAGAGGCAGGATGAAAAAAAAAGAAGCCATATTTAAAGATCTAAGAACACTACAGGGGCAAAAGTCAAAGTACTGACACATTTTAGAAGACAGTAAGAACCAAACATGGCAGCTGCAGTAGGCAAGCACTTCCAAGTCTTGTAACATTGGTATAAACTGCTAGGTCCTTATCTGTCCACTCATACCTCTGCTATGGGGTCAGCATCAGGATCAACAGGAGAATAAAAGTCCAACCACACCACCATATCCTCAGATTTTGGTCATGTCACTTTTAGATCTTGTGTCTTAGTCTAAACACTAGATAAAGTAAGGTGTTTATGAAGGTAACCTGTCACTCCACAGAAAACACATTTGTTTTGGGCAACTTGACTACCAGAATAGCAGCCTCCGGCAGAGAGCTGGAGCCACCACCCTCACTAGTAACCTCTCATCAGTCATCAGGGTAACACAGCTGGCCTGTCAGCACTTCTGCCGCCTAGCAGATGTCAGCTAGAACACACGGCAGGCTGTCAAAGAAGTTACCATACAAGATCTTTGAAAGGCTGGATGCAGGACTCTGTTCTTGTGGAAAGTGCAAATGGGAGAGAGGTAACGTGTGGTGATTTACAGCTTTAATGTTAGCGTTCTGTAAAGGGTGAGCTCTTTATAACCCTAACAGGTTATAGCCCTGTCCTTGGCTGGGAAGGGGAATGCCAGTGATTTCCTGTGTCCTACGGATCCCCCCACTTCTCTGTGGGTATTGCTAATTTATTCTAATCAGAAATGGTAAAATGAATAAAGAAGCAGCACTACTCAGCTGCACTTATCACTGTCTTGTGCCCCACAAGGTCTTTACCTAGTCATATACTCCTCTGCAAATACAAGAACCGAAACAGCAGTGTCTACCAATGCTATTTCTACATATTTTTCCAAGATTTTTTTTAAAAAAACCCAAGCTCACTACACCTATCACATCACATCTCATCCGATATCAGTTTATCTGCCAGGCAGCGTTACCTCTTTCACAAGGGATAATGTATTAACTGTGTGGGAGCATTCAGTCTCACAGCATCTCTGCAGGTAATGCAATGCCTGCCACACACTGAACCCCAGTTATTTTTCACCCAGTTATTTTATAACAGGCAGTGCTACAGATTGCATGCTGTCTGGCTCAGAATGCCTTTAAGGTGTCACTAACCTACATTAGGATCAGAATAGTTTTTTATCTGTTCATTAGTATTTCCAGCAGCAGAAGGTACTGCTACAGGCAATCATTTAAACCCCCAAGAAAGGCCCTAGTGACATGATTAAACAGTGATACAATGATTAATATGGCTTCTGCCTAATTTGCATATGTATTAAGAAAAGAAACGTCCTCAGCTACAATAACACAATTACTATCTGAGGCATGTCATGACACGTGTGCCAGGAACGACTATACACTAAAAGAAAAAAAAAACTTGCACACCTGACTGCTGCACTGCAGGTCAACTCTCTGAACAGATAGATAGCACTCACATATCCCCAATAAAAGCAAGAAAAACTGTGAGTCTATCCCACTCTTCTTGAATTTCAAAGCATCAAGCATAGCCTCCAGAGGAAATAAGAGATGTTTAGTAGCTCCTGAGTGGGTTTAACAGATCTGAGCAATGGCTTAAGCACATAAAGATGTCTATGCCCGCTTGGCTCTTCGTGCAATCCCCCATTTTCACCAGCTGGCACAAACACATATCCCCATGTCAGTTTTGCCTCTGAGTTCAAGCACAGTTTTGCAGAGGGGAGTGGGCCCCACTCTGCAGCTGGATCTGCTCAGGAGAAGCCCTGCCTTCCCCCACCGGCAGGCCCAGCCCCTGAGGGGCTCTTGTTGGGGTGACCATCACTCTCCGACAGACCCTCACCACTGCACCATGCCACAGGGCTCCACAGCACTGCATTAAGCGGCTACGCTCAAAATACACAGGTGCAGCAGAAGCGAAGTAGGCAGTAGTACTGAGCAAAGGACCCAAAGCTTTCAAAAACTTATTGAGGATTATGTCAAATTAAAGGAGATAGCTCCTTTGCTATTC
>WAAB01020732.1:121745-134392 GCA_013389865.1 Piaya cayana | reverse complement strand
TTTTTTGGTTTTGGGTTTTCTTTAATTGCTGCTTAATTTCGGGCACATCTGTTCTTGTAGTATATTACCCTACCTGTTTTTACTAGGCTTCTTGATACTTAAGTAATTTTAAGTGGCTTTCGGGTGCATCCCAAAATGAACCTGTCTCCTTTTACACAAAAAGACAAAGAACACCTGAAAGAGGAGGAGAATTTGGGGCTAGAATTCTCCAAGCCTGTTCTTTCATGAGGCTTCGCACCCATCTCTCTCTCACCGTGACAGGTTTGGGGACAGCGTGGTGCTGATGCAGAAGTGTTTCTATTTAGCATCGCAGAACACAGGTGGGATGCTTGCAGAAAGAGAGTTTGATGGAAGACTTGAAGCAGGAATCTCCAGCACAACACGTAGGGGCAGCACGGCCAAAGAACAGTGGGAGTAGCCCGCTTCTTTCAGCGTTGTAAACGTTTCTGTCAAGGCATGTTGTTCCTGCAAACGGACAGGGAGACCTGTGGCAGGTGATCAGAGAGTCACTTACGTAAAGGTGGTCTGCAAATCAATTTGTCAGCATTACTTCAGTGTTTGTGCCGAATGCTCTCATTCTCCAGGCTAAGCAGAGAACAGCATTCGGCACATCACCGAAATGCTTACTATTTCTTTCTCTTAGGTTCTGTGAAGCCCAGCCCCGCTAGGACCTCCGGCTCCCGCTCCATTGTAACACCCACGCATGCACCATGCTGGTGATGTCACATCACCCGGGGATCCTGCTGGAGCTTGGAGCCGGCCTACAAGGGGTCAGGTAAGTACTGCTTGAAAACAAACCCCCTAGTCCATTTCAAGGGTATCACTCTGAGTATTTCTTCTTAGTTCTTGAGGCCTAAGAAGAAAAGACTGGTTTGATGAATAAAATAGATACCCCTGTTCTCTTAGCCTGGCTAATGGGGCATTTAATTTCACGCGTATTGTTTGCATTGGTAGAAGTTTCAGAAATTGATTTGCAGGTCACCTTTAACCTATGAAAGGGTGCATGTTTGAATAAGATCTGTGTGGTTTGCCATACATAGTGTTTTCTACCTTTTCACAACGTGCTGTGTGTTCAGTTTAGATGAGTTCATGGCCTTGAAAAACCGTCTCTGGCTGCCAAAATGTCAGCTGTGTTGGTGTGGCTGGGGCTGCGACAGTTGCTGAACTGAGTGAGTTAGGTCAGCAAACCAGGTGGTCAGGTAGTTTTATAGGAAATGTTTGAGATGACTTGAGCTTGACTGATTTAGGAAGTTTGTTCTTGCTTTCTGAAATTGATGTTTTCTTGTCTGAAATGAGGGTTTGTGCCCTTTCCAAAATGAGCATTGATTTTTTTTTTTTTAAGCTTTGTGAAATTCTTCCTATTTGTTAACGTCCTCATCAGTTTGAATCTTGCTCCCCTGCTTCTACAGGGCAAACTACCGTTGTCTGAAGTTACATTTGCAGTTTCTTGCCTCCTAGTTTACTTGTTTGTACATGTCCTGGTATTACGGGAGAAAGTTAACGGACTAGGAGTATTTCCACTTCCTAGAATGGATGAGAATATATGCAGCACTTTCACACGTGTTTTTTTCAATCCTCTGCTCTCTCTTATTGTTGGCTTTTGAACCTGTTGTGATTTCACAGCAGCATCTCTGGGCTGGTGTGCAGTAGCAATCCTGTTCAGACAGATCTGTTTGTCAGCTTCAGCACTGGCTTTTTTTCTGCCCTTCTCTGTTCTCTTATACAACTTCTTTTCTTGGTTGTTGCTATAGACTGACTTGTGATCCACGTAGCTGGAACTGTCGTGTATCCCAGCACCTGGGGGGGAATGTTTCAATAGCATACAACAGACATATTAGCCTGGTGTTTAGCTCGGAGTATTTTATGCTTCCAGTGCCCTTTCACGTAGCTCTGACTCCTCTTTCTGTAGCTCTTAATGCTCCTGTGCACTTAACTTACCTTTAGTTTGCAAGGGAACAGAAGTTACTACTTCACTGCTCGCTGCATCCTTCCTGAAATAGAACCAGAGCTCTGAAACCTTCATGACGCTGATGGAAACTGCTTAAGTCCTACTCTGTTGCTTAGGAGTTTTCACTTTCCAAAGTTGTCATGGATTATACAGGCAGCCGACCAACATCCAGCAGTGTGGTTGCAGCTGAGCTAATGACTCTGACTTCTAAACCCCCTTGTGTAGCCTGGTGTGGCACTGTCTTCATGTTGAATTATTTCAGTTAAGTTTGTAAGATACAGAATCGCGTTGCATTGTCCAGTAATTCCTTGTATCAGCTCTACAGCCTTCCATAAAGTATAGATGAAGTATCTTATCTTACATTAAAAGGGGTGGCTGTTGCTCAGGAGATCTTGATTCTGATAGGTCTGCTTCATATTAAAACCGTTCTCAGGTGGAGTGGGTTGAGGGACACTTGAGTAACCAGGTTTGTTGTGTTTCAGTGGGGAGTGTGCAAGGTGCTCTTTTTGGAGAGTGTTTTAGGGGTACAGTGCGCTGTTTGTGATGGATGACGCTTGTGTATGGGTAATCTTAGCTTTTTCTGTCTGTCCCATCTGTTCCGTCGCACGGGCAGGGCTTCCTTCAGGTGCATGAGGATGCAGTATAAGTGGGGGCTGTGTTAATTGCTTCTTGCAGAGCACAGTGTAAGAGCTGTGAGAGGCAGTCACAAGGATGTCAAGGAATTTCTGCACGTCTTGTCCTGTTGTGTTTCACAGGATTCCAACCTAAGGGTCTCCCAGGAATCGTAAGTGATGTTCTAGGACTCGGTTTGGTCTTGTGTTATTTTAACAGTGCTAATTAAAATAATTAATCTCTTTGGTGCCATTTCTTGGGAAACTTTAGGAAGTGTGAACTGTATCCAGTGCACGAGTCCAGCTTAATTGCTTTGACAGCGTAGAAACCCTCCACAGCCAGTTGTGCTGGTCTGTCTTAGGCTGACTCTGATCTCTGATGCTCTTGGTGGGCTGGGATTCTCTGGAATGATAATTTAATTCAGGTACTCTGCTGACTCAGTGCAGTCCCAAAGCTAGATTCCCTTTTTGTTTAAGTAGGATGGAGCAGAACTATAACTCTGAAATTTGTTCTTCTCCCTGTTCTACAAGGCCATTTGGGACACAGGAATAAAAAAAAATCTGTTCCTGAGTTCTTCAGAGAAGGGGAGTTAGCTTGTCTGAAGCTGTTAACAGATATGTATTTGTGGTCTTGGTTGTTACATGGAGTGACGTATTTAATGAAATGTTTCTTTCAGTTTTAAGATAGGTCTGGGACAGTTGACTCACCGAATTAGAGCAATGTGAGGTGGCATTCCTGGAAATGGATCTTTTGTAATTAATGGTCCTGAAATCTGTATCATGAGCAAACAATGTCGTAGCGTGGACCACGTGATCTCTTTTGACTGGCACCTGTGAATATCTCATTTGCTGTTTCATCCAGTAGCACAAGCTGCGTCTTGGCCTTCTCGCTGTTCTCTAGAGCTGTTTATTTTCTTCCAGAATGATTTTCTTGTGTTTACTGTCCTTGGATTTTTCTGGTGAAGCAGATATTTCCAAACTCTTGGTTTTCTGAAACATTGACTGCTAAGTGATGTGAGCTCGGGTATTAACTGTTTGAGATACTGGGAGAATGCAAGGTGCAAGATAATAAGATGGGTTTTCCCTCCAGAGGGAACAAGCATTGTCTGAAGGATTTCGAAGTGGATTTAGTATTTGTCACTGATGCGGTGGTCTGGTTGAAGCAACATGTAGTTTTCAGAGTAATGTTTTGAGAGGTGAGCAGCAACAGGAATGTGAATAGGGATTAAAGACAAAGGGGAGGTGGTAATTGAGTCAGCGGTGGGTACAACCCTGTATCATTGTGAGCCATGGGAAGTGTTCAGGAGTTTACTCTGTAGCATGAAGACAGCGTACGACCCTTTTTGTCCTTCTCAGGAGGACCTCGTGGAAAGACTTGTTGGACTGAGTGCATTGCTTCTACTTGCTGTGCTGTTGACACTGGAAATAACCCTTGGAAATACCCGTCTTTTGAACAGATATGAAGTGTGCAAGCCAAGTGGGGATGGCTCGGAGTATGTTACACTCTGCGTTTACTTTCGGGAAAAGACAATGAGGCAGTCCAGCAGTACTACAGGAACCATACTCTTTGGTCAGCCGCTGTTAATATCTGTGCCGAAACACAAGCTCACTGTGGATCACTTGTACAGCGTGGTTTTGGAGCAGATCAGGTAAGTTGTGTCTGTACCTTTTGAGTCCAATGCAAAGTTCTAGTGGTTACTTATTTGAATACACTCTAATGAGATTACTGCGCCCTTGTTAACAGGATGAGTTTTCCTGCATTTGTGTGTGGCATATACGATGCAAATCCTGGGTTATTAGTGTTGAGAGGCCCCAGGGATAGTTCAGGGCTTTTTTGGGCTCTGTGAAAACAGGCTGTAAGATAACACTGGTGGCAGCCGCAAGGGAAGCTGTCTGCTTGATGTTCCAAAATGGATCAGGAACAGAGCTCAGGCCATGTTTTCAGGGCACTCAGATGGGGCCACTTTAGCTTATTTTTACCTTTCCCTGTCTACTGCCAGCAAAACTTGGAGCAAGGAGTGAGAACAGACTTACTGAGTTGCTGTTTGACTCATTCTGAGAGCTCTTGGCCTGTGAATGGTGCTGTACAGGATGGGTTCCAGCTTGCATGAGCGGGATTGGACAGCAAGGACTGGTGCTGGAGAGGGGCACTGTTGTTCTGAGGTACAGCTTCTGTATGACCGTGTGACAAACACATTTCCTCTCTTTAGCCGCTACGTGAAACTCCCTTTGGCGCAAGAATACTGTACCCCCTGCCCAGACAAAGGAAACTGCAATGGCTCCAATGGTGTAGTTGAAGGTAAAGTTTTGTACTTAAAGCTTTTAATTAGCATTTGGTTTGTGCTCTGTGTGTTTGGCCTAAGCTCTAGCAGGTTGCTTTTTCACAATAATTAAGCCGTACTACTGCATAGAACTTCTGCACAGTGTGGGGAAAACTCTTGTAGACAGTTTTCCTTTCCCAAGATGATCAGATGCGTGTAAACAGCAGCAGAAAAAGGTCCTTGTTTGCCTGTTAGGTGTTCAGGTGCCTCCCTCCAGAGGCAACTCCTTTCCTAATGCCCTTTGAAAAGTGATAAAAACTGACCTGTCAGGGCACAAAACCAAACTGGAGGAATAAAGTGGAAATGGTATTGTCTATTCATTGACCTGGAATCACAAGGTCTGGTAAGTTAGATGCTTACAATGCAGCTTTTAACGCTGTTGGCAAATGTGTGTTTCCCTTTTCGTTATGAAGTGATTCACTTGTACTGCTGTGAGAGTAAGAGCTGGAGTGAGTTAAATGGGGAAAAAAATCTGCCCATTTTTCCAAAGAATGGAAATAACTTTTCTGGAGGCACCTGTAAAGACACCTAAGAGAGTCCTTGCTCACCTTCTCCCAAGGTGTTTATTAGGGTGTGCTCTTAGAAGGTACGATTGTTAACTACCACAGCCTGAGCACTCTCCATTGTGGTCCAGTACTGGGATATAAACCCCAGCACATTATCTGGCATCTGCTAAAGGAAAAAATACAACTTAAGACGTAGTGGTTGGCAAGGGCGGGCTTATTCTGTGTCTTTCATTACTTTCTGAGTAGTGGGTATGTGTCATAACAGGCTCGTGCAAACAGCTGTCGGTGTGAGGTGTCAGCCTGAACATTGACTGCCTCTCCTTAATGTGCTTGTTTTAAATTTTGCCAGGTGACATCGAAGAGATGGAGCATCAGGATGGTGGACAGGAAGGGAGGGAGAAGATGGTAGAAGCTGATGCCTGCCACTCTGAGGGCTGCATGCAGGTCGAGTCAGCCAGAGACCTGCAGCCTTGCAAGAAGCAGTATTTCACTTTTAGCCTTGTGAATTCCTCTGGGACGTCTGAGATAAACTCCATTGTAGAAGGGAAAATCTTAAAACTAAACGGTAATTATTGTCTTGCCACCTTTTTTTGCTTCCTTCTTACAGCTTTGCAATAAGTGTTTCTTGTTTCTTGCAGCTTTTTCGGCAGTTGCTCTTGACTGGGATTCTGACACACGAAGGCTACTTTTTGATGAGCAGGAGGCACAGGTTGTAATGTGCTCTTTTCATAAATCTATATGCAACCCTGTATAGTACTTGAAAGATTATTGTGAATGGTGAAATGTAGGTGTAGCATCCTTTGTAAAAATTGGAGTCACCAGCATGAGATATGTTTGCTTAAAATCTTTTAGTGATAAGGTCGATAGAACTATAATTGCTGATCTGTTTCCTGCGTGTTCTGAAACACAGAGGTTTTTGTTTCAAAGCTCAGTCAACAAACTGACCACTCAACAAACCAGACCCCAGAAGGCTCAGAAGAAATCTGAAGCCAAGTGCACGGAGCCTAGTAGAAAGCTCAGTATTCTCTCTGTGAGGGTTCTGCTGGATCCTGTTTGTAACAGGATAACCTTTTGTTACTCTTACACCAAAAGAACCTGAACCCCACCAACTTAGAAGTAAGAATTATTGTATTTTCTCTCAGGGACTTTTGGTGGCAGAAGAAAGGAGAAGATGATTGTGTGGGGGTGGGGAGGGAGGGCGGAAATAGGCAGCCTGGCGAAGGTGAGCATGTTGCTTTTCACGATTCTGTGATTCTAGGTCTGTGTGGAATTGAATAAAACATGTGTCTCTCTCACTAGGCTTTTGAAAAACATGGCAGTATGTTACAGCCTCAGAAGAAGAAAGCCGTGGTAGCCCTCAGAGACTGCATAGAGCTCTTCACTACTATGGAAACCCTTGGTGAACACGACCCATGGTAAGAGCCTCTTTTTGCCTCTGACGTGAATTGTGAAATGCCCTGTTAGAGTTCACATTATTTGTAATGGATTCTGATAACTTCCTAGGTCTGTCTTTCTGTGTCCATCTGTGATAAGTGATCAATTCTGTAATGCCATTGACTCGATGAGCTGCAAACNAATCACCTGCTATGAATGTTTGCAACTGTTAACCCTGTTTGAGCTGCATCAGGTGATAATAAAGAAGTACTGGGACCTTTGAAACTTTCTTTTAAACTTACAAAATTGATTTTAATCTCTGTACAATGTTCAGTTGCTGTGCTTGGCAGGCTATTGCCTGTAAAGTGAAAGGGCATTGGGATTTGGAAACCTCAGAGGAAGCGTGTTCGCCTGCCTGTTGCATGAGCCAGAATGCCTTTTTTTAAAGCAGGGACTGTGCTTTGTTACTGAGGCATCTTCTAATGTTGTTTTTCATTTCCTTGTCTGTTACTCCTTCCTCAGGTACTGCCCCAACTGTAAGAAACATCAACAGGCCACAAAGAAGTTTGACTTGTGGTCTTTGCCCAGGATTTTGGTGGTGCATTTAAAACGCTTCTCCTACAGCAGATACTGGAGGGATAAGCTTGACACTGTTGTGGAATTCCCTATCAGGTAGGATCCTTCCTCATGCTAGGAAGATCTTGAAGAATCTGATCAAGAGAAATGTACTTCTGATGTTACTGTTGGATGGTCTTATTAAAGCCGTAACCGGCACAGCTCTGTCTTTGGGTTTGAACTGCAAGACAACAGGCGTGAGTTGAGTTGGTGTGAAAGTGGTTTTTTTGTTGTTAATCTTAACCTTAATCAGTTCTTCATGTCTCAAAGAACACTAGTTACTAGCAGGTACTGTTTCCTTTGAAATGAGGTTAGAACTCAGGGATTCTGCTGAACCAAGACAACTTCTATAGAGGATTTAGCAGATTTGTTGGGCAGAGCTGCAAGTTGATTGGCAGCCTCATTCCACTGCTGCTGCTTGTCAGTGTCCTGCTGTGGGATGAGGTGTGTTCCTTACAACTTCTGTCTCAGTTTTCATGCTTACACAGAAACATGCTGAACTGTCTCTTATTCAACACCTCCCTCTAAGTCTTTTGGCAGCACTTAAAGTATTTAGCAGGACCTGCGCTGTGAGGAAGGGGTAACGTTTCTGGTCTTTACGCTAATAAGGTCTGGCTGCTGAGCAGTAGAGCTCGGGACTTCTCCACCAGTGCTGCCAGCGCACATCACACTTTAGAAAGTGCTGGTTACTGGTGTACTGAAACTTTTGATTTCCTTCCAGGGGCTTAAACATGTCCGAGTTTGTCTGCGACCCAAAAGCTGGCTCATACGTGTATGACCTCATTGCAGTTTCCAATCACTATGGAGCCATGGGAGTTGGCCACTGTGAGTAACTGCTTCTCTCTCCTTTACGTGCAAGGAAATAGGGTCCTGGGAGGGCTCTGTGTGTTGGAAATGTGCAGCAGCTGCCAGCAAAGCTGTCTAGTCCAAAATTTACCTGTGTTCTGTCTGCAGGTGAATATCATATTGGGAGGTGATGTCCTTCTTGTTAGGATTTGCGGAGCAGCTTGGCAGATAGTGTAGTTTGCAGCTCCCTGGAGTCTGACTGATGCCAGTGGCACCTTGGTTAGTGGTCATTGGATTATTAGAGATGTGATCATGTTCCACAATTTGAGTGAAGTCAAGGCTTTTCAATACTGAACATGAAATTGTGGAAAGGAACTTCTTACTGGAGAGTCCTGGTGTGTGTTGTCAGTGTGTGCTGCCGACTCCAAGACTCAGCTCTCGCCCTGCAGCATCACAGCTGGACTTTATTCCAACTTCCTTTTTGAGTCAGATCCAGCATCAACAGAAAACTCCCCTTTCACGTTGAAAACTGTGAAAATGCAGAGTCTTATTCTGTGAGTTTGGTGGCTCAAGGCTGATGAACAAATCACTGATTTTCATCCTAAGCTTCTTTGCCCTATGTCTCAGCTATCAGGGATGAGTCTGATGTGTGGAACACGGTTCTAGACTAGCCGGACCAGCTGGCATGTTTTAGATAACGTGTATATTGGGAAACTTGGTTTGGGTAGCTAATATCAAAGCTAGCTCCTTGCCTTCTCTGCACACTCGGTCTTCAGCATCGCTAGTGCAGCGCAGCTGGTGTGGTGTTAGCTACCTGTCTTGAGCCCTGAGCTGCAATTTCTTCTCCTGACAGACACTGCCTATGCAAAGAACAAGGTGAATGACAAGTGGTACTACTTCGATGACAGCAGCGTGTCGGTGGCTTCAGAAGACCAAATAGTGGTGAGTATTTGGCCTGAGGCCAGAGTTTGTGCTTTTAAGTGTCTCCCGGCATTGGCTGTTACATTTCCAGCCAAGCTGTGTGGACACTGTGTTCAGTTCAAGGACATTGAGGGGGAACGGAGCTGGGGAAGGGGCTGGAGCACAAGCCTTATGAGAGGCTGCTGAGGGACCTGGGGTTGTTTAGACTAGAGAAAAGGAGGCTGAGAGGGAAGACCTCATCTCTGTCTGCAGTGCTCTGAAAGGAGGTTGTAGTGAGGTGAGTGCTGGTCCTTTCTCCCAAGACAAGCAAAACAGCCTCAAGTCGCATCAGAGCAGGTTCAGATTAGACGTCAGGAAAAATTTCTTTGAAGGGGTTTTTGGGCACTGAGCTGCCCAGGGAGGTGGTTGAGTCCCCATCCCTGGAGGTGTTTAAAAGATGGGCAGACAAGCCGCTCAGCGATATGGTTCACTAGTGGACAATGGTTGGACTTGATGTTAAAGTTCTTTTCCAACCAGCTTTGTGATTCTGTGATTGTCAGATGGGTTTTCTTCTTTGTTTGGTAGACAAAAGCTGCGTACGTGCTGTTTTATCAGCGCCGAAACGGTGAGGAACATCCTGGCCCGTCTCCTCCTGGCCTGTCTCCTCCCCAGGAAGAGTGTGATGGCATGGAAACCAACTAAAGATCACCTCCAGCGCTCGGCCACCACGCTAAGGGTCGCTCTTCTAAAGCCATGCCTGAGGCATCTGAAAATTTTTCTTCCTTCTGTAGAGTCAAGCAGAATATCTGGCACTGAGAGATTCAGTGCCGGGGGTTGCAGAATAGCACTGGAGAGCCAGGAATAGGTGCTGACACTTTGGTTTTTAGAGGCCAAAAATAATATATATTGGAGCTTCAATAAAGTCCTTTTTAAAATCTGGCGGAGCTGTGTGGCGAGAGGCAGGGGTCGAGGCTGAGCTGGGGCTTGTAGCTGGGATCGGGGAGAGGGCAGCCTGAGTTGGAGGCCAGGTCATAACGGAGCCTCCTGGAGGAGCGTGGTGGGTACGATTCCGTGAATCGGCGTGGGGGCTGCCTGTGTCAGGGAGGCTTGCAGAGCCTTTCTGGAAGCTCCTGTCAAATCTTTGTACATCTGGCCTGTCTGTTGCAGTGGCTGCCATCGTACCATGGTCCCCTTGCTAAACAGAAAATGTTTCTCTCTCACGTGTCCCTTTTTTGATGCCTTTGAGGTTCTTTAGGGCAGTTTTAACTCAGCCTTTTTCATGTGAGCACTGAATCCTCTACTGTAGGAAGCTTTGCTGGAAGCCAATCGTACCTGCCTGCGGTGTGGGGTGTGTGCAGGCTGAGCCACACAGGATACAGCTGTTCTGGCTTGGGCTCCCATTCCTCTGCAGAGAAAGTATCTGTAAGGTTGGTGATTTCTTGTCCTCTCCATCCACGTCCTGCGCTCCTCACTTCCAGGCTGCTCTGTAAGCACTTTTCTGCCTCCACCACTTCAGTAGTTTGTGCAGTGGCAGCGTTTTTATCCCTTTTGCTCATTTGTGACTCCTTGGAGCTTTTCCTCTGGTGAAGCTCAACGCTGTGTCCCCAGAGCTGTCGCCTGTAAGGACAGCAACCCAGTGCAATGGATTGTGTGAGTTTTCAGCCTTTTCTCCTGCGATTTCTGTTTTTCTGGGCTGCTCTTGCAGCCTTTCTCCTCCTCCCTTGATGGCTGCCCTTTAGATCCCTCACCCCATCATCTTCTGCAAGGCTGCAGGTGGGATGGTCCTATCCGAGGTCTCTCTGCCTGAGCTGTTCAATAATTCTGCTCCATCCTTTCAGCACAGCAGGAAAACACTCTTCCCTCTCCTTTACAGTCTGCGTTACTTGTAGGACTCAAGTCCATCTTCTTGAATGAGGATTCCTCTGAGCACTAGATAGATCAGTCCTCAGTGGACAACTGCTCTCATGACAAATGGGAAAAATTTAGAGACTTAGTCTGTGTTTTTTAGGGAAAGATCTGGCTCAGGGTGGAAAGCCACACAGGAGGGTTTTTCCTTCTTGGAGCCAAGTACATTGGCAGAACAAAAGAATGAGACAGGCCCCTAGAGTGCATGCTTGCAGCCGCTTGGTTCTCTGTACACAGTCCCTGTGGCTTCATTGCTGACCGTAACCTCTGGTGGTCACTGTAACAGCCATCATCCTTTTGACTCCAAATGTCAGCTGATCTTCCTCTCTGTGGCTCTCAACAGCAAGCCCAGAAGGGAATTGTGCCCATCCCCGGGCCCTGGCAGGCAACAGAGAGGAGGAGAGAGGGCTGCCTCTAGCTGCCACACTTCTATTATGATCCTCTTCTGTGGAATTTTGCTTTTAAAACATTGAAATTTGGTGTTGGAGATCAGAATTGCTTAACTGCTTTTGCTGTTCTGGTTTGGGGGGGGGGGGTTTGTTTGGGATCTTTATAACTCTTAGTATTGGTTTTATTTTTGTCTTGTTACTGAGGGGAGCATCCAAAACCGTAATCTTTAAGCTGTAGCACTGCACTGAATTACTCTGATCAGCGTTGTTTTGTTCATTTTACCCTCAAAGAAAATCATGTGGGCGTTCCAAAACGGGGAAGAGAAGAAAAGGAGGGGGAATAAAAGACTTTTCAAAGGGAAAAATCAGTATGAAATAGCCTTTGTTCTCCTCTTCAATTTCTGTGCTGACACAGAACCATGTCGGTGGGGCTAAATCTCCAGTGCTCAGATGCTGAAGAGACTGTTTTACTGCAGAAAGTGTCCCAGCTCTTACTTTCTCTGCCTCTGAGCTGCTGGGCTTCAGCTGGTGTGTGTGCGCGCTGTACTACCAGACCTGGTTTTTTAGACTAGCACTTTGTAAGTGGCTGGCTCTGTTGTATGAAGAGGAAAATTAAAGAGTGGTTTGCACTGAAACCGGGTTTCGTTGTATTTTCAGCTTTTGCTACATGACCACTGCTGGTCTTGGGGTGCCTGGTGTTCCAGGAGCTCTTTCAGCTGCGGGAGGGCGAGTCCTGCGGAGCCAGTGGTGATTTGGGAGAGGAGTTTGGTCTTAGCTGGTGCCTCTGAGGGTGAGGAGAGTCTTAATGCAGAGCAGCAGGTGCAAGCTGCCTTGCGAGGTGCAGCGGGAGGGAGGGAAGGCAAAGTGGCGGCTTTGGAAGGTTTTGGTATTCTGCCTCCCATTGCAAAAGAGGAGGGAAAAATAACCTGAAACACTGGTTGTGGTTGTGACATTAAGAGGTCTTGGAGGCAGAGAACCATCTCCAAGCTAAGGAGATTTTGGTAAGAGCAGGAACCAGGCTGTGTCTCAGTCTCCTCAGTTCCTGCTTTGAAGAGAGTGGGCAGCGTCACCCCAAAACAAAAGGATTGGAATAGAGGGGGGGTGTGTGAAATAACAGCCCCAGAGCATGGAAGAGCTTTTGTTTAGGAAGCATTTCCCCAGGTTAGAACTCTTCAGTCTTAAAAAATTTTAAATGCCTCAGCTCAGGCAGCCTTGCTCTTTCTGTACTAGAACTTTTAGGTCTTTTCTCCAGCTTACAATTCGCAGTGAAAGAAACAGAACTCCAGCTAAAA
>WAAB01020732.1:72720-121195 GCA_013389865.1 Piaya cayana | reverse complement strand
TTGGTCTTAGCTGGTGCCTCTGAGGGTGAGGAGAGTCTTAATGCAGAGCAGCAGGTGCAAGCTGCGCTGCGAGGTGCAGCGGGAGGGAGGGAAGGCAAAGTGGCGGCTTTGGAAGGTTTTGGTATTCTGCCTCCCATTGCAAAAGAGGAGGGAAAAATAACCTGAAACACTGGTTGTGGTTGTGACATTAAGAGGTCTTGGAGGCAGAGAACCATCTCCAAGCTAAGAGGAGATTTTGGTAAGAGCAGGAACCAGGCTGTGTCTCAGTCTCCTCAGTTCCTGCTTTGAAGGGAGTGGGCAGCGTCACCCCAAAACAAAAGGATTGGAATGGGGGGGGGGGGTTGAAATAACAGCCCCAGAGCATGGAAGAGCTTTTGTTTAGGAAGCATTTCCCCAGGTTAGAACTCTTCAGTCTTAAAAAATTTTAAATGCCTCAGCTCAGGCAGCCTTGCTCTTTCTGTACTAGAACTTTTAGGTCTTTTCTCCAGCTTACAATTCGCAGTGAAAGAAACAGAACTCCAGCTAAAAACTTGTACTAAAAGCCTTTGGCTCAAGTACAACAGAGTCCTGTGGCTCAAATCACAGGTTGGTCACAGCAGTTCTGAGCAGGGTGTTTCCTTTTTATTCTCAGCCTTGCTAAGATACATTACAGAGTTTTAAGTAACATATTTATTTTCCAATGACTTTGACAAGAGAGAAAAGCTTATTTGCAGATTCAGAAGATGGAGGTCTGGAGTTCTTCCTTAAACATGCCTTCAAAGTGGAGATCTTTTGCCATGAGCTCCTCTTCTACATCTTCCAAGGCCCACTGGTGATCAGTCAGTTCTAGAGCTTCCCACTCAGTCTGCATTGATTATAAACAGAGAGAGAGAAAGGAAAGCCCCACAACATTAAAGGAGTTAGAAAAGAATTATGCAAAGCACCGTTTACCTCAACCCAACAATCCTGTCAGCTCTGTAATCAGTGTTCTGTGCTTAATTGGGAACTAGACTTAGTCAATACAAGTACGTAACAGTAATAAGAGAAATTATATTATCTGCTTTTTTGAAACCCCTCTACCCTTCTGGAATAGTTCATCTCTTCCTAAAGAGCCCTCTAGAAACACAGCCTGTTCTGTTCAGAGTGGTAGAGTGCTTTGTGATCAATTCTTCAGAGGCATTTGATTAAAAACAGTTAAAGGCCAAAAACTTTGCAGCTGATCTCAGACTTGCTGTGCCTCACTAGGGCTGTGAAAGGTAGAGGCTGTCTAATAAGCAAGTGCCTATGGAGACTGATTAGGAGAACTTCAAGAGTCAAATCCTGACAGATTTTCAGTTGAGCTGAGTTGATTTTCGTCCCCATGTTCCATCATGTGCCTGCTGCATAACTTTTTGGAATCCAGCTTCTGCTTTGGAACTAGATCTCAAGGGAAAGAAAAAATCTTTCCTCTGCAAAAGCAGCACATGAATTCAGCTTTTGTATCAGGAATAACTACCTAATCAGGTTTCCTTCAGAGCTCTGCAACTTCCATACCCTTCATCAGTTGTCAGCTCTAATTTTAGGATCAGGAATTCAGAGCAATTCCCTTGCTTGCTGCAGGGAGAGGCCAAGTTACATTTACCCTACAACAGTGTAAGCTGACAGCAAAAAGGCTTGTGGGTGGCGATACCTTAAACGCTTTGTTCGTATCCGCCGGCATGGCCATCGCTGCCCCTGTCATTTGTTCTTGCATCACCCTAGACTG
The DNA here is from genome assembly GCA_013389865.1 of Piaya cayana. Lineage (NCBI taxonomy): Eukaryota > Metazoa > Chordata > Aves > Cuculiformes > Coccyzidae > Piaya > Piaya cayana. Next base: position 119,472 of record WAAB01020732.1, on the reverse strand, counting down.
ATCCGCAGCTGTAAAAGAAATGAGAGGTTCATTTTTATTAAACGGCTTTTCTTGGAGTGTGATGCCGAGAGGCTGCTTTCTAGCTCCAGGAGGATGAGCTTTCAGGTCCCTTCCAACCCAAACCATTCCCTGATGGGAAGGAAAGGGTGGCTTAACTACCATGGAAGCGTATGAGCGGGCACCCAAGGACTGTGCAGTAGGGACTTGCTGCAGGTGATGTCAAACCCAGCCAGTGGAGAGAGAGCAACCTCAAAGGAGTGAAAGAGCCTTGTGAGAGCTTTCTGGCTGGAAATTTAGAAATCCTTCCCCAACCTCCCTCAGAGCTCACCCCACGGAAGGAGAAGCAGCTCTTTCACAGACGTGGTAGTATCTTACCATTATCTTGGCCCAGGATGAGAGTATANACCTAGTTTCAGAAAGTGACACCACAGAACTGCAGAGCCAACGCCAAAGGCAGCAGACGTTTCTTCTGTTAAACTGAATGCAGCCTGAACGCAGTGCACACAACAACTTCACGTGTACTTCTGAAAAAGCTGTTTTTATTTTAACGTGAAAAGACATTTTAATAGTTAATCCAATGGCCAAACTATCCCAGGTATCGTTTCAGTGACTGCGAAGGGGAATGTCTTTTCTTAAGGAAACAGCAGCCCATATGCAGTAAGGGAAAAACAACCCAGAAATGTGAATTTAAGGAAGTATTTGTGATGCGTACACACTGCACAGGAATGAACTGCCCGGATAGGTTCAGAGGAAACCCCACGGTATCAACTTAAAGTCTAGGCTATTTTAATGAATTTAGATATTCTTTTCACCACTACAGTTGTTCTCGAATGTGTGAGTTATTTCCCCTGTGACCACAGCCAGCGCTCTGAAACCCATTTTCCCTCCTTTCCTATGGAAGCAAATCGAGGCAGTTCACAGAGTGACAGAGGCAGTGCCACAAACTGAATTCACGCTGCTTCCAGTTAGCTCCTGTCACGGAGAGGAACAAACCTGATGCAGCCCAGACCCTCGAGGGCATCAGCAGGAACATGGCCAGAGCCACAAGCTGTGTTGTCCCACTTACTCGTGACAAATCCTGAAAACGTCATGTTGATCCAACCACCGATGAGGATCATAGGCAGAACGTTGGTTACATTCCCTTTCATCATATCTGTCAGCATGGTAGGGTCTGCAATTCAAAGGTTTGATGGAAAGCAGCACGTTATTACAATAAAGGGAAACAAGAAATTACTTCGGCATTAGCTGCTTTAATTACAAATCTGCATAAGAGAGAGCAGTCCTATCCCACTGTCTATTCCATATCCATTATTTTCCATTGTTTTAAAGTACTTTGGAAAATGAGATGAGCACCCTGAAAGGGTTTTGTGTTGTCTGCTGTGTCTGTGCTTGACCCCATCCCTTGCTCCAGATCTCTGAACTTGCTGGCTCCCTCTGCGAGCTGATTTCCTTAGAGAGGGACAATGAACTACCCAGCTAATTTGCTCCTGAGGTCTTTAGCCATGTTAATTAATTAGGTCAGAGAAGGTCCTGCAGGAGGCTGTGCAACAAACTGACAAAGGATGGGAATGAGAGCAACACTTCCATTTCTGGCAGCCCTGAGGTGGCTGAAGTGATGCAAAATGAAGTGACCCAGCATGCTGCTACCAGAGAGGGATCCTGCAATGTCCACCCAGCCCAGTACCCAGCTGTGCAGTCCCACTCCTTCCCTCATGCTCCCCGAGCTCTTTGCAAAGTTAATTTGCCTCCCTGCCTCAGCTAGAAACTGCACTTCTGCCTGGCTATGTTTGTGGGGCCTTAACATACCTGTCATTGGTGAAGGGGGCACAACCTTTCTTTTTGTTTTCTTAAAAAATCCATCCTCTGGGTTGTTAAAATAATATTTCCGGGTCAGAAATGACTGAAAACAGACAATGCCAACATCATAAGAAATAAAAGGACAGAAGCATGAGTTCTTGCTCAGATATGCAGACATGAGCTCTTTCACAACACATCCTCCGTTCTCAGAGAGCTCCTCCACTGCCCCTGTGCTCTCAAGCTCCTCCTTTCTCTGCTGCTCTGGATCCAGAGCACTAGCTCTCAAAATTTATAAAATTTTTAAAATAACCCTGAGACCTCTCTGAAGAATTCACATGGATTAAAGAGCCTTGAGCACTTTGTGCAGAGTTCTTGCATCAGACTTTTTCACTCCCCCAAGCCGACTTGTGGATTCCATGACACACGTATCTGGCAGCAACTGCGCCGAGGTGAGCGACTCATTTTCAGCACAGCAAACGTTACAGCTGACACTAAACGACCCCTTTATTATTAGACACAACAGTTTGGATGCAGTTTGGATGCAGTCTTTGTAGTTGAAATGCCAAGTGGAAGCTAACATTGACTCCAGGGAGAGATGGATGCACTGGGTGTGTGTCCAGGATTCTGAAGCATCCGCTACTGAAAGACTCGTGCCTGGTATCCCAGACCTCCTCTCCCCCCAGCACTCCACTAACACCGCCTCTGGCTTTGTGCAGGGTTCCCAGTTATCCTCTTGTCCGGCACAGAGCTGTTCACGCATCCCCTCACCTGCTTAGGAATGTATTTCCCGTTTTCCCGAAGGACTCTGCTGCGAATCAGGACTTGGCTGCAAAAGAGACACATGGTATTAGCCGCAGGGCTGCGGGAACCGGGGGAGTCCTGCAGGAGCAGAGGGGAGGTAGTAGGGATGAAGCCAGGGGTCACGAGGGAACCAAGGCAGAGGGGAGACTGGGGAGTGCTAGGCTGAGGGATCCCAGGGGAGTGAAGGCAGAAGGGAAGGGGTAGAATCATAGAACCACCAGGTTGGAAAAGACCCACTGGATCATCGAGTCCAACCACTAATTAGGACAGAGAAGGTCCTGCAGGAGGTAGGGTCCTGGGCTGGGGACACTCAGAGAAGCCAAGGTGGCAGGGAGGTGGTGAAGATGAGGCTGGGGGGGACTCAGGAGCGCCCAGGCAGAAGGGAGACTTGGGGTCCTGGGCTGGGGGAACCTGGAGGAGCCAAGGCAGGGGGGAAGCAGCACGCGCAAGGCTGGGAATCCTGGGAAGCCAAGGTAGGGAGACCGAGGAGGGTGCCACGCTAGGGGTCCCGGGGAGCCAACGCAGAGGTGAGGCTGGGTGATCCCAGGGGAGCCAAGGCTGGGGAGCCGGGGGGAGGCAGAGCTGAGGGTCCCGGGGGGTCCCCGACCTGTCGGACACCTGCTCCTGCGTGAGGCGCTTGTCGCTTTGCAGCAGGATGGACACGTAGTGGCGGATCATGCCCACGAAGAAGGTGATGAAGACGATGGGCAGCACCACCCACAGCCGGATGTTGGAGTCCAGCAGCAGCTCGGGTTCGCTCATCCTGACGGCGCCGCCGCCGCGGCCCGCGCCGGCTCCACTTCCGCCCCGGCTCCGCTTCCGCTCCTCACCCTTCCGCTTCCGGTCGGCGGGAAACGCCCGAAGGGGCGTGGCGGGAAAAAGGGCGGAAGTGGCGGGAAACTTGAGCGTGAGTGGCGGGAAGTGAGGGTGGCGGAGGGAACCGGCACCGGCTGAGGGGGGGTCGGAGGAGCCCAACCCCGCCTCGCCCCGGGGCTGCGGGACCCGCAAGGGAGCCGGGAGGCGGCTGCTGGTAGGGAGCGGGGAACGGTTGCGATTTCAGCTCAACTAGAGTTAAGTTTCCCCTAAATAATCACGATTTTTGTTAGTCAGACAGATTTTCCCTCTGCTCGGTTGTTCTTCCAGGCACTGTTCGCTCCTTGGAGGTGATAACGCCTTGTGCTCAGCGTGATCTGAGCTCAACAGGGGTGCGTTGTGAGAATTAATATCAATTAATTAGTTTTGCTGCATCTGGTTTGTGTGCTTAATTATCTTGTCATGTAAATCTGCCTTCATGTAAATCTGCCTTATATAATACGCAGACAATCTCCAGACGTGGATAAATAACCTGAAAAGATAAACGATCTCGTAGAGTTGCGNTTTCCCTAATCACCTCAGTTTGCAGTCTCTCCCCATCTCAAGGTCAGGCAGAGCTGGCTCTGAAGCTCCAAGTTAGCAAGAGATTTGGCTGGTGTGAAGTTCATAATAACAATAAAATGAGCCCTTGGAAAGTCATAGAATAGGCATAAGATTTCTGGGAAAATTTATCTACGTGCGTTTAAGTGGGAAATCCCTCCTGTCCCAGCTCATCTCGCTGCACAGAATCGATGGAGATCGCTCCCTTGCCTTGCCCAGGCCTGATCAAGGCTGCTCGCTTTCTAAAACGAGCCTTAAGAGTTTTATTTGCTGGCATATTCGGTATCTCATGGAGGTGAGCAGGTGCTGCTGGCAATCCTGAGCTTCTGACAGTCGGTTCAAGAAAGAGAGGGGCAGCCCAGGAGCAAATCCCAGGCTGGGAGAGCTGCCAGGGGCTCCTCAGACCTTTTCTTTTGTAACTGTTCCTCTCTGATATTGTGCTGAAGGAGGAGAAGCTGGATGTGAGCCAGCTTTTCTTTGAGCAGTTTCTCTTTCTGGAGCATTTCTCTTCCCTGTTCACTGCTACGTTCTAGATTGCTTTAAAAAGCTGGAATTAAAGTTACGGCTCCTTCACTCATGTTTTTTCCTGCATTTTTACAGGCAACAACAAAGGTTTCGCTGCCATGTTTTCGAAAAGGAAATCATCAAAACCTGATGGTTCCGGAGAGAGCTACAAGAAAGACTTGCCGAGTAGGTGCTCGGGTGTAATCTTGGGGGGGAATGGAAACCTGATGGTCGAGGCAAGGAGAAGGCCACAATGACAGCTTCGCTAATGCCAATTGTTAACGACGCTGTTGTTCATTGAGCACTTCTTAAAATCACAATAAAATACTATAAGCAGTAGCTTTTCTCAGTCCCTCTCTTCTCATGCCTTCGATCAGCTGATCATTTTGAGCTTCACTGCCTTCGGAGCCTGCAGATTAATCACGTTTGATCAAAACCACTATCTGTAAATCAAACCTAAATGTCCTCTCTTTGTCGCTGGAGGGAAGCTGGTTATTTTTTGCTTTAGCAGAGGGGCAGATACCTAAGAGAGAGGTCTGGGAGAGGAAGCTACATTAAATTTGTGCTCATAATCTATTAGTGGATGGGAAAAAAAAGCCACTGAACATGTACCTTAACTATATTTGATTATTGATCACTAAAAGAGGTGAGGAATGTTCCTTTTGGGTGTCCTACTATAATGGCTTTTCAGGATCCACGTGTTGGCATCCCAGTCGGCTCACAGACGCTTCAAACAGCGCTAAAGTCTGTTGGGCTGGTCCCCTAACTGTATCCCTGCGTTTCCCCTGATTTCTTTCTAGAAGGTTAATTTTTAATTAGTTGTTTATATGAAGGAGCCTTGCTATCTATATATATGCTGAGCGGATTTGACGTAGCACGTCTTGTTTTCCCAGAAACAAAGAAGCCGCGGATTTCTGATACGGAAAAGGCCTCTGTCTGCGGTGGAGCGGAAGATGAGGGAGTCTTTGAAGAGCTCCTGAGGATGTCGGGAATTGTGCTGAAGGCTGGGGAGGGACAGAATGAAATAGGTATGAGTTTAACGCTTGATTATTAAATAACTCTTGAATTGCGCAGCTCCTAAACTCATTACACCAGGTTTTTTGGTGAATACGTGCTTAGTCAAAGGCTTGTGAAAGGTAACCAGAGAGAGGTGGAATGAGATTGGGCTGTGCTTGTGATGACAGCATTGAGCTGCGGAGGGAGGGGCTCTGAAACAAGAAAAATGTGTCAGAGAATCGTAGAATAACCAGGTTGGAAGAGACCCAGCGGATCATCGAGTCCAACCGTTCCTATCAAACACTAAACCATGTCCCTCAGCACCTTAAACACCTCCCAACATGACGCAGAAAGGGTCGTTGGGCACTGGAACGGGCTACCCAGTAGCCCGTTCCAGTGCCCAACAACCCTTTCTGGGTCATGTTGCCTTTCAACCCAGATGAGGCCTTCAGGAATCCATATATTAAGGCTTTTTACTGCTGTTCACTACTCTCAGCCCAGGCTGCAGAAAGCAGAGATGTTGATACTGCTCCGGCTGTTGCTAGGCTGGACTTGTCAATAGAGTGAATGCAGAAGGATTGGTGGCTGGGCTCGAGAGCTGTTGTAACGTCGTTGTTTGGATAAAATACATCTGATTCTTCATTCTGTTTTATCTTTCTCCATAGCTGTGGATCAAATGGCTTTCCAGAAGAAGCTTTGCCTGGCCCTGGAGAAGCACCCTACTTACCCAGGTGTAAGTAACGGACTGTACTTCAGCTTTAAAACTCTTACTGTTTAAAACTCTTCCCTCTTGCCCAGGGAATTGTGGCTGCCCCATCCCTGGAGGTGTTCCGGGCCAGGTTGGATGGGGCCTTGAGCTGCCTGCTCCGGTGGGAGGTGTCCGATTGGAACTGGATGATCTTTAAGGTCCTTTCCAACCCAACCCATTTTACGATTTGAATCCTGCAAATACGCTTTGCGTGCAGCTCTTGTTGCGCTAAATGCTGCCGTCCCAGCTGAGCAGGGATAAAGGCAAAGTCTTTCTAAACCAAAGTAAAATGCGAGACTGTTGCTTTGGAGTTCTTCTGTTGAACAGTCCATGTTTGCTTTTGGATGTGGTTCAGACCAGAGTCCCAGCATTTCTCCCGTCGCCGTTTCTGTCTCTGCAGCTCCCTGACTAACTCTTCCATCCTCTTGTCACCTGCTCACAAACAGCACCCTAAAAAACACCAGTTGATCAGGGCATCTTTTTCAGGAGGTGGATAATAACTTCTCTCTACTCTGCAGGTTGTGAAGGAGTTTATCAGCGGCTTGGAAACTCACATCAAGGACAGAAACCAGTTCAAGAATTGTCTTTTGCCTTGCACTCCCGTACGGACTGAGGGGTCGAGGTCAGAGAAAACATATTTTGCTTTTCCTTTCAGTCAGAGCCAGTCCCGTGTTAAATTTCATTGGGCGGGGGGGAAGGTTGGATGGGCCTCGTGCAGCCTGGTCTAGCGGGAGGTGCTGCCCATGGCAGAGGGTTTGGAACTGGATGATCTTTAAGATCCCTTCCAACCCAAACTCTTCTATGATTCTATGACTCCGTGGCATTTTGTGGCAAGCACCAAGTACTGGGGAAAAAGAACTCGACAGGTTTGGTGAAGGCAAACTGGTTTTTGTCGATTTTTGCAGCTTAACCACAGAAACTTTTGCATTTCCAGCTCACACCGATCTTGTAGAGAGAAAACTCAGAGCTAAAGTCCACTTTAAAATTTTTTTGTGTGTGTCTGTGGTTGCCACATGTTAACAGACGTCATTGTCAGTGGGTTTAGAACCAACCAGTAAAGGAAAAAGTTACAGCCCGTTCTTCTAACAGGTTTTTATTCCAACTCTGGTGAAATCTTTCATCTTGCAGGACACTGGTGCACTCGTATTGTGAAAGCCTCATTAAACTGCTTCTTGGAATTAAGATCTTACAGGTATGGGCACCTTAGTTTGCTCCTTAATGTCGTGTTGATCTATTCTGGGGTCTTTTTGCTTTTAGAGGATCCTTGTAGAGGATTAATAGAACCGTTTGTGAGGTAGATGGGGCTGGATCTGGAATAGTGTGCAGTTTCACAGATGATTAATGGGGATTTTCTGTTCTTCAAATATTTAATTGCACACTTCAGAGAAAATGGAGCCAGATTCTTCTCAGAAGTGAACAGGGGCGGGATGAGAGATGATGGCTCAAGTCAACCATGGGAAATTTTAATAGGATGTAGCCACTTCCACTGTGGAGAATGTTTTCTTTAAGTGCTAGAATATAGGCTCAAGAGGTGATGGAAACTCCATTATTGGAGGAATTTGAATCTTGGAAGTGCTTAAAAATGGTGCTGAGGAACAGACTGTTCAGTTGTATCCACGTTGCAGCAAAACGTAGATGGGGTTGAAGGTTACAGGTATCTCACCAAGGCCTGCGAAACCTTAGAACAGCTGTGGATTTAAATCCTTTTACAATGAAAGCGTTTTAAAAATTCTTGTCTTAAATACATGTTTGTAATTGCATTTGGGCTGTGGTTAAAGGTGGGAGGAATTAGACCTGGAAAGGGAGTGGGAAGAGCATGTGGGCACTGTTTTCAGGCTTACCTAGAGCTGATGCTTTAGATTCTTAGGTGGCAAAAAGTAAGTCAGCTGGGTCTGAGAGAGAGAGAGAGAGCTTAGAGGGATTGTACACTCTGCTTCTCTTGGGTTCTGTGGATGGTTTATACCTCTCTCAGCATTTGTGGATTTCAGGATGTTCACCTCCCGTCTGGCCTTGGGGAAGAGATTTCTTTTACAGGAGATAATTTTATTTTTCCTTTTGAACCTTCTGTTCTCTGTGCATATTGCATCTCTTGTGAAATATCGGTCTTGGTGGCAGTGCCACGGCAGTAAATCGTTGTCCTAACGCCGTCTTTTTGCCTTCCTCCTAGCCTGCTGTCATAACCTTGTTGTTGGAAAAGATCCCCGAGTTCTTTTTTGACACGTGAGTCTTCTCTCTGCCTTGAAATGAAATTTCTTTTGGACTAACACCAGCTGATTGACTTCAACCCTTAACTTCAAATTTGTCTGAGTGCACTGATGGGTTTTGATTCATACGTGTGTGAAATCATCTGGGAAGCACCATGACTGTAAACTTGTGGGCGTGTAAAGCAGAAAACACACTTGTAGGAGCTGCAATACAGACGCACTCAGGATTCGTTATCCTTTTCTTAGCTACTGGCACAAGCCTGGGAAGTGTTTCAGCAGAGGGACTATGTTGTCTCATTACTTTAAACAAAAATGAAAGTGGCTGGCAGTTCCAGAAGGCTGCTGGACACAAACAGGCCTTTTAAAAAGACAGGTTATATTCAAACAAGGAAAGTAGAAAAACTTTTGAATGTAGAACATCGTAGCAGGGTGAGAGACCATGAATCACAGAATCGTAGAACAACCAGGTTGGAAGAGACCCACCGTATCATCGAGTCCAACCATTCCTATCAATCACTAAACCATGTCCCTGAGCACCTTGTCCACCCATCCCTTAAACACCTCCAGGGATGGTGACTCAACCCCCTCCCTGGGCAGCCTGTTCCAATGCCCAGTGATCCTTTCCGTGAAGAATTTTTTTTCTAATGTCCAGCCTGAACCTCCCCTGGTGGAGCTTGAGGCCATTCCCTCTCGTCCTGTCTCCTGTCCCTTGGGAGAAGAGCCCAGCTCCCTCCTCTCCACAATCTCCTTTCAGGTAGTTGTAGAGAGCAATGAGGTCTCCCCTCAGCCTCCTCTTCTCCAGGCCAAACACCCCCAGCTCTCTCAGCCGCTCCTCATAAGGCCTGTTCTCCAGCCTCAGATGCAGCACAGACGAGGCTTGAGCACTTTTAGGCTCTTTTACTAAGCTAATGATATTTTCATAATATGGTTTTGATTATGGTTATTTTCACAATCTTGCTGAGCAGCAGCAAAGCTTTTGGGGTCTGTCTTACAGTCTAACTAAACTGTTTCACTTTCTGCTGGTTTAGCGTCGGCACCTTTGGAACAAATTTTCCTCGGCTCATCGTCAATCAGTTTAAATGGCTCGACAGGCTCCTGGACAGCCAGGTGGGTACTCGTGGTGCCATCACACACGTGTGTTTCTCCAGTCAGCTTCTGGAATGCCTTTCAGTTGGGATGACAGCAGTTATGCTCATAAACTTATGATGTTTTCATATTCACATGCTGAAGGCGAGATTTAATTATTTGTTTTGTTGTGATTGCCTTCAGTGAGCTTTGAACGCTCTCTTTTACTGTTTGGTTTCTTGTGCTCTAACCCTCCTTTTTCCTAAACTTGTATCTGTATGTATGTGTCCACAAGTGAATCCACTTTAAAGCTGTTGCTGGTAGGGAGATATAATCCCCTCTTGTTTAATTTTAACAAGAGATACTGGAAGCATCTGGGGATAAAGTCTCTGTTCCTGCTTTGCTGGTTTTTTTTCCCTTCTTTCCCTAAGTCAGGCAGTCTCTGCGGGTTACTTTGTACTCTCATAGTGAAGAAATTCCTCCTTAAATCTAGTCTAACTCTGCCCCTCTCCAGTTTATACCCATTGCCCCTCATCCTATCGCTCCATGATTTTGTGAAAAATCCCTCCCGAGGTTTCTTGTAGCCCCTTGAGGTACTGAGAGGTCCCTATAAGGTTTCCTTGGAGCCTTCTCTTCTCCAATCCAGGCAAATGACCTTCCATGCCCAATATTGTTGTTCACGGTGAAACTCGAGCGTTTTACAAGTGTTGCTTTTGACTGCAGGATCTCGTCAAGAAGTTAATGCAGATGGTTAGCGTCTCACCGGTCCCGATCCAACACGATATCATCACCAGTTTACCTGAGATCCTGGAGGATTCCCAGCAAAGTGAGGTTGCCAGAGAGCTCAGGTACAGATGATTCTGTTGGTTTTTTTCTGTTTGGTCTCATTTTCCCTTCCTTTTGCTTAGGAGGAAAGGACTTCGGGCATTCATACAGGTTATACTAGGCTGACTGAAGTAGTAGGACAACAGTCCATTTCTGTTAACGGTAACGTTAAGCTAGCACTGGCTTAGGACACTTCATTTTTGCTGTTATCCTCTTGAAGAGAGGTATCAGTGGTCCAAAAATGGGTTTATTTAAGAAATTAATAATCTTTTGACTACCTAGATACAGTGCGGGTAGAATCCAGTGAAGTACTCATGACTTTCGCTGAATCAGTCTGTTATCGGTCACTTGGAAATCGCTACAGGCAGCTTTTGATTTAGCTCGAATTCTGCTACAGCAAGGTTCAACATTGTTTTTATTAATTAAAACCCCCCACAACACACTAAATGTGTGCATGAAGCAGAACTTTCTGGCTTTTTTGTATCCATTTCTCAAGCATATTTGCTGATGCAAAGCTCTTCCCCTCGGAGAGCACTACCTTAAGGTAGCCCTTGCGTCTGTCTTTTTGTGTAGTGAATTCATTTTACACTATTTTTTTTACATTAGTCTTGGCTTGTGTGTGATTATACATGTTCTACATAAGGTAGATTCTTCATATCTTCTTTTCATCAGCAGCCACAGTATCACAGTTTGGTATGTTCAGAGAGAAGTGACCTCAAAAGCTGCTGGCATCCTACAATTTACTAAGAGCAGACTTTGTTTTCTTCCCCTTGTGTACCAGCTGCTTACTGAAACAGGGCAGGCGGCTCACGGTTCCAGTCCTGGATGCCCTTTCTCGCCTGGATCTCGATGCAGACCTTCTGGCAGAGGTAGAAGCTTTTACTGAGCACCTGGGTGCCCCTGCTTAACGTGCTGAGAGCTAGAAACGTTTGGTTATTCAAAGGATTTTGTTAAATCTGAGTCCTATAGGCCTTCAAAAGTCCTGAGCTACCTAAAATTAGAAAGGAATCAGAGAAAACAAACGGGTTTGGGAACAAGAATGAGGGGTTCAGCGAGGAGCAGAGGGAAGTTCTCTGGCTTTACATTACACATTCAGAAATTTCAAACACAGCTCTCTTAGCAAATGCAAAAGCACCTTGTCCTGCTGCGGTAGATGTTTACTGCCCATCTGAAACCTGCGTATTGTCCCTTTTTCTTTTTTTGAGGTACAGTGACCACACTTAGACTGCTGTATTCTAGGAGAAGGCAGACTGGTGGTTAAGTCATTGCATGGTCATAGTTTTTTTTCTCTGTAGAATAACGATAAAAGAGATGAGATGTGCCTCGGGTCTTCTAGGCGTGCTGGGTGGTTGCACTCCTTGCAATTATGCTTCTTGTGAAGAGAATAAATGTGGTTGATTTGAGTGCTTTAGGTACTATTTCACATAGTCCCCAAAGACTGGCGCTGTGTAACGGGCTGCACCTCCTCCACTCTCTTCCCTTTGAAAGCCGGTTAAAAAATGCTGGAGCCAAGCTATTCTGGGCAGTGCCAGGTGACATGATAAAGGGCAACGGCCACAAATTACAGCTGAGAAGGTTCAGACTGGACTTGGGGAAAATTGAAGTAGGGTCTGCAGCATTGACATAAATTATTGAAGAGGAGGCAGGGCGGGGGGGATTTCCTCCATCCTTGGGTATCTTCAAGACTCATTTAGCAAAGCCAAGGGCCATCTGCTCCAGTGCTGACAGTATTCCTGCTCTGAGCAGTAGGCAGGACCGTAAACCTCTGAAGATTCCTTCTCGCTAACGTGTTTCTGTGAACCACAGTCTTACAGCCGATCCCGTGTTGCTGTCTGTAGGTGCGTCAGTCTGCCATGGACATTGTGCCTTCTGTGAAACTGGAAGATTTGCCTGTAGTAGTAAAATTCATCCTCCATAACATCAAGGCAGCAGATGCTGTAGAGGTACGAGTATTTTGTCTATGTTAAAGAATCAGAATCACCAGGTTGGAAGGGACCCACCAGATCATCGAGTCCAACCATTCCCACCAATCTCTAAACCATGTCCCTCAGCACCTCATCCACACTTGCCTAATAACTTGCCTAATAACTTGCCTAATAACTTGCCTAACCCAGTGCATGTTTTAACAGAGAGCAGTTCACGCACCATACGCTTTAGTATTTTCAACTGAAATATTTAATCTTACCAAGGATCAAAGCAGATGTAGAAACTTTATCTGTCCTTTGACATGGATCTGGTTTTACTTTCAGGCGCAAGAGCTGAAACCTCTTCCTTTCTGCTGGCCATTGCAGATTTTTCTCATTTATTCTTAGAATGTTTCTTCCGATTTAAACATCTTTGCCAAAAGCAGTCAGATTGTCTTGAGTTAAACTCTTAAAGCAAAAAAATGTAGTTAGGTGGCAAGATGAAGCCTTTGAATTCTATCTAAGAATCATAGAATCACCAGGTTGGAGGAGACCCACCGGATCATCGAGTCCAACCATTCCCATCAAACACTAACCCATGTCCCTCAGCACCTTGTCCACCCGTCCCTTAAACCCCTCCAGGGAAGGAGACTCAACCCCCTCCCTGCGCAGCCTCTGCCAGTGCCCAGTGATGCCTTCTAAAGGGCTTAAATTCTACAAGTATCCAACAGACCTAAGAATGCAGCTTGGTAATGCTGCTCTTGTTTTCTCCATTGAGTTCTGTTCTAAATCATGTTTTGGAAACATCCCTGCAGTGGTTCTCCTGTGGAAGGACCATTTTTATTCCAAGGTGATTCCTCAGTTTTTCAAGTTGCTTTATCTAAGGTGATAGAGTAGTTTTAAAAATTATCCAGGTTATGTTTTGTCAAGCCAGCCTTGCTGAACTATTGAACATACTTTCTTCATACTTGGAGAAAGCCTCAGCTTAAACTGGATGTGGATTGTGATCTACGTGAAGTTTTGATTTGGAATTTCAAGGCGATTCTGTGAGGTTGCGTTTCCTTTTCCTCAGGCTTTTGTGTCCTCATGTGTCACAGTGATTCATGCCGGGATTTGTGTTTTACAGGTGATTTCTGATCTTCGTAAGAGCTTGGATCTGTCGTCATGTGTTCTGCCCCTGCAGATCCTCAGTTCCCAGAAGAAGCTTAAAAGCCAAGGCCAGGGCAGGTACTTGAGCTGGTTTGCATAGTTCTCAAAGGGTTAGGTGGGATAAGAGAGCTTTGGCCTTTCTTTATGTGGTTTCTCTGGCACACTTTGTGAGCTTAATTTATCCCAAGTAAAGATGCTGACATCTTTAGTCCTTCCTGCTTGCTGCTAATAGAACAGGTTTGTCAGTCCTTGTGGGGCTGCTTTCCCTGACAAGCACGTCGTTGCTTTTTGAGCCGTCTGCATTAATTCCTGCGCGGGTAATTCAACTTTGTAGCGATTAAGGCATGAACCGCATTCTGAGGTGACAAATGAGACCACTTTATTGAGTGGATGATGCAAACCTTATAGTGTTTGCGTACCCAGTCAGCAGCCACCCCAGTGAATTCCCACCTATAAGAATCCCACAGTTACAGAGACAGAGTGCAACCCGCTGCTTACCACAGATGTCCCCTTATCTTCGTATTTTCTATCTAATGCATTCTTTTCTTATTAACTCACAGGTCTTAGTAAAGGTTCCAAGGTCTGAACCAGCTAGCAAGCATGAGAACACTGGCTGTTTGCTCTGTTCTTGCTGCTAATATCACGGTTATCCCAGGGCATCGGCCGCTTGTCCCAGTCTACGTGCGACAGTGGAATCTTTTATGCCTGCACAGCTTCATTTTTAATATTGTTGCTACTAGTTCATCTGTTTTAAGTTCCCTCTAATATTTCTTTGGTTAATTCTGTTAGCTCTGCTTCTGTCTTTTTCTGAAACTCCCTCTCCTTGCCAGAGCGCTCCCTCTGGAGAACGGCTGCTTTAAGTAACTGCTGGGACTGTGAAGGCCGCTGTGTTCCTTTTTTCTGCAGTATTCACAGTGACTGAGTCTGCTCTCCTTTCTGATCATTGACAGCTCTTCCATGAGCCAAGTAACCACCAGCCAAAACTGCGTGAAGCTACTTTTTGATGTGATCAAATTAGCTGTGAGATTTCAGAAAGATATCGCTGAGGCTTGGATTAAGGTAAGATGCTCCAGCCCCTTTTCCTTATTTAATTGGACTCCTAGGTGAAGCCTAAGTCTTTCTTATGAGCGAATGTGCTATGAGAAGATAAATGTTAACCCTTCACTTTGCTGATACAGGTTTCATTCTGTGTTCCCAATAAGCAATCCTTTTCCAGGAGTCTGCTTGCTTCTTCCTCGGTGACTGATTTCCCAGCGCTCGCAGGGTGGCCGCTGGGCTCCACCGCCCAGATCTCAAATCTCAGAATGCAGGATCGACCTGGTTCTGTGTGTTTGCGAGAGCGGTTTGGAAAAAAAACATTCTTAGTTTTTTTTACTGTCTGCAAGAGAGCAGAAATGTATGCTTGTGTGTACACTGAGCTGTGTGATGCCTTAAGGTGCTTGAAAATGTCCAGCAAGAAATCAATATTGGTTGTTATTGGGCTAAAGATATTTCACATTTCAGTGTGAGCCACGAGACTGTTTCTTGCTCTCAGCCTTTTGTTGCTCAGAACCTAAGTTTCTTATTCAAGCCTGATGTTCTGTGATAACGTCCTTATTCAAGTTGAATTTTCATGCTGTTTTTTTGGTGCCTTCTGGATTCGCTGCTGTTGGCAAGATCCACTTAGCTGGCTTTGCCAGCTGTCCTGCTGCGGAAGAGAGAAACCTGTGAACAGTATTTTTTTTTTGTGTCTTCCTTTTATTTGGTTCTGGGATGTAATATCATACTCCTGCCTAACAATTTTCTTCTTGTTTTTGCTTCTAGGCTATTGAGAACAGCACGTCTGTATCAGACCATAAGGTAATACCTCTCTCTCTGCACTTGTCTCTGGGAGTGTCCTCTTCTGCTCGTGTTTTCGAGGATTCTTTGTGGCTGTAGATGAAGATGTTTTTCTACCTGGAGCAGAAACTGCCAGTGATGTTGCATGGGTGGTTCTTTTGGTGTTTGACTTTTTCTTAGTATAACAGCTATCCGTTTTCTTTGTAACTCTTAGTTTATCCCTCCTAAATGTCAAGGGACAGAGTTAATTTAATTAACTTCAGTTCTATCCTGTTGAACTCATGAGGTTTTTCTACAGTTGTGGCTGTTGGGACGTTTTGAGCTGATTTTCTTCTCAGGTTCGATTTCAAAGTGTGCAGTTGTGTGGACTCTTTAATATTTTTACAGCATAACGATTGGTGTTTATTTCCCTGAAAAGGTTCTGGATCTGATAATTTTGCTGCTAATCCATTCTACAAACACCAAGAACAGGAAGCAAACGGAGAAATTATTGAGGAACAAAATCCAACTGGGCTATGTTCCAGAACAACTGATGCAGAATGCCTTCCAGGATCACTCAATGGTCAGTGCCGATTCTGCTTTGGGACTCCCTCTTCTCTTGTATCTCCCCAAGGCCTTGTCAGACGTTGATTTAACACTGTGCTGCATTATTTGTGTGATTCCTGTTCTGTACATCTACTTCTCGTTTTTAATATCTGGTCCCAGATCAGTCTCCTGAGGCACACGTCCTCTCTTCTGTCACATCGTTTTTAGAGATGAGCTTTCCCCAGAACTGGATGGGCTTTTTATATTGGTGCAAAACCTCTCAGCCTAAGGGCTGTGGTCTTGCCCAAGATCTCTACGGTGTGTTCCAGACATGCTGTTGTTTTCCATGCTGTTTTTCCAATGTTCATATATTTACATTTTTCAAGTTTAATGGCTTCTGGGTCTAAATGTGTGTATATATACTGAGCTCATACTTGTAACGTCACGTAAATTAGCATTTATGGCCTCAAACTCTGCCAGGGGAGGTTCAGGCTGGACATTAGGAAAAAATTTTTCACAGAAAGGGTCATTGGGCACTGGAACAGGCTGCCCAGCGAGGAGGTTGAGTCACCTTCCCTGGAGGGGTTTAAGGGATGGGTAGACGAGGTGCTGAGGGACGTGTGTTAATGATTGATGGGAATGGTTGGACTCGATGATCCGGTGGGTCTTTTCCCACCTGGTGATTCTATGATTCTGTGCTCTTAATTTAGGGACCGGAGCGTGTTTTAAATGATCAGCAATCATCTCTTTAATGGTGTCTGTCTTTCAGGTCATCAAAGACTTCTTCCCTTCGATCCTAGCACTCGCTCAGACGTTTCTGCACTCTGCACACCCAGCCATCGTCTCCTTTGGCAGCTGCATGTACAAACAAGCTTTTGCAGCCTTTGACTCTTACTGCCAGCAGGTAGAGTGTGACGAGTAGCATCTGTTCTGTTTGTGCTTGCATTTTGTTCTAGAATGTATATCGTCTCCTTTAGAGAGAGAAGATTTGAGGCTTGGATCCTGGGAGCTTTTAGAGCTGAGTATAATTCAGGCTGGAAGAGAAAGTCGGTATTGTGGATATTGGGAATTAAAGAGCAAACTGAAAAGGGACTGGGAGTGATGTGGTTGAGTTTCAGGATGATTATCTGCATTTGATCAACGTGTTCTGTGTGAGCCGAACAGGGCAGGTGTTTTTCTGTTGTATCTTTCGCTATGGTTTCTCTGTGGGCTTTTTCCTTAGGAGGTGGTGGCTGCTTTGGTGACTCACGTGTGCAGTGGAAGCGAGGCGGAATTGGACGTTGCTCTGGATGTGCTCACTGATTTGGTGAAGCTGCACATGTCCCTGCTGATGCGCTACGCCACCTTTGTGAAGGTCTGTTTGTTCCTGGGGACGTGCTGCATCTTCTGTATCTTAAGGATGTCCTGTATCTAAGGACCCTTAAGAGTCTGAATATGAATATTTTACCTGTGATAAAGGGTAGACAGCAGTTCCTGATTGGATGGGAATGCTCCTAAAATGCTTCCGGTAGCCACGTTATTCTTCCCATTCAGCATCTGATAAACCAAACTGCAATAATTTAAGCCAAAGCAATAGTTCTGCAATTATATTTATTTAATTTGAATGCGGCTTTTTCCTACCTGTACAAAAAGGTAAAGTTAATTGGCTTCCCTGCAGTTGGTAATCAGTATTTTATTGTGAACGCAGAAAGAGATTATTGATAGATCTAAGTTAGTTTGTGGCTTACCTTTTCCAGACTATTTTAGACTCTACACAGAAGCTGAATCCATGCCAGATCCGGAAGCTTTTCTACATTCTCAGCACACTCGCGTTCAGCCAGAGGCAAGAAGGAAGCTATATTCAGGTAAGCAGAGACACCACAGAGATGAGTTCGGGCTGTACCTTGATCCTTTCTGCTAGATTAATTCCTAGGGGTTGCATTGTGCAAATAGTGGCCTCATCCATTAACAGTGATTGATGCTGGGATGTCTTTGAGCTTAACAGTCTCTTCTTCCCAGCTGGCTGCAGGCCAGCTTGTGGCTCCAGATGTTCCACCCTCAATAGCAAGGGCTTGTTGCACATCTTTCCCAGAAAAGTCCTCTTCTCCACATTGAAGACAGGTGGAGCTGATGGAAATGTTGGTGGAAGGAGATGGATGGTATTCTCTAACCTCCCAGTCAAAGTGGAATTGTCACCAACATGATTCTGGGTTGGCTGTGGCTTTATCTGAGTGTTGAAGACTTGCAAAAGTGTAAATTCAGCGACTTCTTTGTGCAGCTTTATTTCTCCACTCAGAAAGCAGAGTTCAGCTGCTTCCCCAAGATACTCATCTTGATTCAGCTTTTATGCTGTTTGCAGCCCTACCTAGAGTTGCGACCAGTATTTTCCTAATAAAAGAAACAGCAGAACGTGTGTTCCTTTTGCAAAGCTGTAATCCCAGTAAACCATCCCTGTGCAGCCTTTGGAGCTGACGTGGAGCGAAGATGCTGACAGAATTGTGACTGGAGTGCACAAGAACCTTGATAGTGACGTGGCTGGTGTCTTTTATTTTGTTTTTTTTTAGGATGATATGCACATCGTGATCAGGAAGTGGCTCTCCAGCACAGTTCCCAACCACAAACAAATGGGGATTATCGGGGCTGTTGCCATGATAGGCAGTGTGGCCTTAAAAAGGTGAGAGAGAACGTAGCAAAGATGAATTTAACAGGCTTTTGGTTCAGACCAAATGGGGCGTGGGACAAAGAAAGCAGGGCGTTGCCTTCTTATTCATGCACAGCTTGGTCAAATCCAGGAGCCTAAAACTCCTTTCTACAGATGTTACAGCCCCTCCAATACTGCTCACCTGCTGCTAAGCTCAAAAGCATCCGGAATTTCTTGTTAATGCCCGTTTCTGGATGTCTGGGTGAGCACCAGCAGAACATACTGCTTGGGAAAAAAACCCAACTGAATGCTGTGTTGGGCTGACTGCAGATCAGCTTGTGACACTGAGGGTGAATAAACTAGTGTTTGAATAGAGACAATTCTGAAAGAGGAGCAAGGAGAATGGTTGTCACTGCTGTGCTGGGCATTTTCCAGTGTACTGTGTAATTTATGGACAACATTGTTAAACCAGGTAAGCTCCTGGTAAGAGCTGTGACAAAGCTTAAAGCACCTGGAAAATAAGAATTTGACTGATGTTGGGAAGCATTATGTAGCTCACCTACTTTACATTTCTTAGCAAAATGCTTTTCTTGTTTATTACACAAAGAGAAAATCCTATCTTCGCTCCAGGCCCTGGGTCAGTGGACTTGATTTTGGGGTGACTAGAGGGCTTTCGTTTCAACAGGATAGAAAAAGCATTTCCTTGAAGACAACTCTGAATCCTGAAGGTCCAAAGAGCAGCAGGTCCTTTCCTAATAATGTTCCAAAGAGCATCTTTTTCATTCATAGCGCTCCAGTTTCTGGAAAGAGAACCTCGTGTGTGTGTGATGGGTTTTGCTGTCTCTTAAGTGTTGTGCAACAAAAGCAGTATTTTCAACTGCTTTCAGAAATGAAGGAGATGGCGGCTCCTTGGAGAGACCAGAGCTGAGCAGGGAACACGATGGGCAGGTGAGTGCCAGGAGCGGGTACAAACCGGGGCAGGGTGGGAGAGAAGGAGGAGATGGTCAGCTAGGAGGTGTGGCTGGGAACACAGGCCTAGGTGAAGTAGCATCTGTGTAGCTTTACTGGGCCTGGGGTTCTTGCACATTGACTGCAGAGCCAAGAATCTATTAACAATTGTTTTGGATAAAGGTCTGTATTAAGGCAGCACCCACTGGTCTTGCCTATAGATAGTGCAGGACAAGCAGTACAGCAGCCATCTAATGAAAGTCGTCTATCCTCTCAAGATTGGCCTGGCCTTGGCCTTTTTCCTAAATTTCTGTTGAAGAACCTTCTTCTAGGCTGACTCTAAGGGTGGTCTAAGGCTGACTTTAAGGGTGGTCCTGGGCAGACTCTTCTGTGCTATTTCATGGTGGAGCAGGGCCAGGACCATAAAAGATCCACGTTCTTTCTTAAAATTGTGCGTTTGCAAGACCAGTCACTGTGGCTGTTACCCTAGAGATGAAGCTTTGGATAGGCTGCAGAGTAAATATGTGTAAAAGAAGGAAGGACTCAAGGTAAAAGTTAAGTTGGATCCATTTACCTCGTCCATCTCTGGAGACTGCTCTCTCTCCTTTCAGCTTTCTACCTTGCTGGACCTTGTGGGCTTCTGCTGTGAGCAAACGCCAGAGGTTCTGGCTCTGTACTATGATGAACTCGCCAGTTTGATTGAGAAGCAGAAGGGGAATTTGGACTTACAGCTCCTGGTACGTTGCAGGGTCATTTGAACTTAATCACTTGGATGAGTTCTTCAGAAGCACCATGTTTTTCAATCATTGTTGGGGACAGAGTCAGGTTGAGGATTTCCCTCCAGCCTGAGAACTTTTTTTGTTTTATGCATATTTAGGGTTCCTGTAAGAGATTCATCAGATACAGAATCTTCTTTCAGTGTTTTCAGCTTTTTTTGATTGTGAGAGATTCCTTATTGTGCTTGAACAGTTTTGTTTATGTGAACTTTTACGTGACTTTCAATGGAAATTAAAGGGCATTTCTGAAAGGACTTTAAACTCAGTATTGAAATTGGCTTCTGGTCACACTGTTAAGGCTGTCTGGTGCCTGAGGACTTGGAAGAACCACAGTCACTTATGGTAATAAATAAATAAATGGTAATTGTGGTAGGAAAGCCACTGGGCAGCTTTCTCTTCCTCCTGGGGACTCCTTGTGCCTGTGTGCTGTGCCTGCTGAGAGGGTCGCAAGCCAAACTGGGGGCCAGGGGATCACTGGTGGCTGCTGTGGAATTTATTGCTCCTTGTGGCACATCTACTCTTGGCTTGGGCTGGTTACAAGGAGGAGGGACTGCATGTTAGAATGAGGGGAGGAGACCAGGGAGCTGTGAAATGCTGTCAGTCTCTAAATGCTCTGTGCCTGGGGCTAGAAATGCCACTTTCCAGAGGTCCAGCTGGGTGCCCCAGGGAGGAAAAGCAAAGGAAGGAGGGTTTCTCCTTTTCCCTTGCAAGTGAAACGTAAAAGCAAGCAAAGGATCTTCTTACAACTTTTGTACAGATTTTTTTTTGATCTTGAAAATATCCAAGTATCCAAGTAATATCCAAAATACCTTTGTCCAACCTCTCTGACATCTATTACTTTACCTCCTGGTTGTTTCTAACAGTGTAGGCGTGTGAAGCGTTGCTGTGCCTGTTCTAGGATACTTTTTCTTGGCCTTATCTTCTGCATTTTCCACTGCTGCTGTTGAAGCTCCACTGAGACCCCTTGGTTGACCAAGTTTTCTTCCTTTCTTTATAGGAGGAGTTTGGGAAGAGTTTGGTGGAGAACTTTCCCAATGACTTTGTGGTGGATCTCAGCCCCACTGTGGAAGGGTAAGCTGAGCACAGGCTAAGTGCTTGTAGTGTTTCTGTCACCTAGAACTGAATTTGTCAACAAGAGCTTGTCTTGTCTTCCATTGCAGTTCGTTCTTGTTCCCTGTGAAGTCCTTGTATAATCTGGATGAAGATGAAAGTCAGGGAGCGATCGCTATTAACCTCTTACCGCTGCTGTCGCAGAACGAGCTTGGCAGCGTCGCCGATGGAACGAGTAGCCAGAGTAAAAGGTACTTTGACGCTTCCCTTTGCAGTCCCCCCACAGAATGGTTTTCAGTTGGTGCATTACGCTGTGATCAGCCTTGCCTGATAAGGAACTGGTCAGAGAATTTACCAGTTTGCAGTATATTTTTCCTTCTCTCAGTTAAGCAAACTGAGGTCTAGAGGTTTAAGCTGGTGGGGAACCAGCAGCCTGCTCTGGCTCAGGCTGTTTAGGTGATCTCAGGTGAGTCGTGCTGCATCTGCCTCTTTTCCCTCTGTCATTTGAGAATAGCAGCTCTTTCTTCCAGTGCTGTGGCTACCCTGAATGCCACATTGAGATGGATGAGCAGCTTTGAGGTGGCAAAACTAATATTCTGAGCGATGATTCTCAAGCAGAGAGTCACGAAGGACTTGGTGCGTGTCAGCAGCACACAGTTCATCTCACCTGCAGTTGTACTTGGCCAGTGTAGACTTGTGCTCCAGAGCAAGACCACAAACACTCAGCCACAAGTGAAATTTGCCTGAGAAATATGGACTTTGTCTCTGGAGTATGTATGTAAGAAATAAAAACGTCAGTTAAATAGTAGGACATCAAATTTAAAAATAAATAAAAGAAGCTTTTTTTTGTTAACTGGCACCTTCATATCCTGCATAATGTATTGTCATAAGAGTCAGTTGAGATTTCAGTCATGCTTAAAAAAGACACGATCACTTTGAAATAAAATATAACTACTTTACATGCTCCTGTGGAAATATTTTTACTTTCCTCACTCGGAACGTGAGCAGCAGTTTGCTAAAAAACATTCAAGGTGGTTTCTTCACTGCTCACAGCTGTTTTTTACACAATTTCTTACAGTTTCTTCTGAAGTATCCAACTTTGCTTTCTGCTAGAAATGCATCTCACTCCATTTTTTTTTTTGTCCGTTACAGCAGTTTTTCTGGCCTTATCTGCTTTTCTAGGAGCCTGGTGATCAACTATTTTTAATTTCTGTTAAACATTTCTGCTCTGTCACTGGGACCTGCAAGAAGCAAACCAGAAGGTGTAGGCAAAGTGGCACGGGGAGGACATAGGACATAATGAAAAAGTGGTGGGCATCCTGGAGGTCTATAAAACACACCACCCACTCCATTTCTTTTTCCCCCCCCAGGCCAGTGTCACCGATATGCTTGTCGCCCTGTTTTCGGTTGCTGAGGCTCTACACTGAAGAGCAAAACGGTGGAAGCCTGGAGGAGATCGATGCCTTATTAGGTATGGGAAGTAGACCTTTTATAGGGTGAGTCCGACTTGTTCGTGTCCCAGACCTGCATGAATTCCTGCAGCTGTAGGGAGAACTGTACCGTTTGTGAAGGAGGCACACAAAGACCAGAGGATGAGTCACAAACCCAGTCCAACATCTTCTTTTCCTGCTCCGTCTCAGGTTGCCCCCTGTACTTGACTGACCTGGACGTTGAAGGGAAGCTGGACTCTCTATCTAAGCAGGAACGAGAATTTCTGTGCTCCCTCCTCTTCTATGCTCTCAACTGGTTTCGTGAGGTGAGTAGGGCCTTGTCGGCAGGTTCTGAAGTGTCACTGAGGAGCAGCACTTAGAAATGCTAATCTTAGGCTTCAGGGGTGCTGTTGTTGTTAAAGAGTCTTTCCTCTGGCAACCTTCTTGAGCAAGATCCTAGTGATCTCTCTGTGCTCTCTTCATTATCATTTATTCTTCATCCTGCTGCTAGCAGCAACTCTGCTTTCTTGGGCTAAGCAACCTGTTCAGTTAATGCTGCTTGGAGCAGGGTGTTGGGCTAGAGGCTTCCACAGGTCTCTTGCTAAGTCAGTTGTGATTGTGGGCTTTGTTCTGTAGCCCTGTGAGCCAACAGAAGGGTGAAATGCTGTGTCTTCAAGCACATTCAGACCACGTTTGCTAACATTGATTGTCGGTGGGGATGTTCCCTGCTGGGGTTATTCTGATAGCATGAGATATGTCAGAGTTGGTGCAGTTCAACATCACCAGTCTGGAGTTTGGATCCGGTCACGTGGACAACTTGTGCTGTGTTGTGTGCGTATTTGGGACTTGATGTTATGCAGAAAAGAAAAAAGTAGTAAAAATGAGTAGAAATCTCCCTAAGTCAGTGAGTTTGGTTTGTGTCTCTAGGTTGTAAATGCCTTCTGCAAGCAACAGGATGCTGAGATGAAGGGGAAAGTTTTGACTCGATTACAGAACATCACGGAGCTGCAGGCCGTGCTGGGAAAATGTTTGGCGGGTGAGTATGAAACATTTGTTTGTTCTGGGCATGCAGCAGCTGTGAAGTGAAAGGAATTGGCTTAAACATCAACAGAGGAATATATGGTAACATGCACTGCAATTCTGCAGTGGCATAAGAGCTCGCACGTGAACAGCTGATGTTTTCAGTTTGTCTTGAGTCCAAACTGCCCTTCTCAGTCACCTCCACTGTGATAACTGTTCCCAGGCAAGCTTGACAGAATCTGCCAGAGCGTGATGAATCCTGAAGTAAACAGGCCTCTGTCCTAAAGAAACAGTGTGTTTCACTGAAATACAGTTAAGAAAGTACTTGTTAAGATAGGACAGGGTGGTGATCGAACCCCAGTTCCCAGAGCCTTTTCCTGGAGATATTTTTAATGGCCCATCAGTTACAAACTGGAGACTTTTGGTGTTTGGCCTTGTCTTCATTACCCCATGTCTGCCAGCTTTGTGGTTCTCTGTTCTTGTTTGTGGCTTCCCCCTTTACTTATCACCTCCTTTGACTTTGAAAAGGTCTTTCATAATGTAAAATTAATGTCACCTTCCACACACCCTTACACAAACCGTCCATCAACAGCAGTGCTTGTAAACCAACACGCCAGCTTCATCCCAAACAAAATGCAGCCTCCACACCTTTCTGCAGCTCCCAGAGCACTGTGGGGCCAGCATAACCTTCCACACACCCTTACACAACCCGTCCATCAACAGCAACCAGCATAGAAAGGGCTCAACTGTGCTAGAACAGCCCTTTAAGCTCCACCAACATATGTGGATGTCCAAGAGTGGCTGAACGCTTATCCTTCCTGCCTGGAGGGATACTCAGAACTGTAATTCCAGTGCAGTGCAGACAAATGAGGCTAATTGGAGCTAAATGCACCTAAGCATAAGAGCAGAGAGACATTCAGGATGGTGAAATATATGGTACTTCCTTTAAATATGTCTCTCTCCTGTATTTTGTCATTCAGGAGCTGAACTAATCCAGTTTCTACATTTTGGCTCTTTCAGCAAGCCCTGGCTATGTCCCACCACCAGCTGCTTTTGATTCCGAAGCCCTGGAGGCCGTACCGTCCGTTAATGCTGTTGGTCCAGCGAGAAAAAAGAACGGTAAGAAAAGTTTAAAACATTTAAGCAAACAGATGTGACGTGGGGCTTGACTGGCAGATTGCACTGCAACCCTCGCACTTGTGTGCGCATAAAGCAGGGAATTCCTGGCAAGGCCTGTCTAGCTTGAAATCTTGTCTGATCAACTCCTGGAGCGGCTGAAATGGAGGTGTAAAAGGATCCTACTCCAAGCAGGTGCTGGATAGTCTTGGGAAAGCTGATTCTTAACATGAAACAGTGAAAATTTAGGGCTACAATTGACTGTTTTCACCTACCGAAGTAGTTTTTGCAGCGGTAAGTTCTGCCTCTGATGGGTCAGTGCAGTTGCCTGGTGCTGAACCTGTAGCTCGAGCTGCCTTGTAAATCCCAGACCTTTAGTTTGTACCTAGCTGAGCTCTTAGGAACCTGGTCACAGTTCTGCTGTGCAAGGAAAGGCTTCCTTCATCCTTCCCCACTGCCAGCTCCCACAGAGAAGAAACAGGACTTGCCTTTCAGTTTTTCGAGCTGAAGTAGATTTGCTTTGTTCTTTCTGTCTTGAATTCTGCTCCCAGTTTAGATTAACTGTTCTTAGGAACATGTCTGCCCTTGAGCCAAACTGGACAAAGAATCAGGTTCCACTCACTGAAAACAACTGGAGGAGGCCACAGAGAGCCCTTTTCTCCTTTGCAAACCCTTTCTGCAGGGACTGGACCTGTTATGTAACGTGACACTCAGCTCTTGGCTTAGCATCCCTGCAAGTCCCTTCTCGAGTTGGGTTTTGTCTTCCTTTCCCACGTCCTCTTGCTGTCTCAATACTGCATCTAAGGAAGAAGCATTAAATTTTGATTCAAGCATTGTTTAAAATGAAGGCCCACTCAGTTTTGCAATCACTTCATAATATTTAAATAATAGTAAGAACAGTGTGACTTGCTTTATTTTTTTCCTGTCATTTTGTAAAAGAGAAGCTGGTTTTTGGGGAGCCCCAGATGCGTTTGACTGTCTTTTGCTCCATGATCCTGGCTGTGGATGAGACACAACCTGTGCATGCTCCATGCTTTCTTGGGCCTGGTTAAAGTCCAGCCTGTGCTGTTTCCCTGGCTGCAAAGTGCTGTCTAGTGTTGAGTGTAGTGCAGCCTTTGTTTCTGAAGTTGCTTTTCTCTTTAAGGAAGGAAAAAAAAGGCTGATGGCAGCAAAGCCGGCTCTGCAGATCGTTCTCAAGCGGATGACAGTTCTGAGGGAAACCAGCCTGATACGGAGCTCTCTGAGCTGGAGAAGGTAGGTGGGCACTTGCAAGAGGGGTAGGTGAAGGGAGATGACACAGAAGCATAAACAAAAGCTTTGAGAGATAGGTTGTTCATTTCAAGAGTTAATCAGAGTCAAGTGGTTCAGTTCTGCTTTTGGACACCTGCCTTCCATCTAAATTTTGAAAACTCTGCTGCAGAGGCCGGCCACTCTCCAGCAGGCAGTGGGGTTCAGGGCAGTGGAAATGTGCAAGATTATCAATTATTAACTTACTCTCTGGTTAAGTGTATGGAAGCTTTCAATTTTAAGCCAGTTTCCAATCTCTCAAATACTCAAATGCTGCAGTTACCTGCCATTCCTATACTCGAGTCAGCAATTGTATGGTGAATCTAGAAAATTTTTACCGTCTTGGAGACTGCAACCCTAATTCTGCGATTTACTTTTCAGGCTGCTGTGGAGAGGGAGGCAGGGAATCCTCGGGCCCAGCTGCAGAGCTATCGCCCGTACTTCCGAGAGTTAGACCTCGAAGTGTTCACTGTGCTGCACTGCGGGCTGCTGACAAAGTCTGTCCTGGACACAGAGATGCATACAGAGGTGAACGAACAGTGTAGAACTGATAAATCCCAATAGAGCTTTGTTTAACTGCCTGTCTTGGAGGCTTTGGCCCCTTCTGCTCCATCAACGTGGAGTGAAGGTTGATGTTAAGATGTGTTGATGCAGGGCTGGGAAGAATTTGCCTCTAAAGAAACCAAATATTTCAAGGCACCAGGATCCCAGCCTGTGATGCTCTCTGGGATTATGTTTTCCCAGGTGCAACACCTTACGTTTATCCTTGTTGAACTTCATGAGGTTCTTGTTATTCTGTTCTTCCAGCCTATCCAGGTCTCTGTGGGTGCAGGTCACAGGCCAACTTGCAGACTCTTTGACAAGCCTCTTGGACTACGTGGCACTATTTCAAATTACATCTTGACTATTACTCAATTAGTGAATTTTGTGACTGGGTTTTGTGAGCTGATTTTCAATGTCAGTGTATATATCAGATCTCTGTCAGTAGATGAGTGTTTCAGACGTGGCCTCAGCAACGTTCAGAGCTTTGAGTAACCAGAACCTGCAAGTTATAAAACCCTAGCAGCTACCACGCCGGACCCTGGCTGAAGTTAACTGAACCAGGAGTCATAACTGGGAAATATGGAGAGAGTGAACGTGAGATTCAAGGCACTCTGTTTATGCCTGGATCCTGGGAATGACTGTTCTTGTAATTGCAGGCTCGTGAAGTTGTGCAGCTGGGGCCTGCTGAGCTTTGCTTCCTTCTGGATGACCTGTGCTGGAAGCTGGAGCACGTGCTGACGCCAGGATCCACAAAGAAAGTGCCTTTTCTCAAGGCAAGTACAGCAGCAGTCAACAGGTCCTGACTTGGGCAGAGCTCAGCAATGGCCTCCAGGCCTTTCCCGAGATGAATGGTTTTCAGAATTGTTTTAGCCTTACAGTTAAATGGAAGTCTAACTTCAAAATGTGTGTTGAAGCAGCTCTTGCTCTTTTGAAAGAGACTTCTGTACTTTTGAAGTGTTTGCAGCATCTGGTTCTTTGCATGTCTTAGGAAAGGGGATGTAACCGGGGAAGTTCTTGTAGCCTCAAAATTCCTAGCTCTTCCTGGGGAGACTGACTCTGGTGTTCAAGAGGCAGCTTGGGTTAGGCAGGCCAGATNTGGGCAGAGCTCAGCAATGGCCTCCAGGCCTTTCCCGAGATGAATGGTTTTCAGAATTGTTTTAACCTTACAGTTAAATGGAAGTCTAACTTCAAACTGTGTGTCGGAGCAGCCCTTGCTCTTGCAAAAGAGACTTCTGTACTTTTGAAGTGTTTGCAGCATCTGGTTCTTTGCATGTCTCAGGAAAGGGGATATAACTGGGGGGTTCTTGTAGCCTCAAAATTCCCAGCTCTTCCTGGGGAGACTGGCTCTAGTGTTCAAAAAGCAGCTTGGGTTAGGCAGGCCAGATAATGCTGCACCCAACAGAAGCTGCTGCATCCAACAGAAGCTGGCAGACCAGTGTTTCTGCTTTTTCTGCAGTTCTTAGAACACCCTCATGCAGGGACTTCTTGCCTTCCTGGCTGATGCTATGCGGGCCACTGCGTCCAACTGTGAGAAATTCACTACAACTTGGTGGGCTCCAACATATTCTGTGTTCTTTCTCCTTGTCTTTCTACCTATCTTAACTCCCACGTAGAGAGACTGCCTTCTCTTAGTGTTTGAGTGAATCATAGAATCACCGGGTTGGAAGACAACGGGTCATCGAGTCCAACCATTCCCATCAAACACTAAACCATGTCCCTCAGCACCTCCTCCACCCATCCCTTAAACACCTGCAGGGAAGGTGACTCAACCACCTCCCTGGGCAGCCTCTGCCAGTGCCCAGTGACCCTTTATTTGAAATTTTTTTTCCTAATGTCCAGCCTGAACCTCCCCTGGCGGAGCTTGAGGCCATTCCCTCTTGTCCTGTACCCTGTCGCTTGGGAGAAGAGCCCAGCTCCCTCCTCTCCACGACCTCCTTTCAGGGAGTTGTAGAGAGCAATGAGGTCTCCTCTCAGCCTCTTCTTCTTTAGGCTAAACACCCCAAGCTCTCTCAGCCGCTCCTCTTCTACTCCAGCCCCCTCACCAGCTTCGTTGCTCTTCTCTGGACTCGCTCCAAAGCCTCAACATCCTTCTTGTGGTGAGGGGAAGCATTGGAGTGATTCTGTGGAAGAGCTATTTGTAACATCAGTGTTAATGTTCTTTTCAACAAATGTTATCAACTTGTCTGAGTTGGTGCTCGCTGTTCAGCAGAAGCCGACTTTCTCACTCCTTGACCCTTCCTGAGAGAGCGTGTTACATCAGGAATCGCACTGCTCAGGAGCAGTCTAAGAGGTAGTGCTTGGTGCGAAGTTATTCTCAAGGAGTGCTGATGAGCTGACTTTAATCTTTTGGATTTGCTGCAGGAAAGAGGCTACAAGGACATTGGCTTTTCCCACCTGTGTCAGAGATCCCCCAAGGAAGTTGTTACGTGTGTAGTCAAGCTACTAAAACCACTGTGTAATCACATGGAGAACATGCACAACTACTTCCAGGTCAGTGGGCAACAATTTTGACTCATAAAACTGTCAAATGTTGTCACCTCTAAAGGTATTTTAGTTTTGTTCATGGAGAAAAAGAGTCATATTGTTTTCTTCAGGTTTTTTAAATATGGAATTTACAGAAATGGATTCTCGTGCCATTATCTTTCCCTGGAATGGCACTTAATGAATTATTTGTTCTGTATTAAAGGCAATCGTTGGCGTGGAAGTTGAGCCAGAAGTGAACATCCAGGAACACCAGCTGATGTGCTCTTGTTACCAACAGCTGTTATCAACTTTTCGTTCCCTATTTGCTTGGTGAGTTTAAACAAAACCTACAGAGTCACCTAAACAAGCAAAGTCCGTTTATTGCTTTCTCTTCTCATCCCTTTTCTTCAGCTTGTTGGTATTCAGTTGGTTGGTTGCAGTCGACTTCTACATCTGCAAATACGATCCAGGATAGCATCAGAGAAGTCTTTCCTGAACCCTCATTAAGATCTGTGTGTGGAAAGTCTTTTACCTTTTTTTGTATGTCAAAACCAGTAGTAACTTTGTAAAAGTTGTGTGAGGTCTGTCTCAACCAAATGACAACTACTTTTACATATATTTAATCAAGCCCTCTTATATTACTGATAGTTAATTAACTTGGGTGTTAAAGGTGTGCTTCTGTGTTACCATTCTGAGAAGAGACCTCATTGCTCTCTACAACTACCTGAAAAGAGGTTGTAGAGAGGAGGGAGCTAGGCTCTTCTCCCAAGGGACAGGGGACAGTACGAGAGGGAATGGCCTCAAGCTCCACCAGGGGAGATTTAGGCTGGACATTAGGAGGAAGTTTTTTGCACAAAGGGTCATTGGNAGTATGATGACGAATTGGATTTTTTTTCCCTCTCCAGGAATGGTTTCTCTCAGCATGAAAATTCTGACTTGCTAAGGTCAGCTCTTCAGGTGCTTGCAGACAGGCTAAAGCCAGGAGAGACAGAGTTTCTTCTTCTTGAGGAGCTGATAAGGTATAATCTGTGTTTCCTAAACTCTGAGAGGGATGAATTGCAGGCATTTTTCCCTGTTTTGCGTGGGCATTATGGGTCAACATGTTTGGAAGCTCTCCTAGAGACCACACTAGCTTCAAACAGAGCCTTCTATTTAATTTAGTGGCAGTGCTGTCAACCCTGATAAAAGGAGCTACTGAATTATAAAATACACATTAATCGATGGATTTCATTTGTTTGTGTGCTAGTTGTGACAAGGTTAGTAGGAGTCACAGAAGGAATGAATACACGCTGGATAGTTAGAATGTCTACAGCAGCACTAGGGAAATGCAGTACATAAAGTTGCTGCTAGACTTAGAGTTTCTGGATGTGAGGGGAGTTTCTCAGTGACTTAAGTTTTATCTGCTAATGATTGACAGCCCCTTCTTCAGAAGGGCACTGCCAGAGACAAAATACTGGGCTTGGGAGACGCCGGATCTGAGATGGTCGAATGCTTCCTTTCTGTTTAAGTTTCTCTGGGCGATTGCCTTACCCACGCTGTTTTCAACTTTTTTCCTTTTCCTGTCATCCCCAGTGAGAGTTTTCACTACCTACTGAATTTCCAGCAGAGTGTTCCCAGCTTCTACTGTGCGTTCATCCTCACTCAGCTCCTGATCGCTGTCGCTGAGAAACCAATGGTGGGCGGGAAGAAAGAGAAAATGGGTAATGTGTGAAGAACTTCTAATCTTAGATTAGTATTTGTGCTGTCCCTTCCCTGTAAATCTTTGATTCTGTCTCTGGAGAGCATCTTTTGAGGGAGATTTCCCTTTAGTACTCTAGTAATCTCCCTGGGTGATCAGTCCTACCTGTTAATAAAAGTAACAGTAGTAAATATACTGGAACCTTCTTGGTATTTGTTCTGCTGTACCTCAACCACAAGAAAGCCAACTCCAGCTCTCTTAGCTGGTGCTTTTGAAAATCAGAGCCTCATAGCTTTTAAGAATTCTAAGAACAAGCTTGCTGTGCAGTTTTGTTACCAGTTTAATCACTGATTGCGGAGGTGATCGTAAACTTCATCAGATGTACTTTCCCAGGGTAAATACTGATGTCTGAGACAGCTCATTTCCAAAAATTATGGAAATGAACTGCAAATACAGCTGTTACTTCAGGGCAGGGAGAGGAAAACTTGTGTCTTAACCCCATGCAACAAATGTTTTCAATTAAGAGAGCTCTGCTCATGGATTAGGTCTTTTCCAAACTAATGATTTTACAATTCTAAGGAACTTCTCTTGGATTCTTCCTTCAGTAAGCGATTCTTTTTCTTTTACAGCTTCGTTAGCAAAGCAGTTCCTCTGCCAGTCATGGGTGAAGCCTGGTGGAGAGCGTGAGAAGGGCAGCCAGTTCAACAGTGCGCTGCACACTCTGCTCTGGTAAGTCTCAAACCATTGTCTCAGTAATTTTTTTCCCAATAATTACTGTTGATGAACCCCTCTCAGTCATAACCCTCACGCTTAACACCATTTGCCCTAACACACTGTGTCTACAGCATTGAAGGACAATGAGTGATAGGAAGGTTGTTGTTTAGCCACTGGCCATAGAAGCATGTTTGGACACTTCATGTTTGTTAGAATATAGCTTGTCAGTGTCCGTCGACACATCTACGCGTGTGTGTGTGCATATGTACAGGTATAAGTGTGCACCTGGACTAAGGTGGCTGATTTTGTTCTCACTAAACTGAAAGCAAACCAGCTCTCACTGAAGTCAAGGAGCTCGGGAGTATTAGGTAAAATACGATCGAAGAATCGCAGCAGGGTTGAGGTTGGAAGGTACCCCTGGAGGTCACCTTGTTCCAGCCCCTTCCTGGGCAGACTGGACCATGCTGGGTACAACCCTCTAAACTTGGCTCTTCAGCCACTTTTCAGTCCACCTCACTGCTCATCCAGCCCATACTTAAACAGCTACACTCTGAGGATCTTGCAAGAGACAGTGTGGAAACCCGTACAAATCAAAGCAGACAGTATTCCCTATCCCTCATGTACAAGCCAGTCATTTCATTGAAGGTCACCAAGCTGGTCAAACGTGACTTCCCCTTGGTGAATCCACACTGACAACTCCCAGTCACCTTGTCCTTCACGTGCCTGGAAGTGTTTTCCAGGATAGTTGTTCCATCACCTTCCCAGGGATCAAGGTGTGGCTAACTGACCTGTAGTTCCCTGGGTAATTCCCCTTGCCCTTCTTGAAGACAGGAGTGACATTTACTTCTCACCAGTCCCCAGACTCCTCTCCCAGTTACCATGATCATTCAAAGATAATTGAGAGTGGCCTTACAATGACATCAGTCACCTCCCTCGGCCCTTGAGGCCTGCGGACTTAGGTACGTCTGGTTTGTTTAGCTAGTTCCTAAGAATAAAAATGGTGTAAGAGTGAGCTTGGCAATTTTAGGCCACGTGTTGCAGGCAGGGCAGTGTTCACGAACTTGCTGTGTTATTGTGCTTTTAATATTTACTGATGAACTAAGCTGGGTTTGGGTTTAGTGTCTACCTGGAGCACACAGATAACATCCTGAAAGCTATAGAAGAAATCTCCAGTGTCGGGGTTGCTGAACTGATGAACTCTGCCAAAGATGGATGTTCTTCCACTTACCCCACGCTAAACAGGTAATGATGTCAGTTGAAATTTTGGATTTCATGAGATGCACAGTGGAAACTTCGGCTTTTTAATATTTAATTTTCTTATTTTGCGGTCAATTACGGTTTCACATTTGTACTGCTGTGGACTATCCTGGGCGTTTGTGAGCATGTTTTTGGCAATATGCAGTGTGTTGGCATGTGGTTAACTGTAGGTCAAGATAGAATGTCCGTGTGCATTGACATGATTTTAAGTTTGTTATTTGTGAGCCGTTTTAATTAGAGTGGGAACTACTGTGTATTGTGAGGTATGTTGTCTATTTCCATGCTACTGTGGTGCTATGAAGCAATCTGAAAGTCAGACAAAAAGCCTATCTAGATGCTCGGAGCTGACTTTGTTTTGCTGTCAATTCCTCCACAGGCAGACATTCCCAGTTTTCTTCAAAGTGATGATGGCTCAGCTTGAGAGTTCGGTGAAAAGCATCCCAGCTGGGAAACCATTGGACTCAAGTGAGGTAGGAGAATGAAGGCACTGGACTTTTTGAGGGGAAGGAGACATAATCTGTGCAGTGCAGTGCACTAAGGATGCATGAATTGGGAAGGATTCTGCTTCTGAACTTCATCAGGATATGCAGTCAGTCAGCTTCATTGACTGAGATGCAGGGTAGTGT
Source organism: Piaya cayana (assembly GCA_013389865.1). Taxonomy (NCBI): domain Eukaryota; kingdom Metazoa; phylum Chordata; class Aves; order Cuculiformes; family Coccyzidae; genus Piaya; species Piaya cayana. The sequence continues at coordinate 86,195 of WAAB01020732.1, read as the reverse complement.
GTAAGCAGCGTCCTCTTTCTCTGGTTCACACCATGTAAGGAATCCAGTACATCCAGCAGAAGCTGTAACCAGAAAACAAGTAGAAATCAGCAAAATACAAAGCTGAGCAGTTGGTCCTCGTGCCACTGTGGAAGCAGGAAATTGTTTTGCACTCAAGATCTGCTCTGAGAACAATGAATTGTGTTAACTCAACATCTTAAGCCATGTGGGCACTTATCAGGCTGGAATTGCTATTAAGTGGTTTTGTTGTGATAAATCTGCCTGTGATGAAGGCTTGTTCTTCTCTCTTCAACAACAACAACAGTGCTTTGGGTACAGCAAATGCTGAGAGAGCATCCAGCAAGGTGAGACGAAATGTGCCATCTTGGGTTATTGTCCCCTTGTATCCCGTTAGGTGCAACTGGAGAAGCTCCTGCGGTGGAACATTGCTGTGCGGAATTTCCACATCCTCATTAACCTGGTCAAGGTGAGGTTTAGATCATTCTTCTGGCTTTACCTTCAGATTCCCAGCAAAGCCCATTGTACCCAAGCTCATAAGCACAAGTTAAAAAACATGAATATGGGTGACTAAGGCACGAGTAGACGAGGTCCTGAGGGACACGGTTTAGTGTTTGATAGGAATGGTTGGACTCGATGATCCGATGGGTCTCTTCCAACCTGGTGATTCTATGATTCTATGATTCTATGACTAGTGGAACAGCCTGGAGGTGGGACATAAAACAGGTTATAATCTGTGTGCTGCGAGGGTTTCTGTGTAGCTTTCACTTCAATACTTAATTCTTACAGCCCACACATCTTACTGACATAATTCTCATACAAATAAGTCTTCTCAAAGACAGGAGGATGTAAGGAGCGCAGAAAAAGGACTGAATGAACACCACAACTCCCTCATGGAGTGTTTTGTGGCTGACAGAGTCAGTTTTGGAGTTGGTACATTCTGTGTCACTGAGCGTGTTGGTGTTTTGGGCAGAAGGCGATAGGTACAGCTGTACTTTTCTCCTTGGTTAGACTGATCATTACCGTTTGCTTTTGTCATATGTGAAGTGATGATTGTTGAGTGCGGCTTAGTAGTTCTGATGAAATTAATCTGGATTCTTCTATACAGCAGCATTCCCTGGAGCCCTACCTGTGCTCTAGATGCCTTTTGAGAGCATAAAGGGTAGAGCTGGACCAGCTAGTTCTGTTTTTGCAATCCACAGCAGCGCCAGGGCACCTTCACTGCTCTTGCTCACATCTGTGTGCTGTGCCAGTTAAAATGTTCACTAATTAGTTATAGAATTGGTTATGTCCAAGAGAGCTGAGACTGTCTGTTCCATTTCTTTTATTGTGGTTGACAATTTAATGAAGGACATGTAATAAAGGGCCGCTTTTAATCAGCTTCTCTGTTTCCTTTAGACTTGTGGACTCACCTGGCTCTTTTTTTTTCCCCTCTCACCCACACAGGTATTTGACAGCAGACCCGTACTCAGCACCTGCCTGAAGGTAAGCGTGATCTCCAAATAACTGAAGGGAGCAGTTTCGGTAGCAGCTTCCTTGAATCTTTGCCTCCAGTGGAGCAGAGTGGTTACTGGATTCTCTGCAAGGAGGAGATGCTGTTTCTTATACCTTTAACTGTCTTCCACCTGCCCTCATTGTATGGCTCAGCCACAACAAGCTGAGTGCAACTGGCATTGCTGACTTCAGACCCTTTCCCCTCTCTCCTTCCCCCATGGAACTCCAACTGAGAGGGGGCTTCACTGCACACAGGTCTCCCCTGAAGCCCACAAAGATCACATGCCCCTCTGCAACTCTCCCTTTTCTGGCTGGGACTCATATATCTATAGCGGTTCTAACATTTTGTGTTTAGTTCTGTTTTATTCCAAATTTGCTAGTGAATAAAACCAGGGATGTGTACAGTGATGAGACCTGGTCCTTCTCCCCTCTCTTGCAGTGATAAAGCAGGGCCCTGTACTGATGCCATATATTCCAGTAAGCGAGAACAGTCTCTGGGTTAGCTTGAAAGAATGTGTAGTGATCTCATCTGACTTGGTGATGTTTCTTTGAAAAGGAATTTGCCTTCTGATATATCTCTCATTCTTTTCTAGTATGGCCGTCTCTTTGTAGAAGCATTTCTGAAGCTTGCCATGCCTCTCCTGGACTACAGCTTTAAAAAGCACAGGGTAAGCCTTTTGGAGACAGCTGTCTGGAACCAGAGGGAGGTACAGCTGACTCTTGCTAGAAGGGGACTCCTGTCGCTGGTCACGTGTTGGCACGGCACTTGTGACTGTTCCTGACAAACACATCTACCGTCTCCAGCTGTGCTCTGCCCTGTTTACTTGCCTGTGCTCTCAGCAAACAGGTCGTTGTTTCCCAGCTTGCCGTCACTTTTAATAATTTAATTGCCCCACTTTCACTGGTACCTGCTTATTCCAAACTCTGATTCAAAATCAGTTTCAGTTCAAAGAGCTTGGCTTTATGACATGGGGTCATACCAGTTACTTGGCTTATGTGCATAGTGCCAGTCTCCTATGGCTTCATCCCATTCGTCTGATGTTCCCTGCATACGTGCATCAGAGCTCTACCCCATAACTCTCTGAAAGGATTTCTGGGGCTAATGCTGTTTCATTATTCTTCTTTTCCTCATGGAAAAATCCTTTTGAGAATGATTTGCCAGTCTGCTTACTTATTGCAGGATGATGTGCAGAGTTTGCTGAAAACCTTGCAGCTGAGTACCCGACAGCTTCATCACATGTGTGGCCATTCCAAGGTGAGAGAATTTCTAACTGTAGCACAAAGTCCTGTCCTAAGAATCACACGTTTCCTTTCCGCTGCTTTTCCAGGGCATAGGCAGGTTCTGCTTGTAGGCTTCCAGCAGCGTCTGTACAGGCAAAACTCTGAAAGGAAGAGAAATAGCCATGATTAATGTCCCAAAAGTTGAAGTATTTGATCTGGAAGTGGCTGACTTGGATGTCAGATCAGGTTAGCGTACTCTTTTTTTCAGGATGGAGGTTCTTGATGTCTTTGGTTGTTGGCATCTGTAGGAAGGTGCTTCTGAGGAGACAAGCTAAGACCTTACAGGCCTTGCATCAAGTATAGATGCCAGATTAGTGATATGGGAGAGAAGCTTTGGCAAAATCAACGGCCTAGGGAGTAAGAAGAATCAGCAACAGGTGGTGGACAAGGGGAAAACCTTACTCAAAGCCCTCTTGAAGTGCCTTTTTGGTGTTGTTACATTGATACTAGGGAAGAAGGCACAGGGAGGGGAGGAAGATGGTAACATGCAGCCGGTCTGCCAGTGTCTCTGTAGGAGGCTTGGGGGGAGAAGAAAGGAGAGGATTAGCATCCTGCTTAGAGTATGGAGAGCCAGTGCTTGTGGCGAGAGAGAATCAGACGAGAAAAGGCAGTTAGAAAGAACTTCGTGTGTGCTGCTAGACCCCCAAGAGGACCGAGAACACGTGTTCAAGAAGGGAACTTTGCCAAAGTAGTTGAAGAGAGAAAGGCAGCTATTAGCATGGCTGCCCAGGCCGGATTTACTGCTGGTTTAGTCCAGAGCTGGTGTCAGGAGCGTAGCAGTTTAGCTGGAGATCAGAATGTGTCATTGCAGCTGTGGGCATAGGGGAGAAATGCAAGGAGGCACAGACCCTGGGGTGCAGCAGCGTGAAATCTACGTGCGTTGTTCTTGGAGCCCAGAACAAGTGGCACCAGCCTGTTGCTGAGACGATGGAGCAAATGAAAGGCAGATTCTCATAACAGTTTCTCTAAGGGTCATCAGGGTTTGCCTGACTTGCGTAGAAGAGCTACCAGCCTCTCTAGGTTCATGAGACAAGCTGAGGCTCCTTGTATGTTTATCCAGAGTGGATATGGCTGTTTGGATTAGCCAAGAATCAGCCGTGGTCACGCTGTCCTATTTTGTGGTTTAGATTCGCCAGGACATTGGCCTGACCAACCACGTGCCCTTGTTGAAGAAGTCCCTGGAACAATTCGTCTACCGAGTGAAGGCGATGCTGGCCTTCAACCACTGCCAGGAGGCGTTCTGGATGGGCATCCTTAAAAATCGGGATCTTCAGGTGAGTATCGCTGTACTGCTCGGGGCAGTTAAAATACAGGAAACGCCAGTGCTCGCCTTGCCCGGACAACCCCAACCCTGCCCTGGTGTGTGGGTAGAGCGAAAAGGCCAAGTTCAGCGTGACCTTATCACAGTGCTGTCTAGTGCAGCAGAAAAAGGCTTTTTATTTCATAATTAAGATTATTTTCAGATTAGAAGGACCTGAAGCTGTTGGAGCAGGTCCACAGGAGGCCATGGAGATGATCCAGGGAGAGGTGAAAGCTGTTTGAACAGCTCCTCACATGCTCTTAAATGTGGCTTTGACAGAAACCAGTTCTGACCAACTTCTTCATCTTTAACTGTGGAAGGACAGTCCACACAAACCCTGCTTTTAATTCCAATGTTTATTTAACTCCTGGAAAGGAAGTTGTAGTGAGATGGCGGTTGGTCTCTTCTCCCAGCTAACAAGTGATGGGATGAGAGGAAACGGCCTCAAGTTGCGCTGGGGAAGGTTTAGTTGGATATTTAGGAAAAACTTCTTTACTGGCAGAGGCCGCCCAGGTCAGCAGAGCCTCTGTCCCTAGANTCTGTGGACAGTGCTGAGAGCAGTGCGGCTGAGGGCAGTGAGGATGATGGCGCTGGCCCTGCTTCTACTGAGGCCTGAGGGGCGAGGGCACGGGCAGGGTGGCTCTGTGCCGGCAGGGGTGTGTCTGATGTCTGTGTGTCCATCTGTCTGTGTGCAGCCCTGCACAGGTGTCTGTATCTGTCTGTGCAGACCTGCTCGGGTGTGGGGTGTCTGTGTGTCTGTCTGTGTCTGACTTCTGTCTGTCTGTATTGTGTGCAGCCTTGCACAGGTGTCTGTGTGTCTGTCTGTCTGCAGCCTTGCACAGGTGTGGTGTCTCTGTCCGTGTGCAGCCCTGCACAGGCGCCTGTGTGTCTGTATGCAGCCTTGCTCAGGTGTGGGGTGTCTGTGTGTCTGATGCCTGCATGTCTGTCTGTGCGTGTGCAGCCCTGCACAAGTGTGGGGTGTCTGTGTGCAGTCCTGCACAAATGTCTGTGTGTCTGTCTGTGTGCAGCCTTGCACAGGTGTCTGTGTGTCTTTCTGCAGCCTTGCTCAGGTGTGGGGTGTCTGTGTCTGTGCAGTCCTGCACAGGTGTTTGTGTCTCTGTCTGCAGCCTTGCACAAGTGTGGGGTGTCTGATGTCTGTGTGTCTGTCTGTGCAGCCCTGCACAGGTGTCTGTGTGTCTTTCTGCAGCCTTGCACAGGTGTGGGGTGTCTGTGTGTCTGATGCCTGTGTGTCTGTCTGTCCATGTGCAGCCCTGCACAAGTGTGGAGTGTCTGTGCTTCTGTCTGTGTGCAGCCCTGCACAGGTGTGGGGTGTCTGTCTGTGCGGCTTTGCATATGTGTGGGGTGTCTTTTTCTGTGTGTTTGTGTGCAGGCTTGTCGTGGTGTTTGTGTGTCTGTCTCTGTGCAGCCTTGCACAGGTGTGGAGTGTCAGTGTTTCTGTCTGTGTGTCTGTCTGTGTTCAGCCCTGCACAGGTGTGGGCTGTCTGTGTCTGTGTCTGTCCGCTCTCAGCCCTGCGCAGCCGCAGTCCGTCTCTCTATCCGTGACGAGGCCTCCCGCGCAGCCGCAGTCCGCCTGTCTGGGCGCCTTCAGCCCCGCGCAGCCGCAGTCTGTCCCTCAGGGCTCCCCCGCGCAGCCGCAGTCCGTCTGCCTGGGCGCCCTCAGCCCCGCGCAGCCTCAGTCCGTCCTTCAGGGCTCCCCCGCGCAGCCGCAGTCCGTCGGTCCGTCTGTCGGCCCGTGGGTCGGTCTGTCGGTCTGCGGGTCGGTCGCGGGGCCGGGCGGGGGCCGCGGCGGCCATGTCGGTGCAGGAGGACCCGGTGCAGCGGGAGATCCACCAGGACTGGGCGAACCGCGAGTACATCGAGGTGATCACCAGCTCCATCAAGAAGATCGCGGATTTCCTCAACTCGTTCGGTGAGGGCGCGGGCCGGGGGGGGGGAGCGGCGCCGCCAGCCCTCACCGCCCGCCCCGCCCCTCCCCGCAGACATGTCCTGCCGCTCCCGCCTCGCCACCCTCAACGAGAAGCTCACCGCGCTCGAGAGGAGGATCGAGTACATCGAGGCCAGGGTCGGAGAGCGGGGACTGGGGGGGGGGGGCTGAGGGGTGGATGAGGGACCTGGGATGGGGGGCTCAGAGGGATGGGAGAGCCGGAGCTGGGGACTGTGAGGAACGAAGGGGACTGGGGGGAGAAGGGGGTAAGGGGAGAACTGGGAAGAGGGACTGGAAGGGACAGGGCTGGGAGGGATGGGGACTGGGAGGGATGGGGGGCACTGGAAGGGACAGACGGGAGGGCTAGGGCTGGGGACGGGGAGGGACAGGGATGGGGAGGAATGGGAGACTGGGAATGGGCACTGGGAGGGACAGGGGTGGGCACTAGGAGAGGTGGAGGGGGACTGAGACAAGGACTGGGAGGGATGAGGGGGAAAGGGTTGGGGTCTGGGAGGGATGGGGGACCTCCGACTGGGTGAGACACTGGAGAGGGGACTGGGAGGGATGAGGGGGACTGAGAGGTGGGACTAGGAGGGATGGGGACTGGAAGGGATTGGGATGGGAGAACTGAGGATGGAGATGGGACAGGAGAGACTGGGAGGGATAGGGGACCTGGGACTGGGGTGGGAGAGCTGGGGATGGGGAGTGATGGGGAGAGCTAAGGGACCTGGGACAGGGACTGGGAGGGATGGAGGAGAAAGGATTGGGGTCTGGGAGAGATGGGGGACCTCCAACTGGGTGGGACAATGGAGGGGACTGGGAGGGATGAGGGGAAAAGGGTTGGGGACTGGGAGGGATGGAGGAGAAAGGATTGGGGTCTGGGAGAGATGGGGGACCTCCAACTGGGTGGGACAATGGAGGGGACTGGGAGGGATGGGGAGGGCTAAGGGACCTGGGACAGGGAGTGGGAGGGATGGGGAGGGCGGAGAAGGAACAGGGATGAGGAAACCGGGGGGACTTGGGAAGGGGAGGGGGGGGGAGGGGGAGAGCTAAGGGACCTGGGACAGGGAGTGGGAGGGATGGGGAGGGCGGAGAAGGAACAGGGATGAGGAAACCGGGGGGACCTGAGACAGGGACGGGGAGGGATGGGGAGGGCTGAGAGGGAACAGGGATGAGGAAACCTGGGGGACCTGAGACAGGGACTGGGAGGGATGGGGAGCTGGGGATGGGAGTGGGAGGGATGGGATTGGGAGGGATGGGGAGATGAGTGCTGGGACTGGGAGGAAATGGGGATGGGACAGCTGGGGATGGGGGTGGAAGTGGGGATGGGAGGGATGGAGTTGGGTCTGGCAGAGCTGGGGATGGAAGGGATGGGGAGGAGATGGAAATGGGGATGGGAGGGCTGGAGATGGGACTGGGAGAGCTGGGGTTTGGGGTGGAAAGACTGGGGGATGGGGCTGTGATTGGGACTGGGACCAGGTCTGGGAGGGATGGGTGTGCAAGTGGGACTGGGGCTGGGCTGGGAGGAGAATGGGACTGGTCCTGGCTGAGACATCTCTTCCCGCAGGTCACCAAGGGCGAGACGTTGACGTAGACCCGGGGTCCCCTGCACCGTGCTGCTGGAGCACCGCTGCCCTGCTCCCCGCCCGGGGCCTGCCGCCACCACCACCGCCGCCTCTGCTTGTGTTGCCAATAAACCGCTGTGTTCCTGCCCTACGTGCTCTCTGCCTGCCTGCCTGGGGCTGGGACACGGGGTGCCCTGTTCCCTGACACCGTCTTGGATGTCCAGAACCTGTCCTGTAGGGTCCAGGCTTGCGTTCCTCCCCATGTGTGGGGTTGGTCATGGGATGGGCTGTGCTCAGCTCTGGGAGCCACCTGAGCAGCTTTTGAGGTGCTTCTTGCTCCTGCTGGGGTCACAGTGGAAAACCTGGTGATCCCTGTGGTTTGGAGGGCATCTCAGCCTTTTCTCACGCACAGTTGGGGCTCGGTGGGGACAGCGAGCTCACCTGGCGTGATGCACGCGTGACAGGAGTGCCCCTTGCTGGCAGCTAGGAAGAGGTGCCTACCCTGCCCTTTCAGGAGGCGAGTGGCAAGGAGATGGAAACAACTCTTCCCACCACTCCTCTCTTTATCTCGGTTTTTCAGTGAGTGGCAGACTTGCTGCTCATATTTTGGGTTTGTTGGTGTTGATGTCAGTAAAGGTCTTGCTTCCCAGCAGACTTTAAGTGTCTCAATATATTTTTCTCTGTCTTTTCCTGGTGGGCAACATGATGTTTGCAGTGTTCACCGGGCATTTGGATAACGTAATATTCTTTGTTTCTAAGGCTGGCAGGCTGACACGAGCTGATTCTTTTATGTCTAAACCTCAGCCTTCCTCTCCACTCAGCCAAAGGCAAATGGAGGTGTTTAAGGGATGGTTGGATGAGGCACTGAGGGACATGGTTTAGTGTTGGATAGGAACAGTTGGACTCGATGATCTGGTGGGTCTCTTCTAACCTGGTGATTCTATGATTCTATAACTTCTTTCTCCTGCTCTCCCATAAGAGGATGTTAATACTTCAGCGATAGTCTGGAGAGTTAGAGGAGGAGGTTGTAGTTATTACTTGTTTCTCTTCTCTCCATCTCTCTTTCTCTCAAAGGCGTTCAAAGTTTTAAACCAGAAACCTGTTTATAAACAAGTTGTAGCTGGCAAAATGCAGCGGGCAGCGGAGCATAAACCTCAGTTACAGCTTCACAATTGTTTAAATAGACTTTATTTTAATGAAAAAAATAGCAACTAAGTAAAAGCACGTAAGGGACTGATTTAACCAACTCTTTGGACAAAGGGCACAGCAAGAGGTGTCAGGAGTGTTTTAATCTGCCAGAAATGTGGTGACTAAAGGAGCAATTCCTACTCTCATTGTGTATCATCCCTGGGCCCCTTCTGGGCTCGCTTAGGAGTGTTTCTGTGTTTCTCATGCAACCTGCCTGGGTGACAAACCCACACGCATATTTGTACCCAATTAGGTCAAGCGTAAGAGCTGCTCAGCACCGCTCTTGCGTCTCTAAACCCTTCCTGGAAGCAATTTCCCCAGCACACAAAGAATGAATCGTAATTCTAACTCTCTCTGAGGACAGTTCCCAAGTGCAGACAAAATAAACCTATAAACAATAAACATTCTTATTCATTTGATGGTATTTTCCCAGGAGAACGTCACCTGCTTAAGTGTTAAGCATTACATGTAATTAAATACGTCAGGGCAGGTGTGACAAGGCATTTGTGGAAAAGCAGTGGTTAAAAAAGCCAACTCACCTCAAAACTGGAAAAGAGGGAAATCGATACACGCCAGCTACAGGAAATAAAAAAGTGTTTTATCTGAGTCCCACTGTCTCCAGGAAGATTGGTGCACGGAGCAGAAAGGAGAACCGAGGGAGGGTAAGTGACCACCTCTGTGTCTCCTCCCCAGGCACCAACCACACCAGGGTGAAAGTTACTTTAATTTGACAAACGACTTAGCGTGACCGCACCTTGTGTAATCGATTAACACCCTGTGCTATTGGAATGCCCCTGCTTGTCTCCTATGACACTCACTAGTGCTTTTCATACATGTTTTCAAGCCATTAAACATCCTGCTTGATAGAGGCAAAGGTTGCTGAACAAAAGGGATGTGTCCTATAGAAATGAAGCCAAACTCAAACCAGGGTTTTAATCCAGCAACTGAAAGGTTGGGTTACCTCTGAGTGGGTCTCCGAGGAGCTCAGGAGGGTGTGGAAGATAGAGAGATTCCACAGGTGAGAATACTAGGAGCCAAAAGCAAGAGACTGGCCTAAGAAAGGCTTGATTAATTGGTTAATTATCTCCCGTGGGGCAGCTGCAGTGAAACAGGTGAAAATGCCCGTTTCAGTGTAGCTGATGTGTGCTAGGTGCTGAGCTGGGCTTGTATTTTCTTCTCTTGCCTCCTGCCCCTGTTGGACTGGGTCAGAAACCTTCGTCTGGAGAAGGTGCAACTTTCTGAAGCAGAAAACAGCCCTGGGGTAGCTTCAGTTTAAGGTTGTGGTGAAGAAGTTATGTGTGGCAGGGGTGGATGAGAAGGGCTCAGAGGAGAGCTTGTAGGACAAGCAAAGCCAGAGGGATGATTTGTTGCAGGTTATTCTAAGAAAAGCAGTAAGGATTGTGAGGAAACAGTTCAGATCTCTTCCTCCTACCAGAGGACAGACCTGTAATTGAAGTAAATTGGTTCCAAGTGGCTTGAGAGTGTGGAACAGCCCACAGAGAGCGAGAGAACCAGAGCACAGGGGTGCTGCACGGCCAGAGCAGTCGCTAGCGTGTGGGGAATTGCCTGTGGGCGACTTGAAGATCAGAAAGATCTTTTCCTTTTGGGACCGTCCATTCTGGTGGAGTGTGAGATGAAAACCACTCATCCTCCTGCATGCCCCTCCCTGAGCCTGGGGATCCTTTGGCAGGAGGGTGGTGTGTCTGGGACTCTAAAGCTGCCATCACAGCATCCTCACTCAGCTTTACGGAAGCCCGTGACCCTTTAATGTCCCAGAGAGACCAAACAAGCATGTCTGGGCATCCAGGCTGAGCAGGAGCTGCCCTGGAGCAGCCGCAGACACGGATGGGGGATCCTGGTCCATCAGGAGGCCATCCAGCTCCTCTCCCTGACGCTGGTGGGATCAGCTCTTGGCTTCTCAGGGACGCGGAAAACACAGGAGGGACGTTTGGCTCCTCCTGCCATGCCTGGGGCACAACCACCAGTGTCTGGAGGACGACGTGGAGCTGCCACCGCATGAGTCAGGACGAGCCACGTGAGCCCCACGCCTGCCCAGCATCGCGCGCTGGGCTCAGCGCTGTGCACGCCCTGCGATCCCGACCCAGCGCACAGCCCTGCAGGTAAGTGCCAGGAGGGGTTTGGGAGCTTCTTGTGGTCAAAACTGAGGGTGTTTTGGGGTTGAGCCGCGGCTCTTGGGATGTGGCTGGGTTGTTGATCACTCCACGAGACAACACGATGCTGTAGAGTGGGTTGCAGCACCGTGGTAATGAGGCACAGGGCTTTCCTCTAATCTCTGTCTTCCTGACTGTTTTTCCCCAGCTTTTAAATTTACTTTTTTTTTTTTCTATAAAATCCTCATGGCAACCCTAACTCTATAAATAAAGGAAGATTTCTTTGCCTTAGCCTTACTCAGGCTACAAACATGGGTTTTTCTGCCTTCTCATGGGTCCATTTTCTTCCCTTCAGAGCTTTCCAACAGCCTCAGAGAGGAGCAGACGGCGCGTAAGGAGAAATCCAAACCAGGTAATTCCGAATGAAGTATGTAAACGCGTACGGGAGCGCTGCCATAAAACAGAGAGCAAACCACCCCAGGCTGGCAGGGCTGGCAGCACCTTGTCTGGTCTTGTTGTGGGAGCTGGGATTAGAAGCAAGAGCCGGTGGCAAAGGCTGGACGGGCTGTGCCTGCTCCCGGCTCTCGCCAGGGTCACACCAGCCTGGGGAGCTGCTCTCGCTGGGTCTCTAGCAGAATTATCTCACTGGTGTGTTGCCCGAGGAGACTAGAGTAGGGATGGTTTCAAGCTGAGCCGGCGTGGAACAGTTTTTGTTGTCACGTTGGAAGGAACCAGCAGCTTTCACCGTGGTCACAGCCCTCCAGAGCACCTTCCTGTGGAACCAGCCGCTAGGATCAACCCGAGACTTGCAGATGTGCTTTATTAACTGACAGTGTCAAAATACATGTAGTTGTATACATGGAAATGGTGGTAACTTTATCAGGGCGACGCTGAAGCAGCAGGTGAGACTTTTCTGGTAAAGCTGCTTCGTTCTTAAGTCTTTCACTGATTGTAGCGGGTGTGCAGGACACGGGGCGTGTTCTGCGTGTTTCTACCTGTTGTGTATCCTACAGATACTTCTTTTTTTTTTTTTAATCAGAGGTTTGGGACTGAGAAAGCATCAAGGACATTAAGCTCGCGGTTCCCCTGAAATGCAGATGAAGTCCTGAAATTCTTAAATATTTTGAAATGATGTTATTTATAATCTAGGAGTTTAAGCTTTTTATATTGAAAAAAATATATATGTCTTTTTACGAAAGGCAGAAAACACTTTTCTCTAAGCTTAATCCAGGCTGTGTAGAGAGAGGAAGAGATGTAGCGCTCGGTGTCAACGTGTGTTTGCTGGGTCTGATTTAGAGATTGGTGGGAATGGTTGGACTCGATGATCTCAGAGGCCTCTTCTAACCTGGTGATTCTATAATTCTGTGATTCTATGATTCTATGAAGTTGGTTTGGTTTCAGAGAAGGGCAGGGAGGGACTTAATTTTGATGTTTAGAACAAAATTTAGAAGGTTTGATGTCACATTATAACTTAAAAAGGAAGGCAAAGACAGTTTCAAAGGAAAAAGGTGTAGGATCGCGTGTTTTATTGTCTTGAAGTTAAACCAACCTTATTTCATTTCATTTATATTTTTGGCTCTCCGGTTCAACAATGTCACTCAGATCTATTTCTAAGCAAATAATCGTTGTGTTTTCCAGTTGTTACCTCACTTTCTAAACAACTGGGAGAGGTCTGACTGCACAAACTTTATTCTAACGAGCCAAAAAGCCCTCACTGTAATTAAGTTCTGATTTACTCTGGGGAAAGCAAAATGAGATCTATTGTTCGTGTCATTCTCCGGTGAGGTCATGGCCAGGCTGAAATGCCAGTATATCATCATCCTTCCCTCGTTATGAGGTATAATCAACTAAATCACTTGGAAAACATACGATAATTAAATGCCTCTACTTATCCTTTGTTTAGATCTGAGTTTCTTTAGAGGAGAACCACAAGGAAGTAATTGTCCATTGTCTGAGAGAAATTAGGTACTCGATTTCCTTGGTTACGTAAAACTTGGTGATTGATGGGGCTGAGCTGTGCTGGAGGCACAGAAAGGGAGAATTATAGAATCATAGAATAACCTGGTTGGAAAGGACCCACTGGATCCTTGAGTCCAACCATTCCTATCAAACAGAGAGAGATGGGAGTGGATGTTGGATGCTCCTGGATCCTCTCGTGGTGTCCAGGTCTTATCACAGCCGCGTGTGTAAATGCGTTAGGTGAACGCGTCTCCGTTGCTGATACAGCTGAGCAGCCTGGTTATTTGGGCAAACGAGCCATTTTAAGGTAAATGAGTGACAGCAAATGAGGTGGACGGCGTCTCCCCTGCCGTCAGCGTTGTATCTACTCTCCCTTTGCGCAGGGTAGGGCAGATCTGCTGCTGCTTCCCTGCTCGCGTTGCCTTTGGGATGATGCAAAGCGCAAGGCAGATGCTGCAAGGGGTTTGTGTCATAGGGAGAGCAACGTGCCTCCAATGTGCCAACGAAAGGGCCTTTGCTGGCTCGTAGGAGCCTCGAAGACAAAACCTCTTGAACCTCACTCAAAAGTAAAGTCTGTGGGTGTGTGTATATATTTTTATGAAATGGAATAAATCAATCAGACATCTTATATTTCT
>WAAB01020732.1:31912-60829 GCA_013389865.1 Piaya cayana | reverse complement strand
TTGTCCCCAAACCAGAACTTGATCAATGCAGGACGTTCAAAGAATCAAAAAGTTAAAAATGCGACTCCGGTATCGGGTGGCGCAGAACAGAATTTCTTGGCAAAGTTACTTCAGGGTTCAAAATCACTGTAGCAAAAGCCTGTAGCTCGTTTGGAGGACGTTTCCGTAACCATCCTGTTACATCTTTAGAAAAAAATTAAATTTGCTGCCAGGCAGTGGTTGCCTGGATGCAGAGTCCGATGTGAGTGAAATCGGCATCTAAAACGTGTGATGAATCAGCCCCCAAAGGCTTATATGCAGCAACAGCTTAGGGCTCTACTCCAGCGATCAATAAACAAAAGAGGGGAAAAAAACCTTCTGCCTTGAACACGTCATTGGAAGCCTGGTAAAATGTTCAGCTCTTCCTTATTTTTGATGATACAACTGGAGAAAGAACTGGTGCAGAGCATAATGCTCTGTACTTAAACCTCTAGAACTACCTACCTTGCTGTTACTCTGTTCTTTCCATGCATCAGTAAAGTTATCCCTAGGAGACTAATTGCCAGCTACAGTTGTTAATTGGGGTATGCAGAAATCCTTCAGCATCAGGCTTGAGTAGATTGATGGTGCCTAGTGATGAATATGGTCTTATTATTGTAGCTGTGAACGTGCAAAGCACCCAAGAATCAAACTGCAGCTCCCTGGTGCTGCTGCTTTACTCTCCCCCTGTAATTCTGAGACTAGATGCTCTGGACTAGATGGAAAAGGATCCCCTAAAATAATTATCTTCTGTTAAAGCAGCCATTTGATTATGCTTTTTTAAAAAAAAGGAAAACAAACACCCTCTCTCCCCAAGACCCCCTTCCCCAAAAGACCAACCCCACAACCATCTCTTTTAGGGGTGATTTGAAAATTGCTCATTTGCTCTTTCAGAATGTCTTGCAGATCTTTCCTTCAAACAAACAGTTTTACAGATACTCTGCTCTGAGATCAGGTTTCAGATACAAGCAGGGGAACTCAAAATTCCTCAATTTCAGTGCTCCACGGCAATAAAAGACATCTCTTTTTTTTTTTTGTAGCGTACAAGAACGGTGGTGTCCATCAGTGGGCCGTGCGGTGGATGGGCATACGGAAGGATGGTAATTTTTTTCCAGCCCTTTTTGTTCAATTCGATTGATGTCAGCCCTGTCGAGTGTTAGTCCAGGAATAAGATCCCTGGCTCAAAAGACCTTTTGAAATAGACTTTGTTTGCTGAGTGATTCACTGAACCTTAAGGTGTATTGGTAAGGGTCACGCCTGCAGCTGCGCCCTGATTTTCCCTCTCTGTTTCAGATGAATTCTTTCATTTTGTCATTCTCTGCTTTGCAACTGGAGCTTTACTGATCTGCTACTACTACTACAAAGGTAAGACCCCACCAGGAGGATGAATTGTTGCACACGACAAAAATAAACAAAGGCAAACAGAGGAGGCTACAAAGATAACCCGAGGGCTGGAGCAACTCCCATACGAGGACAGGCTGAGAGAGTTGGGGTTGTTTAGCCTGGAGAAGAGAAGGCTCTGAGGAGACCTTATAGTGACCTTCCAGTGCCTGAAGGGGCTACAGGAAAGCTGGGGATGTGCTGTTCACAAACACTTGTAGTGATAGGACGAAGGGCAACAGGTATAAATTGAAGTGGGGCAGCGTTAGACTAGACTTAAGGAGAATTTCTTTGCTATGAGAGTGATGAAGCACTGGCCCAGGTTGCCCAGGGAAGTTGTGGCTGCCCCATCCCTGGAGGTGTTCAAGATCAGGTTGGATGGGTCTTTGAGGAGCCTGAGCCAGTGGGAGGTGTCCCTGCCCATGGCAGGGGTGGGACTGGATGATCTTTAAGGTCCCTTCCAACCCAAACTATTCGTTGATTCTGTGATTTCTTTTGTTGCCTTAGACTGGACCATTTCTCTTGGAACCGGTTTGATCACCTTCGCTTCCCTGGAAACCACTGGGATATACTTTGGCCTCGGTAAGTACCTACAGCAGCCAGTTCGGTATCAGCACTGAGGATACAAGGTCACAGAGTCATTAAACCACACAAGCCTTTAAAGGTGCGAGTGCCGGGACTCTAAATGATCAGGTAACACCACATTTACAGTTACACAGCCTGGCTGGAGACAAGCACCTGAGTGACAGAGGGGAGAGGTTGACTCATTTTTTCATGCTCAACGATCACAAGATCCTGAGTCACCTCTTTCTGCAGCGATGGCTGGATGCTTAGTTGCCATGACAATGTATAATTTTAGCAGTGAGGCTGATCTCCCAGACCCCCTCTCTAAGGTGCTGTGCACTCAGGCTGGGCATCCCGAGGGATGTAAAGTAGGAAAGGTGCAACCAGGAGCCAGTTTTGGCTTCCCAGCTGAGAACACAAGTCTCTTTGTAACCTCGTGGTTATATTTCTGGTAGGTTGTGGATGGTTCTCTCAGGAATCAACCACGTCACTCCTGTGTCATTAATGATGCTGCAAAAGTGCTTCTTTAAACAGTAACCTTGAGTTTATGAAGGTGGCAAAAGTCAGTGTGTGGGGTTTGTAACTTTTTTGTTTTATGTTGTGATCTGGCTTACCTTGAAAAAACAATGTTTGTTTTCCCACTTAGTGTATCGGATTCGGAGCGTACTTGACAGTTTCGTTCCTCTGATTGGCAAATTCAGGCTAACAGGTAAAAGTGATTTTACTGACTGCACCCATAGTCCCTAGACCTCCCTCAGCACTTCGTTGTGGTCAGGCCTTAAGACCAGCTTCTCTAAACTGCAATTTCCAATCCTCTTTTCCTTATTATAAAAAGAAATATTTTACCCCAGTCCATTACAGCCATGTGGATTTGAAAAGGAGTTAATTCTTGACTCTTTCCATGCGGCAGAGCTTTTTCACCTGCCCTGTATGGGCTATTAAGTGTTTCCTGATAAGGCTTGATGAAGAATTCTGTCTCAGTTAAAAATTGAGGGAGCGAGGTAGGTTTCTCTCTTGAGTTTTCAAACAGACACTGGTCACAAACACGGAATATGAAGAATGCTGAGAAGCCGTGTAGATGCGTGACAACCTGAAAACAATAGACCTGACAGTTGTCTTTCTTCCCTGTGCAGGAATGAGAAAAGCCGCCTAGGAGGAGCATTCCAGGAGTTCCACAACACCCCATCTTTGAATTTCTTGTCTTAAAAGAACTGCCTTATGAGGCAAACAAAAACATCATGGGTAATGTGAAATATTTAAATGTTACACTAGGGAGAGATCTCATTCCTTCTCTCAAAGCTGAAACTGCATTGGAGGGTCCCATTCTTCCTTTTGAAGTGATTCATGGCTCAGCAGAGTTCACATCTACATCTAGATGTAGGCTTATATTTAATTCCATTCAATATAAACACATTCCTCTTCCCTCCCCCCCATGTTCCTCTGCCTATCGTGTATCAAAACCAACAGAATTACCAATATGATCCTCTGCTGGTTCTGGATTAGGGTCTGGATGTTCCAGTAGGAATCTTGGCAACCACAAAGCCACCCCCTTTCCACCCCTTGTGATGCTGCAAGCCAGGCAAACAGCAGCTGGTTGCTTACACAGTTGAGCCCCAACAGTGCAGCGGCGCTGAAGCAGATTAATTCAGTGTGGCAGAACTCAATATAGTGGGTGTATAATGATTTCACCCAGTGAAAGCTGGGTGAGATTTTACAGGCAGCGACAGAACGGTGCAGTAATGAGATTATTAACAGCAACAAATTTCATCTCTTCCTCGGAGGGGAAAAAAATACAGTGCTTGAAGTGTCTCAACCCCCCAACATTTTTGTTTCTTTGAGTGAAATAAAGTGCAACTCTGACACCCCTTTCATTTCACAGGGATAGGTTATGCGCTGTTTATGTAGGGCTAGTGTGGTCATAGGCAGAACGCAAAGAAGTAGGATGCCTTGAGTAGAAATAGAAGCTCTTCACAGCCATAGAAGGATGAAGGCCACAAGTCAGACCCAAAGAGACGCAAACCATGAAATTATAATAAAATGTAGATCTAAAAGTCATTAATCCAAACAGCCCAGTTTGAGAGAAGCAATTTCAAGCCTTGCTTGAAACACTTACCTTTTAGTTGTACCTGATTTTAAATTCTGATCACCGGTGTTGGCAGTTCTTGCGTGTTTCGGTTCCAAACGCACATCCAGAAATATCAGCAATTGTACGCAGGCCTGTCCCAACAGGGCACAGCAGTTACCTAACGTGTCAGGGGTTAAATGGAGCAATAAGGATGAATACAAGGTATTTTGTAATATTTATATATATTATTTACGGGTCTTTTCAGGAATGGCCTGTCATACCAAAATACTGTATAGTTTGTGTTGTCCCTCTGCAAATAAATTCTTGCTCAGATCTGTGTAGCCTGAAGGTTTTTCTATGACTGAAAACATTCAGCTGTTATCCTGCTGCACAAAGCCCCACAGAGAGGAAAAAAAAAGATTAAAACATAAGTTTTTTTAAGCTGGTATTTTTATTAGAACTCTACATAAAGCACCTTCGCCTGCCTTAAACTTACAGTACTTCTCTGAACGCTGCTTTTCTGTAACGTGGCACAAGATGCTTCAAACTACTCTGCGTTTCTTGATTTGGACACTGCCACCTTAACAGCTTGCACGATGGCGTCTTTATCAATGCCAAACATCTTCAGGAGCTCGGCCGACTTCCCGCTGCGCGGTACGTGAGAGACAGCCAAGCGACTGACGGTGATGCCAGGCTCACCCACGACGGCAGCGCAAACTGCTTCTCCGATGCCACCTACGGAAGAAGCCAAACGCAACAGAGAGCGGTTACGCTTCAACAGGCGACACGCGGACTGCATGTGTACCTGACACAAAGGTCAGTGCAAGTTATATCCCCCAATTCATGTGCTTGCGAGAAATACCAGTCACAATACAGTTTTCATGAAATGAGAACAATCCCCAAGTTCAAAGGCATTCTGAGGACAAACAGCCTGAAGTACTTACAAATTGGCAATAAGAAACACAGAGCTCTACACGGCACAGAACTGTCAGAAAGCCCTCGTCACGTCAGCATCAGCCACCAAGAGCCAGGCTTAAAAATATAGTTGGACTGAGGAGTATTTACAAATGTACTTGATGTGCTAAAATCTTCATTCCCACCGTTCTCAACAGCATGTAAGTGCTCCATCTTTTCACAATGCCTGCACGTGCCGCTAGGCGCCTCTCTGAGTTATGTAATATATTCACAACCTTTGCTTAGAGCTCAGCTCAAACCGAATCACTATCAGCCACAGGCAGAAAGGGTGCAAGACAACTGCGTGGCAGCAGGACAGACATTGGAAACAGGAGCATTAGAGAAGGAGAAAACACAGGACTGGTGCCAAAAGCATGGGCTCAGAAACCTGGCAGGAGATACCCGGGTGCTGCACTTCAGTTAAGGCGTATCCAGGAGCATGAGGGCTTTGCACAGCTCCCACACATGTGACTCAACCAGTCAAACTTAGCCTCCAGCCAAGGCACCTCCATGGATGTGGCTGATAAGATCAGCCCAACGTGGGCTTGCAATGCGTTCAGGCTCGTGATGTGTGTTCGTTTAACCTTCCTTGACAGCATCTCCCAGGGAAAGCTGTGCCGGTGTAAATCGCACGTTCATCACCTCAGAGTGGGGCGATGTTGCCATTTTGCAAATCTACAGTAAAACACTCGTCCAGAATTGAAAGACAAGCTAGAAAATGATGAGGTTCAGAGTTACTGCTGCCACCCACCATCTGGAACAAAGGTGTGGTGTAACCAGCACTTACAGTAACACCAGATCACTTCAGACACCCGGCAAGACAGATGTTTCACCTTAAAGTAGGATAACAGTCTCATTACTAATTTCGATCAGCAGTATCTAACGCCATAGTTCACAGCTGCCCCTCTGCTAATTTCTCCATCTTCCTCCAAGAGGAGAGGCCTGACATGCAACTCCTACCAGCTGCTCTCTGTTTGCATATGGACTCATCTTTGCAGGACACGTTTGCATAGGCGAGCTCGGAAAACTGTGCAAACAAGGCATGTCAGAGAGCAAGCGGCAGCAGATTATGAAGTTAACTCTAGCTGGCAGCTGGTCACAAGTGGTGTTACCATGGGCTCAGCATTGGGGCCAGTTTTGTTTAATCTCTTTGTCAGCCATCTGGATGAGGGGATTGAGCGCACTCTCAGTAAGTTTGCAGACAACACTAAGTTGTGTGGGAGTGTTGATCTGCTTGAAGGCAGGAAGGCTCTGCAGAGGGATGCGGACAGGCTGGATTGATGAGACAAGGCCAATTGTATGGGGTTCAGCAAGGTTCAGTGTTGGGTCCTGAACATGGGTCACAGCAATCCCACGCAGCGTTCCAGGCTTGCGGAAGAGTAGCTGGAAATTTGTCCGACAGAAAAGGAGGCAAGGATGCCATTCTGAGACCGTTCTGTGCAGAATCACTGCACTGCAGCTGGAATTTAGAGTTTCACTGGGCACAAATGAATCAAGACTTCACTTGCATCAAGCACGCAGAAGTGCACACAAGGCATTACTGACCCGAAAGGCAGCCCTGATTAACCCATTAACTTAGGTAATTTTCAATTCTCAGTGCCATCTTCTAATCATAACAGTAACGAAAAAGGCTAAAACCTCTCTTTTGCTTTAACTGAACAACAGCATTAAGTTCCATCCTTCTCTCTCAGGTTAGGAAAAGCTGTGAGCTTCCAGCCCTCGGGCAAGAACCACCTGAGCTGTGACCTCCCCCATCCAGCTCACCTTCATGGTAATGGTCCTCAACAGTGATAATTCTGCCTTTGGTCGCTCTTGCATTTTCAAGTATTGTCTTCTTATCCAGGGGTTTTATAGTGAAGGGATCAATCACACGGATGAAAATTTTTTCTGCGGAAATAGAACGGAAGTATTTGCAACATGAATTTGGAGAACGCCAAGACAATCCAAGCGGTTTGTGCAGCCCCTGCAATCTTATATAAATCCCACGTATTTGTATTGGTGGCTGGCCTACCATAGAAACCAAACAACCCTGACTTTAGGATGCACTCATCCTTCATGAACGTTGTGAGACAAAAACCTTAAGGCAGAAAAGCCTTGAATAAGTGACTCAAGGTCACTAGCAGTGCCTGTTCATAGAACAGTGACTTAAGTGGTGTTTCCACAGGTAAGAACAGAATCCAGCCTTCTCAATCAGATCGCCAAACAATTTCATTACTAGACCTTTATTTTACCTTTAACTTTATTCTCAAATCAAGCAGAATTTCCTCCTCCTTCAGTTCGTGGGCATTCTGAATTGTTCACACAGGCTGCCCACCTATCAGGTTTGCCTGTTTGAACTGCCCCAGACCTCATTGTGGCATCCTTAGGTTTGGCATCAAACCCAGAATTTGTCCTGGGAGAAGGCAGGCTCAGATTCCTTATTAACGCTACATACAAACAACAATTGTTCATAAAGAACAATTAGATGAGGTTTTGTCTGATCTTGGCTCGCTGAACACTGAGCCAACTCTTATCAGACATAAAGAAGCCCTATGTTTTGTTGACAGTTTTGTGGCTGAAGGCTCTTTAGCAGCCAATATATTTCAGGTGTTAGACACTGCCTCTGCGCTGAGGGATCATCTCTCCATTATTCACATTTCAAGATCAGCAGAGTATTGCAAAGCAGAGAACCAACAACAGTTCTTAAAATATAACTTTGGCTCAAGGTCAGACAAAATACCTGTCCACGCAGACAGAGTGCAAAAAACTACCCACAAACCACAGGCCACATTCATTATATAATCTGCTTGTAATCTCTTCCTGGGTGTAGGCTACTGACTCACAGTGGATTTTAATGGTTTCTTTATCTTATAATTTAATTGAAGGAATTTTATCATTGCTGTGGAACGTTAGTGCATTTGAGCACAATCATAGAATTATTGCCTCCTACACTTGCAAAAAGTTGATGCATTCATTCAAAAAACCCAGGTTAGCAGTGAACCACGTCTCCAGTGCCTACCAAGAGCACACACCGTGCTGCGTGTTGTTAACTGGCCCCAGCCTGACTGCACTGGGTTGTGCTGATACCCTAGACCCCCAGACAATGTGCCAGGGAAGGATCGTCCTTCTCCTTACATAGTTACTCAAAGATTCTGCCCGCAGGGCAATTTCAGACAGATTAGCAATTCTAAGGAGACTTTGATGTGATCAGTTTGGCAATTTTCATGGCTGCTAATGCTGCTAAGCTAACTAAAACCTACTCATTAGGCAAGATTGGCAGATATTAGACTCTGTTGCACTCTATCAGCTTAAGAGGTGACAAGCTGTCTGTAACATTTTAATTAATGTTTACCAGTACAAAAGGTGAGCAGTTCCCATGAGTGGTATCGATTTCTTTCCTGTGTTATACGATAAAGTAAGGGAAGAAAAAAAAGCCCCTCATAATCCCATCACCTTTTCGCAGCTGCTCTGCTGCAGCCAGAGCCTCGTGCAGAGTGACTCCTGCTCCGATCACAGTCACTTGGTCATCCTTACTCTTCAGAACCACCTGCAAGAAAACATTTCCATGTATTTTTAACAATAAATTCTACTGATATTTCTAATATCTCTAGAAACGTTATTAAAAAGAGCAAATCTTTGGCATTGGAATGCTTTAGAGGGAAAGGGCTTTTAGAAGTGGAACTTGGCATATTTTTTTCTGATACTGTTTATCTGGGCAATATTTACCTTTGCCTGTCCAATGTGGAAGTCCTCGTTGTTGTTGTAAATGACAGGATTTTCAGGACGACTCGTTCTTATGAAGCAAATGCCCTGTTTCCAAAGTAATAACAGTTATAAGTTACAAAAAAATAGAAAGGTGTTGACATTCCAGTTTGTAAACCCTATGAATCAACGCAGCCAAATGACTGCTTCTGTTTTTCTGATTTTTACCCTTCTATGATAGCTCAATTCTGACCCCGGAGATACCACACTTAGGAGTATGCTTTTTGCAAGCTTGCTAGACCAACAAGCATTACAACTTGCCTTATTTCTGAGCCCATTTGGACCCAAACTGCAATCGCTATGTTATCATTTACGATTCCCCAAAATCTAGCCTACGATGTTCCCCACTGTTCATTCTGCATAGCCTGGACAGAGTGTCTGCAGCCTTTCGATGCAAAGAAAACATCCCACTGCCACGCTGGAGACTTTGAAAGAATTTATGTGGGTAGAGACATGCAAGAAATGTGCCAGAAGCAACAAAAGCAGTACAAAAAAAAATAAATTATTCTCTGGCTTAGGAACACTGCAATGCAAACCTTGGTGTTGGCAGCTATTTCCACTGCTTTTTCAGTGGCTACAGCATCACTGGGATAAAACACGGTGGCATTGGGAACAGCCCGGAACATGCCCAGATCCTCCAATCCCATCTGAGATGGCCCATCCTCACCTAAAAGAATGAAACCAGGGTCATAAAAGAGTAAGTGCACATCTCTGACAATTAATTAATATAGCAGTGAAGTTCAACGTAAACCAGAAAGAAAACAGAAGTATAAAATCAGGCACACACAGGACATGCAAGTCTACCTGCTTGAGAAAAGAATCATCTTCTCCTTAAACTTGGAACCATCTAAACACTAAATAAAGATAGAAAGAGACTAAAAAGAAAGAAAACTGGGGTTAAAAATAAAAAAATAGAAAATAAAGTTTAACAATAAAACCACACAAAAAGAAGACAACCAAAGCAGGGAGGGTACAGATACAGAGACAGGGTCACAGGACAGCTGAACATCTTCAGGTGTGAGCACTGAAGATGCACAAGGAAAATTTATGCTTGTCAATGGTATTTGTCTAGATTTAAAGTGCTGGAAATGTGGAAGGAGAAATGCATGTGTTCCATCAGAAATCATAGAATGGTTTGAGTTGGAAGGGACCTTAAAGATCCTTGAGAGTGCGCTTGGTACAACTACTCTCAAATTCTTAGGCTCACTTGAAGATTACATGAAGGGTATGTATATGCACCATAAGAAGTGTTTTAAACATTATTAGGGAATCGGTGTTAATTTAACAATTCACGTGCTTTATAGCCTAAAATGAAGACCTATAAAAAAGAATTGTTAGCCAGAACATGTGCTGGATGCTATGATTTTCTATAGTTAAAGAAACAACCACCACAATGCCCCCCGCCCCCAGTGACCTTATGTAACGGTGCTCTGGGAATGGCACCGTTCCCAAACCAACCATGCAAAGAGTTCTGAATCCAGTCATGTCTCAGCCTGCAGAGCCAAGCGGGGAAATCAACCTTCCCACATGCACCCACTACCTGTTACTCAAGAAGGACGAGTTGGTGAGGAAGGAGGAGAGTGTTTTCACAAGAGCAGCACAAAACTCTGAAGAACTTTAAACATGTTAAAGAAATCAATCATTGAACTCCGCCACTCTACATTACTAATTAAGTAAGCATCAACCAGGAAAAGGGGCATCTCGGCTTTCAGTCATGACATGATAAAAATTCTCAGCATCACAGTTTCTAAATCTGTGTGCGCTCCGACCAAACGCGTGGGATATCAGTGGGTATTTTCCTTTTCTAAAATGCACCCGCACAATGTATACATAGAAGAAAAAGTGATATTTTAAAGGACAAAGTTAACAGGGGTCTGAATCAGAGTCTTGCCCAAGATAAAGAGAGCACTCACGCTTGTCCAGCTTTTGCTAACGTGGTGCCAGTAACACCAGCGTTCACAGTTCTTACTTGTAATTTGCAGACTGGCACTAAGGTGAGTTTGGCCCCAAGTGCACCTTTACGAAAATCCAGATTGATGTGGTTTTAGAGGAATGCAGATCAAAAGAGAGTAATTTTCAACTACATCTGCAAAACCTACGTTTATATCTTAATACACAAAAGTATAAGTGCTTACTTAACGTGAACAGTATCAAATACCTGGTTGTCTCAACTGATAGTTCTATTTCTGACACATGCACACTATAATTTCTTTCCCTATATGTTCAGTTTGGGAAATACAGATTTTCCATTATTCACTTATGACCCTGAAAACATATTTAATGTTTCATTAGATGTGTTGGTCCATCAGCAACTATTGATGTAGGAATGAACTTAGTACAAGTTCAGGCGGTCATGATGATAGCTATTTCTCATAAATTTAATGAGTTCAAATTTCAATGCAGAAGCAGCCCATGTCTACCTAGAACCGCATACATAAAACCTCAGTTCTCACCACAGATCCAGTTAAGATTCTGACTTCCCAAAGTTCTAACAGGAAACACATTTAATTCACACCCTTCCATTTAAAATTGAATTTTCTAACTGCTAAAGGATTGCTCTGAATTACTTTTTTTTACAACTCAGTTGCGAAACTTCGGGTTCAAATTCTTTTTTAAAAAAATTAAGAGTTCAAGCCTCAAACAACTCTAAAAATCTAAGTTTGCGCTTCATAATCACAGCTCCCAGCAGAACATTTCAAGTGCTGAAAACTGAAGCTTCTAAGTGTAGTTCCAGGAGGTGCTTCAGGCAATCCAAGGGAGTTTTGTCTTCCTAAATAAGCAAATAATAAAGCTAATTGGCTTTTGGATTAACACCCTTTACCGCTTGCTTAAACTGGATTGAACAAGACTACGACGAGGTGGGAGGACTGATTTTAAAAAGAGGCTTGTAATAGAATCCCTCCCTTAATGACTAACGCAAGCCATAATCTGATATACTCTCCTTACAGACTCCACTCCTGAAGCATATTCTACAAGGCTGCGTGTTAAGCTTGAGGTTCTAGATGAGACTACACGCATTTATAAAGCATCTCTGAGTCTTTACCAATATTACAGGTCAAATTAACTACCTTGCTTTAAACAAAAAACCCAACCCTCCTCCAAACCACGCTGCTATTAAAGCAACTGGAAAACTGATGTATGCAGAGCGCCTTAATTTACTACCCCTGTCAGATCTCCTTCTCTCTCCTCTATAAATACCTACTAGTCTTTTAAGCATGAATGTCTACCGGCATCTTCCTTCTTGGCATGCAAGTCTAGTCCTGTTTTCATGGGTGATGTCTATGCATTTTATTAAAAAAAACAAAACTCCTCTCCTCCCTCAAAGCCAGGCTAAACCAAACACCGATATGATCTGACATGTACCAAACAGTTTATGATGGGAAGCTAAGACCAGAGAAAGGTACCGCCAATTTCCTGAATCACATAACAGCTTCACAGCTCCTGTTTCATTAGTTTTAGGTCTTTTTAATCAACACATTAACTGCTCCAGGAGTAAGAAACGAGGTAACTTGAAGCAATTATTTCAAATTGGTGATCTTCAAAGGCATAAAAAACCAAAAATATTTATTCCTTGCATATGGTTTATGAGGTTGGTGGACAAGAGCATCTATGCAAGAATAAATATCAGTTTCTCACTTTAGAGACTGGGAAACAAAGGTACAGTAAGGACACGACTACTGTCATCACAGAGGACATGAGATGCAAAGATGGAGAGGAATCTAAGCACCTCACTTTTGAATCCTTTTATATCGCTCTATACTTGTAGAGTAGAAAAGCTTGTAGCTTTTATCAGCCCAAACTGATAAAAGAAAAAAGGTAGGTAAGATGACGAAGGTTTGAAATCATTTTCTTTCTAAATACAAGCGTGTCTAAGAAAAATGAATTGCAACTACAATTTCTTCCTACGAATGCTGCCACTGTTATACAATTGCAGCTACATTACCGATTGTCTCCACAAAACCCACAAAACATTATCAGTTGGACTTGTAGACCCATCACTAAATGGATGAGAACTGCTAATAAATAAGCTGAGACTGCCCTTACCAATGGAAACACCACAGTGCGACCCACAGAGGTTGATGTTACTCTCGGAGATGGCAGCCATGCGGATCTGGTCGAACGCCCGTGTGAAGAAGGTAGCAAAGGTGCTGGCAAAAGCAACAGTTCTGTCACGAGTAGCACAACCGACTGCAACGCTCACCTGAAAAGAGGGAGATCGTACAGGAACAATGAATTCCTCACCTACCGATTGTTTCCAAGGATCACCTACAGGACTACCCACCACAAAACTTTAGCAAAAAGCTCTCCACGTGGATGAAAACTCCCTGCCCAGTCCTGCTCCTAATTGCTGGTCTTTCCAAAAAACAAAGGAGGCAGCTCACTCTCCCAGTATCTATTCCCTAGCATCTCCTCTGCTCCTTGCCTCAACTGCTTGCTGTTACTGTTGATCCTTACTGGTAGGGGGTTTTTTTTGGCTCTATCTGCTCCAAGCAGTCATTTGCAGAGTTTTAAGACTTATCTCCCCTCTTTCTTTTCCTGGATCAAAGGCTTACACTTTCAGTCCAAAGGACATGTTTTTACTATCTTCAACAGATAAAAAGTATCATTACTAAGCGGGAGCGGATTTCTCTGTTTTACTTGTACTGATACTTACTAAAAGAGCCCCTCTTCAGCAAGATGGAAGTTGGAACAGGGTCCTTAAATTGTCTGTTGCTAGAGCTACCCCATACACTTATTTTGTACCTAACCGGCCTGCTCTTCACAGCAAATATCTCCTACGCTGCCGTAATTCCAAAATGCTCGACTCAGGCTCATGAAACCGTCCTAGTATAAAACTTGCAAGAGACAGTCCATGGGCATCTTTGGTTAGAAATCATTAAAAAATTCTGCCTGAATTTGTGTCTTTAATTGCATTTGCTTCAGGGAACACATACAGGTGGCAACTAAAGACTCAGTCAAACCGCTGAGTTACCAAATTATTTTAATCCTTTCTGTACAAATGCCATCAGATAAGATTTATTAACCAATCCAAGAGGTTCTCTGTCCTCATCTTTATAGCTCAGCCTAGCAAAGACCTCACGGTCACATTGTGACGCTCCATTTTCCATGAAGAAACTAAAAGAACTACAAAGCCTTTTCAGAGTCATATTTCTACATATCAGACTGTGGAAAAACCCAAGAGACCAGTTACCATGTTCTGTTCAGCAATGTAGCATTCAATGTAGCGACTGGGATGCTCTTTCTTGAAAAGCTCTGAGAAGGTGGAGTTCTTTGTGTCTCCATCCAAAGCAATCACTCGATCGTTAGCATGGCCCAGTTTTGCAAGCGCAACACCATAAGCTTTGCGGGTAGCCCACTAGGGAAAGAAAAACACAGTGTTACTGTCATAACTTTTTGTTAGACTGTTAGACTCTTTCAACCCCCATCTTATTGTTTTTCCATGACTGCATGCTCATACAACTTAACACCATTTTCAATATCAGCAGTAACAAAAGTGCCCACGAGAACAGTGACACACAGAAGAGTAAACAACAAAAAAAAAATTAGTGAAGCATCAGGAAATACATCTGTGCTGAAATCTCCAACTCCCTACCAGTCCAGCTAGGAAATTCTGAAAACCTTTGTTTCCAAACACGGAAATTCACTGAACTGCATGGATTTCCTTTTATTTTTAAATGGACGTAAAATAGTTTGGATAACTGATAACGATCACAAAATGAAGAAGAGTGATTTGAGTCTTTATATTTTAATACATTCTTTCAGACCCAGTAAGGTGAATGCTGGTGCATAACACAGAGAGGTAGATGCTTACCACAATACTCAAAACAGAAGAAAAGAGGTGAGGAGTTGAAATTGTGGCAAGGGATAACACGAAGCCTCCTGCCACTCATTAAACAGTCTCACACATTGAAGATACCCGACAAATAGTGAAAAAAGAAAGGGTGTACCTTTTCTCCCACTTTGTAGGTTGGTGGGGATGGCATCTTAATATTTCTAATATTTACTACAGGTGCATCTTCCTCTGGGAGAGCTGGAGAAAGCTTTTTCTTATTTTGGATTCTGTCGTCTATTTCCTGAATGACTTGCTCAGCCATGTTTTTTGGAAGGGGCTTTCCATGCCAGCTTTCCTTATCTTCGACACCTGCATATTTAAAATTACATTGCGAATAAGAAAAATATAAAAACTATTTAGATTTTTAGCTGCAAATTTTACCCAGATGAAAGTACAGGGGAGTACAACAATCTCCCAAGGAAGAACTTCCCTATTATTCCCAGTGTAAACAACAGTATTCAGTTTCATTAACACTTGTGTTTAAATATGTATGAGAAATAGCCAAATCTTACAGACAAGTGACAACATTTCAGCATCTTCTACTGAAATAGTTTTCCAACTGGCACCTCTAAAAGGCCTGAAACCAGTGTGAACAGTTAACACGAAATCTCAACCGTTAGGTCTAAGCAAATAAACTCATCTAAGTTTTAAACAACAGTTAACCAAGCCGTCTAATTCAAACAATACCTAAAGTTTTACAGCTCTATTTTAATAGCTTCTGATGATTCTTATCTTTGTGCACCCGGCACCAGCAGCCAAATCACCCCTCTGGCTGATATGCTGCTTTTCACTGAGTCACTTAGAATAATGAATTTTTCTGCTTGCTTACTCAGTGAAAAGAAATGAAGATATTCACTCCTGTTATTAACATTTTTCTGGTCAGAAAGATGACTGCTGCTAGAAGCTGTAGCCGAACACAGCAGCCCCT
This sequence comes from Piaya cayana, assembly GCA_013389865.1. Lineage (NCBI taxonomy): Eukaryota > Metazoa > Chordata > Aves > Cuculiformes > Coccyzidae > Piaya > Piaya cayana. Next base: position 45,346 of record WAAB01020732.1, on the reverse strand, counting down.
GACACGCTAAATATGCATATGCTTCAAACCACACGAACCCTTCAAAAGGATCCCAGAGGCACCAAAATTCAAACAGCTGCTAACCTATGAAATAATTTCTAGGATTAACTGTATCCTGTATCTCAACGAATTATACGTCAGATCATGTGAACTATCCTGCAGTACGATCAGGTGGCTTATGTACTGTGTCTAATGCAGCTTTGTTAAAATAGTAAACACAACATCCCTCCTAATTTTCCACGCATTTATACTGCCTGGCTATAATGAGCAGCCTCAGCTGTCTGCAACAAGGGAGCATGGAGCTTTTGTGACAAAGTTCCTCCCTTCTCTGTCTCGGAGTAGTTTTCCCTGAGTCCAGGGACCAAGAACACACCTAGAAGTTTGCAGTTTTCAAGACCGAGTCCTGTGGTCCAATGTTCTCCTCTGTGCTCAGACATCTTCCTGCCCAGAAAGGGCTTTTAAAAGAGCAATAACTCAAGGACGGCTGAGAGCAGAGGAAATCTACTCCACAGTTGGTGACCTGAAAAACCCCAGTCGATATGGAAGTGCACCTGGCAGGATAATGTGAAGAACTGTGCGCCACATCTTTGCCTGTTTCCCATGAAGCATCAGTACAACGTCCTCCATAGGAAAAGGCAACAAAAGGAAAAAAACAAGAGGGAGAAATTCTGAGTTTTCAGACTGTAAGTTAGTATGAACCAGTCAAAGAGGTCATAGGATACCAACTTCTTTCTAACATATGGAACATTGGACTTCTATACTGTTTAATAATTGCAGCTTTACTGCTGCACCACGTGCGCATTATTATATACACACATGTATGAAAAGCTACAGATGTTTTATTACCTGATATGCCTTTGCCTTTAAAAGTCTTCGCAATGATCGCTGTCGGCTGATGTTTGGCCTGGCCAAAGGCTTTGCAAAGCTCCTCCACACTGTGTCCATCAACAATGATAGCGTGCCAGCTAAGAACACAAACACATCAACGGTCTTAGCATGTGACGCTTCTGGTGATTAGCAATAACAATAACAAATACTAACTTCATTCCAATGCCGTATCTTTTTAAGAGACTCAAAGTATGCCAGAAACAGGAACTACCATTTGAGATGATAAAATATCATTGTTTTTATAAGGCAAAATGAGTCACAGGGGGATTAACAGCTCCTAGCAAAATTCACAGCCCATAAATAACGCAGCTATCTCCGATTTCTTCAGAATTAATAGCCATTTTTAATCAAAGGAGCAAATCAAACATCTTGAATTGAATTCAAGAACAGACAATGGAAGTTGATTAAAATAAAAATACTCCATCATCATTATTTGCATGGCTGCTATTGTATCTGACAGGGGTTTTTTTCATGGACTTTTCCGTCTACACAGAAATATACATTTCTAAACTAAATGGAAGCCAATATGCAATAAATTCTCTTACAAGGAATGGTTTCCATTTCCTTTTTTCTGATCTACTTGCTACACTAGCACATTTGGTCAGAGAAAGAATTATAAAATCTGTATTTAATATGATAAAAGCTGCTTTAAGATCCACTAATAAATTCGTCTTAGTAAGCAGTCCTCTTTTTTTTTCTTCTAAACAAAAAAAATCTGCCACTTCTAATATTCCTGCTGCAGAAATAAAGACAAGCAAAACCAGGCATTATGAGAGACCATCTTTCTTGATGATGGCAACCTTTAAGAGCTGAAAGCTCATTTGACAAATTCTGAAAAGCAAATAAAACACACAGTCTCAAATGGGAGACTATACTGAACTTCTTGTACGTACCCAAAGGCTTCACAGCGTTTCTGGTAGATTTCGACATGATGCTGCAGAGGGGCAGGGTCACTTTGTCCGAGACGGTTAATATCAAATATGGCAACAAGATTATCGAGCTTGTAAAACCCAGCAAAGGCCATTGCCTCCCAAACAGAGCCTTCAGATAACTCTCCATCTCCAAGCAGACAATACACTCGATAGCTAGAAGAATAAAAAAAAAATTGAGTTTGATGTGTCAGCACAACTGAATCAAAAGCAAAACCCCTCTAACAATTCAAAGTGAGAACTCACTGCTTTTTCTATTCCAGACTCAACTGCCACTGCTCAATGGATTCACCTCAGATAACCTTACATAACTCAGACAAATTAAAGTGCTTTTGAGCTGCTACACCTGAAAAAAATAAGATGAGAAATACTGTGCTTATTTGCAAACTTCTGTCTCAAAAAAAATCAGGTCTTAAGCCTCCTACTGAAAGCTCTGAACGAAAAGGCCCATTAAACACTGTCACTGTGACTCAGCAACATCACTAACAATGCATGAAAGGTTACTGTCTGCTTCCTCATTCCTACCCTATACTCCCTGAAAAGACGATCAATAATTTAATTTCAGTAAACTATAAACTGGGGATGAACTCATCTCTGGATTAAAATATGTGGTGTAATCAAATTCAGAATTGAGGAAAAAAAGTAACCAGTGTGATAGGGCTTTGTAGACCTAAGATCCAAAGACTGAAGCTTTTTATTTTGGTAAAACTCACAAGGGGAGCTGCCTGATCTCTGAGGGAAACAGCTGCAGTATTTTTTTAAATACCGTTCTCTTTTCTTGAATGACAAAGCTTTATAAATGTTTATCACCTATCAAAATAAAACGAATAGCCAATTAGCCTTTCAATATATGACTTTAAAACAAAATAATCAAGATGGTGATTAGCAGGATTTTTTACTAGAATTTAAGCTATAACAGACTTTTGATCTGAATCCCTCCTGCCTTCAGCTAAATCTGAACTCCTTCCACATAAGCTGCTCCCCAGCACTGCATGCAAGACCACCTTTTTCTTCTGTCATGTAAGCATTCGTTAGATTTTTTCCACACGTAGCATCTGCTAAACTCAATTAAAATCAGCAAGTCATCTTTCACAGAAATGATTTCAAGCTAGTGAAGTGTAGGACACATTAACTGGGCAGCCTGCGCTCGAATGTACTAGAACTGTCACATAAAATATATCAACTACATCAGGCAAATATTTTCCTCCTCATACAGATTTGCCCTTAGACATCTACTTTTCTTGTCCATAAAACAAATGGCAGAAGCAGCCATTTTCGTCCCTATGGAGTTGAGTGCCTTTCTGATAACATTTTGAAGCCCTATTTGATGATTCAATGCCACCATTATTAACCACAACGGTTCCTTATCTAGAAAAAATGTTCTCCACTATTTGTCACACGACTTTGAACAGACACACCTCTAGATTGTGTTTTTCCTTCTAAGGGGACACATGTTAGACTCAAAATGGCTCTCAATGACCCTCTGAAAGTCTGAGGTTGCTCCAACAGCTTTAGTGTCTTTTCTGTTTGGGAACATCACTCCGCAATGCTGTCAGGTTGCAAAAGGAACACACGTATGCACTAATCCTCGCTAATCTTTAAATTCCTGGCAGTTTCACTGGCAATGGATTTGTAATTATCAGGCCAGTAATCTATAGAGTTTGAAACTAAATTTGGTAATGGAGAATGGAATAAAGGAGAGTGTTTTTTCTCCTGACTGAGATAAGAATATAACTTCTTTTCACAAAATATTCCCGTTGATGTCTATAATAATGAAATATAGAATCATAGAATCACCAGGTTGGAAGAGACCCATCGGATCATCGAGTCCAACCATTCCTAAATGTATCTATGGAGATGGAATTACCTGGCTCTGTCAAAGAATTTGCCAGTGTACGCCATTCCACACGCAGCACCAAGGCCCTGACCGAGGGATCCAGTAGCCACATCAGTGAACACTTGTCTCTGAGAAGAAAACGACAACAATTATTTTACAGTTAAGAAATAGAACTCTGTTACAGTGCTAGAAGGTTCAATAGACATCAAAATTCAGCTTCTCAGCCACAACAGTACAGCACAAGTCCCTCCAAACCTTGTCCTGTTCCCCTCCTCTCCCTCCAATAGCATGTACCTTGATCAGTGTCACAAGCTAACTAGGCTCTTGGAGAGCGAACCTACCATCCTGGAATTTCTCAGCTATGCCTGGGGTGGTAACAGTTAAGAACTGATAACTTGGTGTAAAAAACAATCCATTGAAACAATCACCTACGAATGGCAAGATAAAACGAAGCGACCAAACTGGATATAAATTCTTCAAATACTTCAAAGCTTCCTAAAGGACAACAAAAGCCACTCTGGAACTTCACATAAACCTTTTCTAAATGGAGAATGTTGACATATAGGACTGTAGGGGAATTTCACTACAACAGTAAAGGTCATTTTTGCATGCTCAGTCACAGACAGACGTTGATGCAGCTATGAACTCATAAATATCATCATCCTTCTTAAAAGTCTTCATCTTTCCCTATATTGTAGCTGGCAACCAAGAATTGCTACAAAATCAATGCACTTCTCGTTTTACAGAAAACACCATCTTATATCAAACATTATGAGCACTCACTGGTACTGGGTGTCCTTCTAAGACAGAATCAATTTTCCTCAAGTTCAGTAATTCTGCTTCTTGTAGAAAGCCAGCCTCTGCCCAAGCAGAATATAAAATTGGTGCTGCGTGACCCTGGAGAGGAAACACAAATTTTAAACAAAGTACAAGTTTCACAATATCCTAGTATCAAGGCAAAATTCTACATAGTGACACAACCTGGAATCAGGTTCTTACATCCACTAAAAAGGACCTGAGTTATAAAACACTTTTACAGAACAACACTCTCACTGATGCTTGTTTCCAGGTCCCCCATGTCCCTGCTTCAAGCACCCCAGAGAGCTGACTACAGGTAAGACAAAGAGTGCAGTACACTCGAAGGTTATTTTGTTTGTCCTCCAGGCAATCAGCATGGAAGAGTAAGAAGGTGTTTGTCAGCCACGCAGGTCTGATTCCAAAAAGAAGCTTTGGTATCCAGATAAAAAAACCCAAACAAACTTGATTCAATTTGCTTAGGTGTCGGTTTCGAGAACAGGGCACTGTTCACTAAGCCAGAAAGCAGGTGGATGAGGAAGTGTTACTCCATTAGAACTTCTTCAACACAGATGTACTTAAGGTTAAGATGCAGTGAGTGACAAAGGTAAAATTTTAAGCTTTATGCACTTGGATTCTTGCAAGACAGTAGTTATCTCCCACCCACGGAGACACCAGCAGTCAAAAATGCATGCACAGGTTTGGAGCCACTTAGCAACTCTGGGTAGAAACTCCGATCAACTAGAGAGGTAAAGCAAACATGAAGAAGTGACTCTCCTATTGCTTTACCGCCTCAGCATTAGCGACTTGCTCCTCATCCCATTACTATTTCAGAATGGCGATCACAAGTGGCAACAGTGAGATCCAGTTATACCCCATCAGCTACTCAGCACCCGTGTAAGCCACCCTGTGAGGAACTCTGACTCAAAGATGGAACCTGCCCCACTGGAGTTCTTCATCTGCCATTTTTTTACATCATTATGTTTTCTGATGACCCCTCAACTGCCTTCATGTCATATCATCAAAACGTCCCTGTGATGCAAAAGCAGACAAAACATGAATGGCCGGTCCAGACTGGGGCTTTATGTGCTTTCTAAACCAGCGGCTTCAGAACCAGTCTTGACTTCAACATTAAGCTGGCACAGTAGGAATACAAGCCACCCACTAACCTACCATAACTATTTCCTATAATGCTCCCTGAAAAGCTGACAGTAATTAGTGCACATTGTGACGTGACTGCAGGCATAACAGCATGGCTGCGTTTAACAAGTAGAGCACAAAGCTAACGGAGATTTTCTTGTTAGAACGCCGGTTATGCCAAAATAAAATAGCTGTTAATACTTCTTGATAGATTTCATAGACAACGTAATATTTATTATTTAATATTAAAACAACATAATGAAGTTAAGACTAAAAGACACATTATACAGACATTTTTTAATTATTTTTGAGTTATTCTTCAATTTAACTCAGCCAGCTTTCATCTGCCTTTCTGAAATGAGCAAATTCCAAGCTCTCAAATATTTCCAATAGAATTCTGGGTAGATGCAAGCATAAGTAAGCATAAAGCAAGGAAGACACGTGAATTTAAGCTACAGACAGTACTAGCAGATATACAGCAGAGCATAACAGTTATGATTTTACCTTTGAAAGAACAAACCGGTCGTTGCTGGCGTTCCTGGGGTCTTGCACTTTGTACCTCATGGTATGGAAAAACAGCACAGACATAATCTCTGCTGCACTGCAACATGATGTAGGGTGGCTACAAGTCAAGATAGATCCAAGGTTAGCACTTACTACTATTTGCTCAGAACCATCTTTAAAGTATCGCTTTACCAGCCCCCTATTCTCCAGCATTAAATACAGTTCTAAATGGTTTTGATAACCCATCCCTCTACAATTACCTCAACGTCAATTTGAGACAAAGGGAGCCCTCTTATCTTGTTAAAGTGGATGTTAAAAGACAGGCCCTGGTGACAGCTCAAGGGCATATCTTTCAGAGCTCTCTGTTCTTCCTCATGCCAAGCAACAGCACCCTAATTGATGCCTGTGAAGCATGGGAAGCAGCAGCATGATCGTGTGCCTGATATCATACTGTACGGATTTATCTGGCTGCAGAAATTCACACTGATGCAGAGGGAACGGAGACAGCTTTCCACTGTACTTCAGCCACTCACTGTGTGAGGGAATCAAAAGGCATCATGACTTCTTGTTGCGGCCTTGTTGCACAGGCAGGGACTGATAATGTGAGATTAACTTTGGTGGAAAGTTCTGGAACGGTGTAACATGGGCACCATTTCATTTTACCATGTTATAGCTGATAGAACTAGAATCCTGATTTCGAAAAACAGTGTTAAATATTAAAATTCTTGTATTTCATCTTCTATTGAAACTGGACACAGAAATTCACCGTCTCCAGTAAGCAGCCAGATACACGTTGTAAAAGCCCAATTTGTTTAATCTTTGGCTAAGACAGGAACCAACGTTTTCCACATTCACATCTATATCAGCTTGAAGTATCAAACTAGTTGACTTGTCAAACACTTGCAAGTGTCTGGAATGACTTTTGCAACAATTTAACAGCAGCAGGAATTAAAACTGCAACTGTAACTTGCCTTAGAAACACACATTTCCAAAGCAAATATGCCACATTTTACCAACCAATATAAAGACATGTGAAAAGGGTTATTTATGTTATTTCCAAGTGGCAAATATTGAGTTGTTCCAAGATAAGGCATATATTTCATTTGAAGCGTAACAGAAGGACGTATAATTACTTTTATATTCTCGTTACAGTAATTTAAATGATTGATGTAGTTCATTCATCTGAAAGGATGCCACTACTTGACCACCNCTGAAAAGGGTTATTTGTTATTTCCAAGTGGCAAATATTGAGTTGTTCCAAGACAAAGTATATATTTCATTTGAAGTGTACCAGGGCATATAATTACTTTTAATTCTCGTTACTGTAATTTAAGCCACTACTTGACCACTTGAGTGTATCAGCCTTGGCTTTTCACCTGTGATAAAGCTTGAAAGGAGTAAGGAGGCTCTTATAAAACCTTTATTGAGTGCCAAAAGTAGCATTTTTTCAGATTTTACTGGTGTAAACAGGATCATTCTTGACACCAGTGGTTGCTACTGAACAGTAAGTTTATGGCTGCAGAAATTTGCACCAGCTATGAAAATAACTTGCAGTCCCATCTCATCTTCTTTTTCTATCCACGTTTATTTTTTTCTCTTTAATGTGACCCTCTTAGAATATCTGACCCTACTTGTAAAAGAGGGCAAACTTCCTATGAAAGTGTCACGTTTTGTTTCCCACATGTACATTTACCATGCATGTTAGGATTAGACAACACTTTCACTAGAACTTTAATCCGATATTCTCTTCTTCCCTTCCCTCCCCAAATCCCCAACAGCGCTGTAACAGAAGGAAAAACACATGCAAAACACTAGCAAAATACGAATGATGGTTAGTGTCCATCCCTTAGTAAGTATTCACACACAAGGAACCCAGTAAATTAGCTTTAAACCATGGTTCAAACATATTAGTAAATATTTATGTATTTGAGTTAATCAATAAGCCTTACATGCTTGTTTAAAGCTTTCATTCCTTTAATTTTATTAACTTTATACTTAACCATACTTCTATGAACTCCTGGTCTTGGTAAAAAAAGTTTTAAACAACCTAAAATAGTGGCACGTGGAAATAAAAAGAGGTAGAAAAATTTAATAAATTACCTGAAAATTAGAGAGGAAAAAAAAAAGTCTTGTTAAAGCTACAGGTTAATTAAATGACTTCCTATTAACAGAAATTGCCCAAAATTTAACCATAGACTAGAAATAATTCTAAAATCAACTATGCAACTTCTGTATTTATTTCCTTTAAATACAAGCATCTTAACTACATCTACTGGTCTTCTATAGGTTATACTTTCCTAATAAGTTCTGTTAAAAAGAATCCTAGCAAGCAGGATTTGGAGCTCTTGCATGAGGAGAGACAAAACCCACAGCAAGTCATCACCACTGTTCTCAGACCATCTTCTACATTTTGTTCCTAATTGACAAATGCCCCAGAACTTTGTGGTTGTCCAACAAACACCCTTCTCTGACAGACAGTTTCTACTGAAGAACTGCCTGAACCAAAGCAAAGCAAAGAAATCCTGGATCCGCACAAATCAAGAGGAAAATAATTACTCCTAAGTAGTTTTGTGGGCTATTTTATATCACTCTGCATCAGTTTATATCAGCTCCATCTGCACGTACCCACACATTTAATCTAAAAAGAATAGTGGTAAAATGCTGGAATACTGAAAGACAAAAAAGCTAAAAAACCGAAAGAGAAAATCTGCAACAAATGAGAACACCACACATAATGAAACTTAACCGCCTCTTAAGAAACTCTTGCAACTTCCACCGTTAAGGGTTTAATCATCTAACTTGAGGAAGCCACACACAGTTTCGAAACCGCAGAAATTTATCATTAGTTACAGGAAAGACTAACAGTTTTGATTGAATATGTCTGCACTACTTATCTAAAAGAAAAATTTTCTTCCGCGCCCAAAAAGCAAGAATGTTCAATCCTGGCAACAAACAATCAATTTTTTTCCCCTCACCTACGGCATTTTAAGCATTCACATAGTTCACTGAATTTTTCCACTGCAGCTGGTAAAGTACTCAAAGTAATGTTTGAGAAGCCTCAGTATGTGGCTACATCATCTTTTAGCTCTTTTCCAGACAAAGGCTAGATTTTTTTTAACAAAAGTTAGTAAAAGTAAAGACTGCAATAACCGGTGGGTTAGATCTACCACGGAACCACTTGTGCTGCAATATAAGCCACAGTTTACAGAAATTACTTCCTTGGAAGGTGTAGGCAGGTCCCATTGTGTTTGAAGTGCTTTTATTGCAAGTCTTTCCTTCAGTTTCAGAAGCTACACCTTTAACAAACACAAATATCCTTAGGAAAGCCAACACATGCATGACAATTTCATTAACTGTAAGCTTCTATTCATATATAAAACCTGCATTTAGACATTTTTCTACCTTCTTAGTGCACACCAGCCACTGAAGCAAAGCTCACGGTCTCGTTCAGGTTTCAGAAAACACACCCAAAATGTGCAGCTCTTCTAGAAATGCACGTGATTGGCTTTACACTGCCACAGACTCTGAATGTCTTTTTCTTTCAGGCACATTACTGTACCACCATCTTCATAACCAAATCTTGCTATTTAAGGAACTACATGACTTGCCAACAGGATCTTCCCCCCAGAGCACATCTTTCATAATCAGCTCATTACAGGTTGTGTAATATTTTCATACTCTACACAACACTAGAGGTAGAATAAGCTAAAGTGGTTAATTAAACCCTTTTTGCAAGAAGCACTCAGTATTGTAGCATACATGAACCAAGAATAAAAAGCCTGAGTAAAGCTACTTTTACTGTTTCTTCACCAGTATAGGGAGAATGGCTTTATTATTGAATTTCGTGGACCACAGAAAAGGAGCAAAGGCTGCAGGAAAATCCTTATTCTTTATCAGCACATCATTCAAAACAGAGAAGTGATTTTAGCTGTAAGATAACTGATACCACACATCTTTGTGGCCTTCTTAAAACACACACTAGAGGCTCAAGACGGAAGCCCAAACTCTATTAGGTAGATTTAGCAGGATTTTTCTTACCCACAATTTCACACAGGCTTGCGTAACACCGCCTGCCTGCACACTGTAGCTTTCACACAAATCAAGAATTAAAAGAGCAATTGTTGGGTACATTGTACTTCTTGCCCCAGACTAGACCAAACAAGTTGCAGCTTTGTCAAATCCCACTCCTACGGCCAGCTGGGACGCTCCCCGCATCCCAACACTCCATTGTGCAGGAAGAACCAAAGCAGCATTTTCATTTGCTGTATGCAGAGCAACTGAGTGAAGTTCAGTTTCTGTTTGCCCGGAGAAAGAGCCGTGTGCAGTAGCCCACAGGGTGGAAAGCACCAGGCAATTCAAAAAAAGCAGCTTTAAAATACTTCACCTCTCTCCACATAAACCTCAGCAGCCATTTTTTTAATAAACACAGACAGTTTCAAAGAGACCCGAAGGAGGAAATTGCAACAAAATGGGATATTAAAAAAAAATGAGGCCAGCACTCTATAAGGAATCACTCAAATGTATTATTCAAGCAGGAAAAAAAATGGATTTAATTTTACGTGACTAAAAGCGGATTGTTTGCAGAGATTTTTTTTTTTTCCATAGGTAAAACACGATCAAAGGAAGGGATAACCCTGGAATCTGCACACATCAGAGCCCGCACTAAATCCTGTCCAGAGGCTGAATAAACTGCCCAGCATTTCACAGATAATCCCGCCTGGGCTCACTTGAAATTCTGTGCAGAATTAGTTCCAACTGACGGGCACGCAATGAAAAAGAAACCGCTTGCGCCTCAGGCACGAATTCTTTGGGTTTCAGTGCTGCTCCAGCTTGGCATTCCTGGTCTCTCCCTCATCCACAGCAGAGTGCAGCAGCCATTTCCCATTGCGGCTCTGTCCCCACCAAGCCCCAGGGGTGCTGGGGTCCTGCCCTGCCCTGTCCCAGCAGTGCCCCAGCCCTTGCTCAGCCTGGACAAAAGGAGGCTGAGGGGAAGCCTCATCACTGCCTAGAATCGTGGAGTGGTTCAGGCTGGAAAAGACCTCAAAGCCCATCCAGCTCCAACCCCTGACATGAATCTTTCACTGGATCAGGTTGATCCAAGCCCCATCCAAACCTGGCCTTGAGCACCTCCAGGAATGTGGCAGTCACAGCTTCCCTGGGCAACCCTCAGCACAAAGAATTTCTTCCCAATGTCAAATCTCAATCTTATAGAATCATAGAATAGTCTGGGTTGGAAGCGACTTTAAAAATCATCTAGTTCCAACCACCCTGCCATGGGCAGGGACACCTCCCACTAGCTCTGAGCCCCATCCAACCTGGTCTTGAACACCTCCAGGGATGGGGCAGCCACAGCTCCTCTGGGAACTTGTGCCAGTGTCTCACCACCCTCACAGTGAAGAAAACCTTCCTTATGACTAACATCAATCTGCCTCTTCCCAGTTCACATCCATTGCCCCTAGTCCTATCACTACAAGCCTTTGTAAGCAGTCCCCCTGCAGCTTTCTGGTACTATAAGTCCCCCTTCCCATTTAAAGCCGCAGTTACAACTGCCTGAAAGGAAGGTGTAGCAAAGAGAGTGCTGCTTTCTTCTCCTAAGTAACAAGCAATGGGACGAGAGGAAATGGCCTCAAATTACACCACGGAAGGTTCAGATTGGACAGCAGGGAAATTTTCTTCACCAGAAGGGTTCTCAGGCCCTGGCACAGCTGCCCAGGGAGGTGTTCGAGTTCCCATTCCTGAAGGGATTTAAAAGATAAGCAGATGAGGCACTCAGGGTTTAGTATAGTGGACAGGTACGGTTAGACTCAATGATCTCAAAGGTCTTTTCCAGCCAAGCGATTCTATGATTCCCGCAGGGGACACACAAGGCACGCAGCATCCCTGCCTGCCAGGAGGCTCTGTCTGTGGGGGAACGGCTTTAAACTGGAAGAGGGGAGATTTAGATTAGACCTTAGAAAGAAATTGTCCATGATGAGGGTGATGAGGCACTGGCACAGGCTGCCCAGGGAAAGTGGCTGGTCCCTCCCTGGAGGTGTGCGAGGCCAGGCTGGATGGGGCTCTGAGGAGGTGATCCGAGGGGGGGGTTCTGCCCAAGGCAGGGGGGCTGGAAGCGGGTGATCTTTAAGGTCGCTTCCAATCCAAATCATTCCATTCCATTCCAAACCCTATCCCTGCGCAGCTTATCTGCCCATCTTTTAAACCCCTCCAGGGATGGGGACTCAACCACCTCCCTAGGCAGCTTTTCCAGGGCCTGAGAATCCTTCTGGTGAAGGAATTCCTCCCGATATCCAATCTGAACCTGCCCTGGTGCAACCCGAGGCCATTTCCCCTCCTCCCATCACTTGTTACTCGGGAGAAGAGGCCAGCACCCCCCTCTCTCCACCCTCCCCGCAGGCAGCTGCAGCCGCGGGTCTAAATGGGAAGGGGGAAGGTTTCGATCAGCCACGAGGGCTGATGGTCCCCGCTGAGGGCGGGGAGGCCGCGGCTGCCCCATCCCCGGAGGCGCTCGAGGACAGGCTGGATGGAGCTTGGAGCAACCGGACCCAGAGAAGAAGATTCACGGCACTGGGGGTGGCACAGGATGGGATTTAAGGTCCCTTCCAAGCCATCCCGCGACTCTCTGATCCCGGGGGAAGCTCTGCCCGCGGGTCCTGGGGTTGGGGTGGGGGGGAAAGCGGGACCGGGACGCGGAGCTCGCCCTCCCGACTCACCCGGAGCCCGCGGCCGTGGTGGCCTTGATGGAGCTGATCCGAAGCCGGTTGGCCGTGTCCTTGAGGGCCTGCAGGGTCTGCTGGTCGGGCTTGTGGTAATCCTCCATGAGGGCGAAGCACGAGGGCGGCGGCGGGGACGGCGGCGGCTCGGCCGGCAGCGGCGGGGGCGGAGGGCGCGCGCCCCGCCTCCCGCAGGCGCCGCGGGGCAGAGGGGAGGGGCGGGAACGGGGGGGCGGGGCTGGCAGCGCCCCCTGCCGGCGGCGGGCGGAGCGACAGCGCCCTTTGCCTCCCCTGGAGCTAAAGGGAGAGGGGCGGGCAGCGCCCCCTGCCGGCCGCAGCGGTGCCTGCGCCCTGTCGGAGAGGCACCGGGTGGGAAAAGACCCACCGGATCATCGAGTCCAACCGTTCCCATCAAACACTAAACTATGTCCCTCAGCACCTCATCCACCCGTGCCTTAAACACCTCCAGGGAAGGTGAATCAACCACCTCCCTGGGCAGCCTCTGACACTGCCCAATGACTCTTTCCGTGAAAAATTTTTTCCTAATGTTCAGCCTAAACTTCCCTGGTGGAGCTTGAGGCCATTCCCTCTCATCCTGTCCCCTGTTCTTTGGGAGAAGAGCCCAGCTCCC